>LUCM01003235.1:0-117719 GCA_008360955.1 Fasciolopsis buskii | reverse complement strand
TATATATATATATGACAAGTTTGCTCCGGTTGAGTTCCTTTGGAACCCCGACTAAAATAGAGAACAATGATGACGAAAGAGGAAAGAAATGGAAGTGGCTTTTGAAATTTGCTGAACGCACTAGTTCCTTCACACTTCACCTCTGTCTCATCGATTATGCATCATGTAACTCTTATTCAATCTGTCTTTTCTATCTCCAACCCAATCTCCTTGGCGCCTCTGCCTACCCATAGTGTCCCCACTAATAATACGCCCGATAATCGCAACGGTTCATTTCCAAGTAGTGTGATAGGTGGTTTCAGTCTGTTAACTCACATTTTCCTCAAGCCGTGAAAGCCTCTGAATCTCGGTTCCTTCAGTGTGCGCAATTTAGTGCAGACTGGCTAACAGGCGTGATGGACTCTGACATTGGGCTCGCTTCCGATTGACGTCTGCTGCGTGAGTGAAACACGAATTCAGGACTCAACTAGAGTAATTCAATTAACTGCGTCACTTGTTTCGTCAATATATTTTCTGCACTCTTCAGGAGACAAAGCAGCGCAAGCTGTGGGTCACCGTGCAGTCGGAATAGTCTTCAGTGAGAAGGCTGAAGCGGCTCCTTTAGACTGGATCCCGGTGAGACTTCAGGGATCAGTCGGCATTGGGAAGGATAGTGTTAAGCGCAGTTTATTTGTCATCTGGATATACGCCCCAACAGACTGCAGCACTGGCATGCACAAAGACGAGTTTTATGATGAATTCGTCACTTTTGTTCGAAAGAGCAAAGGCTCTGACGTTGTAGTTGAAGCAGATTTTGATGCACAAGTTGGTAAACTAGGTGTATCTGAAGCTTGTTTAATTGGGCGCTGCGCCATGCCTGCTCATCGAAAGGAAAACTGGAAACATTTCTCCAGTTCCGTGCAGAGAATAATTTATTCGTAACTGGCACAAATTCCCAACACAGTTCGCGTCGCAAAATGACATGGTGCTCTAACTCGACGGGTCAGATCGACCACATTGCAGTAAGCTGCCGTCAGCGCGGTTCTGTTCAACACTGTAGATCGTACCGGCCCATGTACATCAAATCGGATTATGCGTTGGTCTTAGTCCGATTTTGATTTCAGCTCAATGGCCATCGACGCAGCCCCAAGCCCGATCGCCCGTCGTACGTTCGTCTGATTCGGCTGTTTGCAACAGCTATGCGCAAAAGCTATCCGACGAACTAAGAACTTTGCGCTGGGATGAAATCAAGCAGGCGATGCATTTGGTAGCAGATTTCGCCAACATCTAGGACCACATCCGAGATCTTACGTTCATCAAAGACACTGGATCTCGTAAACATCGCTGGGCCTAATGGAGCGAAATTGCCAGGTGCCCAACTGCAAGAACGTGAATGAGATGTGTGGACAGGTGCAGAATCAAGTGACCATAAACCTTAAGAATGACCGTGAAAACTGGTGGTTTAAGGTGGTTGCTTCATGTAACAGTCGAAGACTGTTTAAGCTTATGCTTGACACTGGTGGACGGTGAACTTCGGTTCGCAGTCTTGCGCGAAAGAAATGTAGAGCTCATCCGTGGTACACAACAAAGGCTGAATCGCTGGGGTAACTACTTCAAAGATTAGTCTGGTTGGCTGCATACTAGCGTTTTTAGGCCGACGTCTGAAGCTGCGAATCCTTGGGAGATGTCACTTGACTCCAGCCACCCCCCAAAGGAATTAGAATTTGAGTCGAATATTGGACTTCTGAAGAGGGGAAAAGCATCCGGCCCCAGCGAACTACCCCAATTGTTTTCAGTTTGACTGGAAAATCCATGATGAAATAACTTACCTCGTTGATTCGTGATATTTGGATCAAGGAGCGTATTCCGTTATCGTGGGATGAGTCATAGATTGAAGCCACACACACGGTGGCTGTAGCAATCATTGTGACATTAGTTTAATCCCGGTAGTTACTAAGGACTTAGCCTCGATAATGCTGCGCCGTTTGGCAAAAGTTCGCTAGAGTAAAATCCACGAATAACAGACCGTGGGTTGTATCGACCAGGTATTCACCCTTCGGCAGCTACTGAAAACGCGTCACACAGACCGTCGCCCTACGATCGTAGTCTTTCTCGACCTGAAAGGCGCGTTCGACTCAGGGGGTCGGACAGCCTTATTCAGTACTCTCCACCGGAAGGGTACGCCAGCGAAGTTCCTAAACCTGTTGCGAGCATTGTACTTGCACACTTGTGGTCGAGTGAGAGTATCCGGTGAACTATCAACTTCATTCGAAACGACTAGCGACATTTGACAAGGATGTCCAATTTTTCTGCTGTTGTTCAAAGTCCGACGCGAGCCACGTTATGGAACGTGCTTTAGAAAGTCTCCAGGATGTAGAAGTCGCACTGTGAAATGATGAAAAGCTGTGCGACCTAGATTGTGGGAATGGTGTCGTGTGCCTGTTCGAATCCGCGGACCATACACAACACACACCAGACAGACTGTCGACGGCCAATGCAGTTCGGCATGCGCTGTGCACCTTCAAAGTGCAAAGCGCTGTTACAGGACTGGACGACAGTAGTGCAGAACGTGATACTGGATAGAGAGAAACTGACAATTGTGAACCATTTCGCTTGCCTCGGTAGCTGTCTGTCGAACGATGGTACCTCGGCAGTCGACGTAAAAATACGCATATGCAAGGCTCGAGGGGGTTACGCTGGACTGAAGTACTTGTGGTGTCTACCCCATATTTCACAGAAGTTGAAAGGCCGTGTGTACTGTGCCGCAGTGCACTCAGTTCTGTTGTACGGCTGCGAGGCATGGAGTATGCGTGTGGGAGATGTTCATCGTTTAGAGGTTTTCAACCACCGATGTCTACGGAGTACCGCTAGGATTAGATGGGATGACTGGGTGAGTAATGTAGAGATCAGGAATCTAATACTAGTTGTTGGCTCTCTCCGAATACCGTATATCAGCGTATGAAACTTAGTAGACTACGCTGGTTGGGTCACGTGTTGCGTATGGCGAACACTCGTTTCACATATCATGCTTTATTTTGCGTTCCTTCTAGGGAATGGAAGAAGCCATGTGGAGTTCAGAAGATGACGTGCCAACCTGGAATAAGAAAAGGCACAGCGGATTTAGGTAAAGTATGTTGTCTTGCATCTTCGTGGTTGAGGTTCGAAAAACTCTTCAGTGAGCTGGCTAGAGAAACTGAACCGTGAGCACTGGCGATCGTCTGGTCATTTTCTATCGAATCAGAATGATTGAGAAATTGCATTTGTAAAGTTAGACTCTTTTCCGTATAAGATCTGTGCACAGATTGGTGCAAAATGTTTAGGATGCTCCAATGAGGATTCTTGATCAACTATATCCTTGAAACTAAATTCATCTATTCACCATTTTCCGTTCATAGAGGACTGAAAAAAGGAATCTTCCCCAAAGAAGTCTGGTAAAGATGAAGTAAGATGGAAAAGTTTATGCGCAAGATCAATACGAGCCCCAAACCCAAACAGAAATTTTCTCCGTCTCGTTCAAAAGTTTTTGGCGTACCTTTGAAGCTACTTTTGAACTCGAAGTCCACCAACTGTATTCCAGAGATTGTCAGTAATCTGTGTCACTGCTTGTTGAAACACGGAACAGAAGTAGAGGGCATTTTTCGCATTAATGGTAGTGCTCGGTTGATCGAATTGTTTAAGCGAGATTTGGAATTCTCACCTACTACTGATCTACATCCAACGGAGAATGTAGAAATCTATGCACTGGCCGGTGTGCTAAAGTTGTTCTTACGTGAACTACCCGGTGGGGTAGTCCCGGAGGAATATACTCTAAAGTTGATCAAGGTAAGTAACTAAAGGCTCACATTACTTGAGATCGGTATTGCTTGGTTTTTGCCCATACCGTTAATCCGGCTTTTGCCTGCTCAAAAGAATTCGTAAATCTGTTGATATTATGTTTAATTGCTTCCCTCGGTGCGGCGAGTGATAATCATTCATGGCATTTCTTTACGGGTCTACGTTGATGTTTTATTGTTTAATATTTTTATTTCAATTGTCGGGTTTATTTATATTTGTATGCTTGGTTTTCATTCAGGGCTCTCGAGTAACCATCCTGGTCTTTTTAGATGGAAAGAAAACCCTACCCGTTTTAAAATGTCGTGTTTTGTCGGAAAGCTCTTCGACCTGAACGCCCAGTGCGCTGTATGACACTAAAAAACCTTGTGAATGCCCTGAGCCAAGTGGCGCTAGTCTTCGATAAGCTTGGTTTCCGAATCCCCATCATTTCCTACTAGACCGAACTGCGTATAACAAAACAGATGAGGCCTTTAGTTTGCCTGATCCAAGGGAGGTTTGCAATGTAGCAAAGGGACGTTGCAACATATGATGTCCTCGTGTTTGTATTTATTAACAATAACAGCGTTGCTAGTGAAGGTGGCAGAGGAATCCGTTGTTGGCTGACTCGATCTACTGAGGCCTTGTGTGGCTCGCCACTTCAAGTCTCAGGATCATGGTTGCCGGTGTTCTCTCAAACTAACCGCGACAGCACACACTTAAATGCACATTCTTTCTCGCGCCCTAGCTATGCACGCAAAAACCCAACTAGTTATTAGCCTTACCAGCATTCGCGGACCATACTGGAACATTGATTCTGTTCATCAACTTCTTCAGTTTTCTTCTCCTCCTGCTTTATTTTCGACCAAAAATCACATCTCCCCTTTATCGTATTCCACACAATTTCAGTTCCTGATTACAACTTTTACCGTTCTCTTGTTCCCAAAGTGCTATTGTTCATCATTCAGCTACCACTTGCCGGGTACCATATTTTGACTTTTCCGATCGCGAATTTGAGTTCATTACTTCTGCGTTATTTATCGTTCTTACAACGGTGACGACTCTTCAATTTTTAAGTTATTATCTTCAGCCATTGAATATTTCCTTATTACAGACCCGAGAAGTCATGTTACCATCTTGAATTTCAAGGTTTGTAACCGTGATTGGCTGGTGCTTTCCTCCGACACTTCGATCAAGGGGCACGAAGCGGTTTTTGTCGACAATTTATCCTTGCATTTTGACTTCTCCACACACCTAACCGATCAAACTGGCCACCGTGCTCATACTCTTGATCTTATCTTCAGTTTAGTCCTTTCCATGCACTCAAATATTGATCCATCGGACCGTACTGTTATTACATCACCCGTCGTTCTTAAAACGTGTACCCCTAAGTTAGCTCCTTTTTTACGCCTCTTCTTCTGTCTTTCTATCAAATTTTCAACCTCTCGAGCTCGAAGGAATACTGAGAAACCGCAAACATGGTTCCCGATCTCGCTGTTCAGCGGGCTTGTCTCACGTTCGACATCGACAGTAAAACACTTGGCTTCGCTCGGTATTTTTAAAACTTTCGATCGAGTTTAGCATGAATGTCTCCTGTCGAAACTTTTCACTTTCGGATTCTCCCCGCCTCTCGCACTGTAAATATCAAATTTCCATTAACGGTTCCCCTTTTTATAATCTTTTCTCGCTGTTCTTGCAAAAAGTCAATTAGTCACCCCTATCAGATTTCCGTTGTTTAGTTGTCGTACTTCCTTCCTTCAATCTCTTACGAATTTCCAAACTGTGGACCATTCCCACTTTTGTATTCCCACCAACTCACAACCTTTCCTTTTTTAAAAAAAACGGTATCAATAAAGTGGTTCTTACGTGGCCGTTCCCCTCACTTCCCCCATTACGGTATGCCTTCGGACTATGACTTGCACTTGATGTGTAATTGAAAAGACGTAACTGGTTAATGTTATGTTTGCCACACGAAACTTACTTCAAGCTTTGGAATTTGATAATAGTGAATTATTAACTTTTGGCTATCTCAGATGGTTTAACGAAAGGCGGCTGTGCGAATGTTTTCTTTTCCCGTTTACTTCCACTTTCTGTCAGACTATTAAAGGAGACGAAGAAGACGCATTCGAATGCTTAGAAAAGCTACAAGAAATGATACCTTCGTTACCACGAGAAAATCGACGACTTCTCCACTATCTTTGTCGATTTCTGAACCGCATTGCAGCAAACGAGCCCATAAATAAAATGTCCTGTCAGGGATTGGGCATTTTGTTTGGTCCATGCGTATTTCGTTTCGATGTCCGTTCTCAGGTGGGTCACTTTCTTCTTTAAATGGCATCGGTTTTCAAACTATTTGCTCGATTTCCTTGAATGTAACTCCAGACGATGAACGTTCACTGTGATCAAGTGAAAATTAACCTTAGCTATCCCAACTCTTTCACTCATTGTTACCTTGATTATCGCTTCTGCTTCCAGCGTTTCCTGTGCGTTTGCATATGTTCATGCTTTTTGTTGGTACGTTCAGACTGGATAACTATCAATAAATTGCTCATCTCTTTTTTGGCGATAGTATCTTCATCGTTCAGCGTAAAACAGCATCTCACTGACCTCTGTCTTTTTCACAAGGTTACGTGTTTCTATGAAAAGAGGGAATATCCAAGTGGAACAGGGAGTGAACCTACACAGACGGGAAAAGATAAGATGCTGCAGTAGCCAACACAGGGAACAGAGTCTAACTTTACAAACGCAATTTTTCAATCATTCTGATTCGATAGAAAATGACCAGACGATCGCCACTGTTCACGGTTCACTGCCTATCCTTCAGTTTCTCTAGCCAGCTCACTGAAGAGTTTTTCGAACCTCAACCACGAAGATGCAAGACAACATACTTTACCTAAATCCGCTGTGCCTTTTCTTATTCCAGGTTGGCACGTCATCTTCTGAACTCCACATGGCTTCTTCCATTCCCTAGAAGGAACGCAAAATAAAGCATGATATGTGAAACGAGTGTTCGCCATACGCAACACGTGACCCAACCAGCGTAGTCTACTAAGTTTCATACGCTGATATACGGTATTCGGAGAGAGCCAACAACTAGTATTAGATTCCTGATCTCTACATTACTCACCCAGTCATCCCATCTAATCCTAGCGGTACTCCGTAGACATCGGTGGTTGAAAACCTCTAAACGATGAACATCTCCCACACGCATACTCCATGCCTCGCAGCCGTACAACAGAACTGAGTGCACTGCGGCACAGTACACACGGCCTTTCAACTTCTGTGAAATATGGGGTAGACACCACAAGTACTTCAGTCCAGCGTAACCCCCTCGAGCCTTGCATATGCGTATTTTTACGTCGACTGCCGAGGTACCATCGTTCGACAGACAGCTACCGAGGCAAGCGAAATGGTTCACAATTGTCAGTTTCTCTCTATCCAGTATCACGTTCTGCACTACTGTCGTCCAGTCCTGTAACAGCGCTTTGCACTTTGAAGGTGCACAGCGCATGCCGAACTGCATTGGCCGTCGACAGTCTGTCTGGTGTGTGTTGTGTATGGTCCGCGGATTCGAACAGGCACACGACACCATTCCCACAATCTAGGTCGCACAGCTTTTCATCATTTCACAGTGCGACTTCTACATCCTGGAGACTTTCTAAAGCACGTTCCATAACGTGGCTCGCGTCGGACTTTGAACAACAGCAGAAAAATTGGACATCCTTGTCAAATGTCGCTAGTCGTTTCGAATGAAGTTGATAGTTCACCGGATACTCTCACTCGACCACAAGTGTGCAAGTACAATGCTCGCAACAGGTTTAGGAACTTCGCTGGCGTACCCTTCCGGTGGAGAGTACTGAATAAGGCTGTCCGACCCCCTGAGTCGAACGCGCCTTTCAGGTCGAGAAAGACTACGATCGTAGGGCGACGGTCTGTGTGACGCGTTTTCAGTAGCTGCCGAAGGGTGAATACCTGGTCGATACAACCCACGGTCTGTTATTCGTGGATTTTACTCTAGCGAACTTTTGCCAAACGGCGCAGCATTATCGAGGCTAAGTCCTTAGTAACTACCGGGATTAAACTAATGTCACAATGATTGCTACAGCCACCGTGTGTGTGGCTTCAATCTATGACTCATCCCACGATAACGGAATACGCTCCTTGATCCAAATATCACGAATCAACGAGGTAAGTTATTTCATCATGGATTTTCCAGTCAAACTGAAAACAATTGGGGTAGTTCGCTGGGGCCGGATGCTTTTCCCCTCTTCAGAAGTCCAATATTCGACTCAAATTCTAATTCCTTTGGGGGGTGGCTGGAGTCAAGTGACATCTCCCAGGGATTCGCAGCTTCAGACGTCGGCCTAAAAACGCTAGTATGCAGCCAACCAGACTAATCTTTGAAGTAGTTACCCCAGCGATTCAGCCTTTGTTGTCTACCACGAATGAGCTCTACATTTCTTTCGCACAAGACTTCACTAACCGATGTTCACCGTCC
Source organism: Fasciolopsis buskii (assembly GCA_008360955.1). Taxonomy (NCBI): domain Eukaryota; kingdom Metazoa; phylum Platyhelminthes; class Trematoda; order Plagiorchiida; family Fasciolidae; genus Fasciolopsis; species Fasciolopsis buskii. The sequence goes on along the minus strand of LUCM01003235.1, from coordinate 109,432 downwards.
ACCAGTGTCAAGCATAAGCTTAAACAGTCTTCGACTGTTACATGAAGCAACCACCTTAAACCACCAGTTTTCACGGTCATTCTTAAGGTTTATGGTCACTTGATTCTGCACCTGTCCACACATCTCATTCACGTTCTTGCAGTTGGGCACCTGGCAATTTCGCTCCATTAGGCCCAGCGATGTTTACGAGATCCAGTGTCTTTGATGAGCGTAAGATCTCGGATGTGGTCCTAGATGTTGGCGAAATCTGCTACCAAATGCATCGCCTGCTTGATTTCATCCCAGCGCAAAGTTCTTAGTTCGTCGGATAGCTTTTGCGCATCGCCTAACCGCAGAAATTGCGGATAACTTTGGGTGCCTCCACAGATAGGTCTATATAGGTAATCACTTCACGAATCACGAGGACCGGTCTTACGTTCGCTTGCCTGCACCACCCGCGACGCCATCATAACACGCGGGTTTCGCTAAAGGGAAAGGCAAAAGTTGTAACGATTCGTACTGTTCTATTCTGTTTTTGCGTGACTTGACCGTTACGCGCTCAGAATGTTTAGGATTTGCCTGCATTTGAACACCGAAATCTAACGATTTATCGAATCTAGTAGGAGTATCAGGTGGAAAATGCCCAGGTGAACCGTTGTTTGTTGCCCTCTAACCGAGTCAATCAGTGCGCATAACCCTCACCTTCTTATCGTCATCTTTTCCGTGCTCTTTTCGCGCCTGTTAAGCACTGGTGAGAGATGCGACGCAGCGGCCATGTAATGACTTGGCCTGACGGTATGGAGAAATCTTTCTTGATACTGTCTTTCACTGCTGTTATCCACCTTCTAGGTTGGAGCTCACAAGCTGAGAATTGTCGTCGTTCAACAATGGTGTAGTATTTGCTTTACGGTTTCAATCAGTGACTTTAATGCTATGTGGTCTTGATTTAAGCAAAAACATCGAAATGATTGCGAGAAAATCACACGGAAGGCCCTTCTTTGTTGTCTTCATTTACTGTCTGCTCCCTTTGCACCACATTTCCATGAAATCTCATTCCGGCATCATTAGCTGGCCATCACGTATTACTTAGGATTTAACGTACCCTTGAGAATTTTAAAATGCGCGCGCAGTTTGCGGTGATACTGTACGTTTAAAACAAAAGCTATTTGTACATGTGCCTTTTTCTGAAATACTGGCCGCTTATTAGTACCTTTGGCTTCTGTCTCAGGAGTCTTGGAAACGGTGCACTCACTAGAGGAAAATTTGACAGATCATTAACTGGGCAAATCTGTCCCAATGCTGAAAATGTAGTATTTGGTGTACATATATGTCATCAAGAGAGGAAGATAGGGATATCTGGGTAATATGACTGGTAATACACAGTTCACCTTATAGACCGTGAAGTTTGTATGGAAATTTCGGCGGGCAAACTTTGGTCTCTTTTTCGTGATCAATGTTGGAGATGAACCTTCAGCTTTGGTACTGTCCGTGACAGGTTTTTACGCCTTAGTGGTTATATTTGGATTCACAAATTGAGCAGAGATTACAGCAGACAGAAATCACCAGTTACCGTTATTCGTCTTCATTACATTACCAGACTTTGTGTAACGTTAGTGATCCCAGTCTTGAAACAACGAATGCGCTGTTTTTCATCATCCATTATAGCAAAAAAGCTCCTTTCTTGCTCACATGTACTAATACATTGCAGAAGCAAGTCACTTCTGTTTCGTCAGGTAAGCTTAAAACACGATGCTCTTTGTTTGTTTTATTTGGTGCTCGTTTAGTTGAAATTATTGGTAGTGAGTATCTGTGTTGGTCGTAGCTTGGGTTATTGGTTTCCATGACGTTCTGATCGCGGAGCTTGTCGTCCAGATCACAAACGTTTCATCACCAATCAGCATCGTCAATGCTTGTTCACACCTGCCAGTGATTCCTTGTGTTTATAGATCGTTCGCCAACTTTGTCCTTGGACCTTGTCGACGACCTTGGGCTAGAAATTAGACGTTTGTTTTTCCACCGTTGTGACTCTTGATCCTAGAAATTGATTTTGACAAAAACCAAGTGGAGAAGTTAATTTGTGGCTTCTAATTCAATGTCGTCGACAAAACCAGAAGTCAAAGTTAATGAGAAACCAGCAAATACAGAATACCACTACCAACTGTGGACACGCACTAACGGTGCCAGCTTGATTGGTGGTGAAGCGTCTGTGATTCAAACGCCAATCTTGTTGATCACAACTTCGTCGAAATTTTCGGTTGTATCAATCTGGTTCAAGTGTCACAAATCTATAGCTGCTCACATATTTGATTTCCTGGCAAAACCTCTCACAATTGTTCGAGGATTTGCTCGCACTTACATCTGGTAATCATTTTCAATGGTTACAAACCATCCCCTGTAACAACCCCAACTGCAATTAATATATCCGTATTTCGCCCGAGTTTAAACGGATAAATTGGACATTCATATTCCTATCTTAAGGACAAAAATAACTCGGTTGTTTAGATAATCAAAGTGAAATATGAACGACACGAAATGAGCTTTCGTATGACTTATCGAGGTACTCCAATCCACCCACTTTCTACCATTGTCGTTTGGCTTAACATCGAATCTTTCAAAAACCTTACAATACGTTCCGAGCAGCCTATCACCTCTGTCTCGTCAGAAATGAAGCAGTGCAACGTATTTGCTAATCATTTGTTTTTTCACATTATTCCTGATTATTTCGCACGTGGTCATAGCGCCAAAGACAATGTACTTCACAGGATAAAAAAGGGAACAGCGTTCGTGTTTACGAAGAACCACGTGCAAATATACCCTCTTGCCTATTATGGTGCCATGCATGTGAACGACAGCCAAGCAAGCTGGAGGATGAGGCAGTTGATTGGATAGATAGAACAAACATCTAAACGGGTCTAAAGGAGTTTTAAATCACCAACAGTGACGAATTTTCCGATTTTATCTATTTTTATCACGGGCTATCCGCTAACTCTAGTGACACGAGAAACCAAGAATAGAAGTAAGCGTTTTTCTGACGAGATCAATTTTGCAATGCGCGGCAAACGTAGAGTTCCTTTCATTTCTTCACATAAAACGCTCCGGGCTCCTCCAGCAAAATCAAATCTGACCAAACTGGCCAAACATACGACAAAATACGGGACACCGAATTTTAGAGCAAAACATTGTATCTCCTTGGAATTGCAATGGAAATTTGTGATGCCTCTTAGCTCGGTGTGTAAAACTACAATTTAACGTCGTTCTTGGTCGCCATTCGACTGGAGAATCTTGGCAAATTTCGGCATACTTCTTACTTGTATACTAAACCAAGGCTGTTGGTCTGGACATAAACACTTCAAAAGGAAGTCCTTCAGGACTCCTCAAGATCCATCACAGGCTATCATTTTTCCAGAGACATTGTTTGCACTAGTTCGTCCGTGTCTTCCGTCCGACCAGAAAAGCGACTGACGAATAGGAGTCTACCGCTTCACCTGCTCAGGCTGGTATTATTGCCTTGGTGGCTAAATGAAAAAGTAGTTTAGTACTACTAAGGGGAACGTGGATCGCCTATACCTTCAGTGGGCTTTCCTAATGCGCGACTGACGCAACAGCCTGGTTTTGCTGTGGAAGCCCTACCGCAAATAGCGATGCATGACATCAGTTGCATCCCAGAGGCCAACTTATCCTGCCTCACGAGCTAGTCGCGTAAAATAAGGGTAAGCAAGTATGCTTCTTACTAGACTTGTGATTGTCCGTTGATTAATATTTGCACATTGTTACTCAAGAGTGTTTTTCACCTCACTGATGTACGATAAAATTCTCGCGCGCCTGATGAGTAACTACCACCCAAAGGTTTTCAATCAAATTTAAATTAGGGTTGTCGCAAAAATTTACGAAGCGAGATGAATTCAACTTAGTTGGTTTACCTTCCAACAAAACTACATGTGGATGGGTGAGGTAATTAAAATCACTAATTTGAAGCACTGAATTCCCTTTATCCAATTCGTCAGTGGCACCTTATCAGACGGGAGCTCAATGATGAGCCAGGGAGCCCTTGCATCTGGCGACCAAAGCGAGCTAGGAGTACTTGAAGGCATACAATTTTATTTTACTATATATTTCCATACGTTGGAATGAATTTTTCTCACAACCGACCGTCGGATAACACGGTGGTGCCAGATTCCACCATGACAATGTTGGTTGTTATTCTTTGAGACAGATTATCCAGTTACCATGCTTCATCTAAAAATCATGATGTTCTTGGATTCCGTGCCGTAGAGAGCGATTTCATAGCCACAGTCAAGCGATAGAATACGAATATTGTCTAAGAGATAATTACAAGACTTGCTAGAAGTATGCTTGGATAAATCGACGTCTTCAAAAGCAATGGTGGTTGCAGATTGTTTGAAGTAAGAAACATGGCCGTTGCGGGCGAACAGTATGCGATGACCTATATAGGTACTACAGTTCAGTCCACTTTAGTTTCTGCAGCCAGTGACTATACCTTAGTGTGCTCCAGTTTTGCTTTTCAGTGGAAGAAATTCACCGACGACAACATTTCACCCTGTCGCCTAATACCTACAGCTTCCCCGTCGGAGGGTTTGGCGGATGCCGCTTGACGAATTTCACTGGGTTAGGCTTTGATCCTGTTTTGTTATCTTGTGGACCCATCTTCTAATCCTTTATTTGTTTGAGATCGTGGCTAAGTCCTTTCCACCACCCACGTACGCCTAAATAATGAAATAAATATCATCTTCATCTCCTTTTGTTCATCGTCTCTCTTCCTTCTGGATTTTTGCAGAAATCAAAACTACTATTGAGCGAATGGACGGAGTTGTTGCATGGCTGGCTGAAGCGTTACGTCCGTTATCCTAATCTGAATAGGTCTTGAAAATTGGGGCTTCATTCAGCTAGTTGTATATTTTACAGCAACCCAGTCGACTGGATAGGCAGCTTGATGATCGCAAGTCAATTGTTCACATGTATACTTTTACCGGCTTGGTTCAGTTTCCTCAGTTTTGATAATGACAGGAAGTTTCTGACACTCACATGGATTGGCCGAAAGCGAAGACAGCTTTGCCGAATTGAGCCTATGCTGTCCTGTACGTAATTGTACGCAAACCCTGTGCGATCAGCCCGCTTTCAACTCCCCTTGTCGCATTATCACTAGTGTCTGTCTATCGACCGGTGTGACTAAGCCGCCCTGCTCCCCAGTCGGTTCGCGGTCGGACCAATCGTCTGCACCCCGGATAGAAAGTCTGGCCCAGACAGCCAGGTAGATAGGCAGACATGTGGACTAGTCTCATCTCGCATGTGCACATCCGTTTCTGTTGCACAGGCTAAATCACTGTGATCTCCAAACGAAACACCTATTGTTCCACACAAAAACATCGACATTTATGGTATCCTAATAAATTTCCCTTGAGACCATTCGATCCATAGCTCCTTATCTGTTTCATCGACTGTCAAATATGCGTGACCGATAATAACCAACTAAACTTCAGTTAAATAAATAGCAAATAGAACACAATGCATATGAACATTCTTTCTTGACAATTGCTGTCCAAAATGATTGCAATCTTTCATGTGGGAACAGAGCTAGTGGCTGAAGATGTTTGGAGTAGCAGGAGATTTGGTGTGAATTTCCAAATGATTTATCATGCACTGTCAGCATCCAACGTGTCATTGAAAGTCCTGAAAGTGGTGTATAGCTGTTTTCATCGTTGTCGGGACTCACCAGCCAAACATACCAACGTGTTGGAACTGGGATGTGAACCCAGAACGAACGATTGTCAGTCGTACGCCTTAACCGTTTAAAGATTTATGGACTGCGAAATCAAGTGACAAACATGAGCACTGTATAATGTAGCGTTGTTGTTTGATGAACCCTTGGGAACCAGCCCGGCTAACTACTCAGTCGTTCGCTCCGGGTTCGCATTCCACTTCAAGTACCGTGGATATGCACCGCTGATGATTCCTAACAAGGATGAGGCGGATGAACAGTGTTTCCACGAATTTTAATGGCAAATTAATTGTTGTCATCCCTTGACGAATCATGTTGAAAGCTTATTTGCCATGTTTGGTCCATTCTTTTGCACCGAGGTCTCGCCTTGTACGGTGGGGCTAGTCACTGGTCGCCTGAATACTAAAGCCATTACTGTACCCCGACGATAAACTACCGCCTTTATTTCAGAAAAAGGCTTATCTGCTGTTAATTCAGCTACATGTGCATGATCAGAATGAGCATTACTAATGGGACAAGATTTCCGAAAACGCTGTTCTCAAGGGCGCACGAATTCCGGTGGAATAAAGCCTCTCAAACTATGGATTTGTCTGGGATTATCATCAATCACATGTTTGTAAATTCTTTCCTCCGCATGACAATCAGCGAATTTCACCATTTCTTTAAATGTCAACTTACTAGTCGTTTGTTGAAGGATCAGGGGCAGTAGCACATGACGAAGCGAGGCTGATTTCTGTGATCTCTCGTTCCAGCATTCGAAACTGCTTTCCTTCTATATGGTTCTTCAGCTTACTATTTTGTAGTCCGTCCTTAATTATTCCCCTTTGTTTTTCTGTTTGAGCGGATGATGTTCTGATGTCCCAACCGAAACGAGAGCACACTAATAGTTAATGGTTGTCTACACTCAAATGAACTGAGGTCCTCTTTGTGTTTCTTCTGCATATTCATTCTATCTTTAGCAACAGGTAACTCTCGGAGGAAGGCAGCGGCAAATAGGCCCTACCCAACTGTTTAACACTTAACGATGATGATGATGATAATGAATGTATTATTAATTCGTGAGTGAGTTTCACACTAAACGCTAGATGAAGTACTTACGTCTTGGCGGTAGTTGGATGTTGGACGAAATATTGTTGCGTATACGAAGGGCCCCTTTGACTTTTATTAATTTGCGACACTTGTGGCATTGATGTGAATCGACTATACACTGCAGCAGTTCCACCGATGTTGTTATGCTGCTCATGAAGATGCCCGCGTTGTATGGCGGATATGCGAAAACTATCAATTTTGTTGCACGGTTTTCCTATTTGTATTACTCCACCTTTATTTAGACATATATGAATATATATGGATCTTTCCCAGATAAGTTCCGCCAAACATTTAGTCCCCGCCACCCAAAAAAGATTAGAAAAAAACAGAATACGAAATTTGCACTTTTAGTTTTTATTAAAAAGGGTAGAATTGGGACATGTCAATAATTTGCATGAAAAGGTCAGTTTTTCGGTACCTTTGACTCCGAAAGAACTCACACAAGTAACTGTTCACTAAAGATCGGCGTGTGCTGCATTAGCGTCTATTCTGCATCTTGTAGACGTGCCATAGAGATTCGATGATTTGTGAGCTCCAGCCGTTGGATCCACACAGTTTTCGGTATGACTAACCGTTTCATGAGTATAATTTATTTCAATCGTCGTTTCAATTCCTTGGTATGATGCCCACATATTGGAGATGATGGTTGAGCCGGGAGCGATGCAGGCCTGGATTGTGTCCATCAAAGTGGCCGCAGTTCGGTCTGGCACTGCATACATGAACACCTCTTCAGTTTCCCGGCAGATCCCTCCGAAAATCCTCTGCTGGGGAAGGACTCGCCCTGCGTGGATTTTACCGCGAGATATTAGCGTTTCATCGATCTCGACGTGTAGACCTAAGCCGCCAATAACTGTCGGAGTCTACAAAAGTCGCCATGCGCAAACTTCACACAAAAAAACGTATTGCCGTCTCTTTGTTATGAACGAGAGTTGAAAGCGTTAGAAAGTTCATTTAATGTTTTGCGTTCGAACAAAAAAATTTTTGCACAAAATGAGCCTAGATACGGATAAGGAATTGTTTTCATCATAAATAGGTCAAGGCTGTGTGCGTCCATTAAATTGGAGCTGGCAAAAAGTGGCGGGGCTTATCTGGAAAAGATCCATATATATATATATATATATATATATATATATATATATATATATATATAGTTTCTCAAAGAACAGGTTCAACAGAATGGTATTGATTTATTCGTGCAGATGAGCAGTTTGATTCCAAACGTTTCACCACCAGTCGAGGTGACATCATCAGTGCTATGGTGTTGGGGTGAGCTTCTGGTTGCCATCGTCCGCTTGAATTGGTCACTCATAGTCTTCGGTCGTTATTGGTTGATTGCTCTGGGTGAGGTGATACAGGATAGACGCTGGCCAGTTGCTTTGTTCACCTTTGTCTACTGTTGACATTTTGTAGGCTGAATCAGTATCCGTTTTTACTGGCTTGTACTGATTGGTCCTTTGATCAGATCTATAAGTATGTATCTATACATATATATATATATATTGTAGAGGTTAGAAGGCGTACGCTGATTTGGGACGTTTATTGCGACGTTTCGATCCAAAGTAGGACTGTTTGTCCATGAAATATAGGCTCTTGCTGCTTAACATTAAAAGTGATCGGGACGTGTTACGCATATACTGAAATCGACTCAGTCTGTGTGCAATTTTTCCCAAAGCAATTCACGACTGCCCATTGAGTCTAATTAATCATTTGGGCTTCTGATCCAATCTGTGGTCTATGAGCTGAAATACCGGTCACTGGATCCTAACGATTTGCAAGTGCCATTTTCTCTATCACCATGATGGCCACCTATTTTGACCGAAAGCTCGACAACGCCATACTTTGGCTTGGACAGCCGATTGGCGTAATGCCGACAGAGGAACCATAAAGTTGACTGCCAGTCAACAACGTAGTGGAGACAGGAGAAGTTCACATGTGTGGTGAACTCTACGTGAATGTCTGTCTCTACCTTTTTTTCTTTTTGTTTGGACTGTTTTCCGTTTTTGTCGTGGTTTCGTTGGCACAAGATCATCTACAACCAGATTTGTTCAAATTAGCATTGTGTCAGATGGTCGGTTTATAATGAGACAAAAGGTGCACGAACATCTTGGGAAGTGAACTCAGTTGTGTGGGACAACCTAAGCTCATATCCGTCATAATGCCGTCCCTTAGATACTGTACCTAGGTAACGACGTATTTTTTGTTTTACGTTTAGAATCACTTTGTTTTATGACAGCACTCAAGAACAGGGCACAGTAATTCAAGGATAATAGTTGTGAGATTGGAATACGTAAATTTTTTAGCTTATCTAAAAAATGAAAAACGTGGGGTATGCTTATGCGTGTTGCAGTCAACGTTCGATTACCAAAGTCAGAATTTTGTAATTCCTTCCTTGTTATTAACCATGATAGTAAGATGGTAATTCCAATTACCCTGTGCCCGCTGTAATCTGAAACTCAACTGCTCTCAAAACGTTCCTGGTTCCACCCAGTCTGATTAGAACACTTTACCTGGGAAGTATCAGTTCATTCACACAAAGCAGACTGTCTAGGCATGTTTGTTAGCCATTAGTAACCATTGCTGGGAACCCCGTTGATCCGATTACGTCTGTTCCCACTGATTTACATTCTGGTCATTCATTACGTGATCAACTTCCTCTTTTATTCCGTGTCATATGGACACCGTTAGTCGTCCCACCTATCCGACCTCGATTTTGGACTGCACCGTTTTCCACCATATGCAGAATGCTGATAGGCAATGGATCGAGTTAGTCTGTTTTGGCAATGCTTCGTTTTTATCAAGTCCAAGCTCCTACACGTAGTATTTTGTACATTTTGATAGCGTCATCATCAATTTCCCGACGAAATGAGCATCACGCTGGATGGTCATAATTGAGGTCGATAAACACAACCTTTTCTGTTTTCGCTTCGAGATAATGTTGTTTCCGTCTGCTGACAACTCCAGCCCGCTTCCCGCTATCATATTCCGCCTCGGGCTTCTTGTGTTTGCCATATGCTCAGCTGATAACACTGTGTTAGGGACTTTATTTTATCGTATGCAACTAATTCTTTAGCAGCTTGTTTACAGTACATTCGGAATGAGAGCAGCACTGTGGACAATTAGTATCATATGCAGGAACCTCTTTGCCCTGACTCGGTGTTGACAGTCTACCAGGACACAAAACCGCGCCGAATACGCGTTCGGTCAATCTCATCGCAGGCCAACGTTACCCGGCTATCCTCACTGTTGTTCGTTAGCCGTGATCAATAATCATGCCGTCTGAGTAGCTCCTATCCCGATTGGCCCAGTTTTGAACGCTTGCACGTATACGTGCCGACGTCCATTGTGCATTCTAGCCACACGAACGAAAGGGTCATTGAAGTGTTTGGTAACATGATAGACAGTTACCTCAATTTTCTCAAGGGGCTTGACTTGTTTCAATTTCGTTTGTAGATGAGGTAGACTTATTTTTCTCCGTTAACTATTCAAATATCTAAACCGTGTACACACTACCGATAGTAACTTTTGCAGAACCCGCGCGTTACCACGTAAACGGAACGAGACACATTCACAACCTGTTTTCTTTTGGCCCCTTCGAATTATTATCTTTATCAATACAAAATTAGAATTCTGAATAGATGTTCATTTAAAACTTGTTAGAATTGAACGAGCACGTTTTTTCAAAATGTGAAAAATAGAATGTTATTTCAAATTAGAACGTTTTTGGTACAAATTGATTACTTGTCCAGCCTTAGGGGCTAGCTTTCTCGGAAAACTATTTTGGTGTGCCTAATTTCGCGATTTATTCACTCTGTTCACTAGCGTTGCCATATCATATGTGAACATTTGTACCTCTAAAACATTGTTCTATTGATTTATTTTTTTTTGCGACACTTCGTGCCAGGCAAGGGGATAGCAATGCCACTTACGGGGTGGTCATAAATCATGTGAAAAGTCAATTTAGAACCAAGACCGAATTGATCATTTAGTGCCGAATACTATACAGGTTATTTTGATCCAAATAACCCCTACTGTGGCTGTACGGGAAATGTGACCAGTCATCGATCAAGTAAAGTCTTGTGTTTTTGTTTACGATAGAAATGAAAGTTGACGGGTGGATTGCAGTGAACCATTCAGGATTTGAATGAAGATTCAACGAAAACAATAAAACCAGAAAATGTCACATTGCATGGACCTGGAAGTTAAGCCCAAACAGCCGATTTGCATAGTCTTTACGTACTCCTCATAAAGACGGGAGCAAAAACTGTCAATCATTCGTTTGCTGTGTCATTCGTTTTATTTGAAAGCAGTGGCGTGAAAATTTTTCACAACAGAAAATCTCATTGTCCATTATGGCATCCCATATTGTTGGGAATCTGATATGAAAGGTATTTTCTCGAATCCCACTGGAAACTTATAGTCCCATAGCACTCCATGTTTCAGGATCATGGTTATCTTCTCCCCGGCTACTCACCCTAAGTAGTGGTGGGCGTTAGTGACTGTTGAGTATGCCACTTTCACTGATTTCATGCTTCAGGGATATGATAAAAAAGAGTCGAAGACCTGTTCGATATTCTAGGTACACAAGAGCACTGGGTTATGAAAACCGTTTGGTGATGACCACACAACGTATAAACACGACAGTGAATCGGAATAATAATCGTGCAAGTTACTCATTAGAATACACGGAAATTTTCATACGGGGAAGTATGTAATTCACCGCAATCCCCAGTTGATCTTACAAGTGATTTTACTCAGAATATCCCGGAGAAGAATGCACGATTATCTGGTTAAACATCATGTATGTGCATGTATATGACGATTTGAAAAACGAGTAAATTGTCTTCATTTTAAAAAGGACTTGCATTTTGTTCTTTGGTATTGCGGAACTAACGTCGGTTCCGATACGGCCCTGTCATCGAATCGCTATCATCCGTTCGTACTAATGGTAACAGAAACCAGAAAATCAACTTGGTAGAATCTCCTTTAGTGGCACACGAATATCCGAAACGAAAATATCAGACATCAAAAGTGAATATTGCGGTAATAATTACTAAAGGCGGAATACCATATCTCCTCTAAACTAGTTGCATTTAAAGCAACGCAAAAAGAGCTACAGAAACATGCCTATCACACAGCCTATAGTAGTTCTTCCTTTAAATTTGAACATCAAGCTCCCACTCCAGAATGCAGCTTTCTTCGTTTAGATTCTGAAGAAGTGGCGATTGTAGTTGAACGTAGAAAAACAATAATGACTGCTCCTCAAGTGAAGTGGCCTCGTAGGTCCGCTTATAGAGCATACATGACACTATTGCGCGGATTTCATCCATGCTTATGCTTGTTTCCTTGTCTCCGCTGTTTTGCTTAGACTTCGCTATCGGCAGTACACATAGCGCCAAAATAATCACGTCTCCTAAATTGCTTGATTTATGTGCTAACCGCGATCATACACATCCATATAATTATATCTTAGCGAAAAAAAAACAATTAATGACTGATTGTAAGAAAACCAGATGGATTCTAAAGCAGTCCTTTGTTTCCGCTGCTAATAATTCCAATCACCCAGACTGTTCATGGCGTGTCTAACAGCCGGTCAAGGATGATTACTTTTATTTAATTCTAAACATTTCGCGAGACAATTTATAAATTAAAAATTTGGAAAGTTTCTCATCGGCATATTTTTTGAAGAACAGTCTCGTTTTAAAATAAATTCAAGCTCTAGAACCTAGATAACCGGGGATAAGATCTATTTTTACCAGCGTTCCTGCGGAGGGTTTTGATTTTTAGGAGGTACTTTATCATCTTGAAATTTGGGACTTTCTTATCTGTAATCTTTAAACTGTCCTGGAGACTTTTGTCCTCATCCATTCAGCGGATATGATATATTATCTTCTCCGTCCTCCTACTGTTGAATCTATCTTTCTCAACCTTCGTCGAATCACATTGCTTCCACAACGAACCTCTTGCTTGCCAGGTGGAAGCTCATCACGTCTCCGCGACTGCCGTTGTTTTTGGCCGCCTCTGTGGAGAATATGACTCCCCTTTTCCACGACTGACTGCGGATTTGGCCCTCGTTTCCCTATCCGCAATCGTGATAGCATGTAGATCTGCCTTTCGCCCACACGGAAAATTTGGACGATGGCACACCTAAGCACCACACATTGTTCCAACGCCAACGCAAAATCCTGGAAGTGCCAAATTTGGGTTCGCTCGTGTAATCTGATTCATTTTCATGTGACGATAGGACCAGCTTCCCAGATCGCGTGACAGGAAAATGGACAATTGCCTTCAAACTTGTGTAACGGACTCCGGACTCCAACACTTTAGTGTTTGGTGCCTTTTTTGCGCTATGAATATCCTGCTTCGACATGAACTCACTTTTTGATTGCTGGTTTTCCTAACAGGATTTATCCTCAAATGCGTAGTAATTACGAGTGAGAGAACGCAGATTGACGAGCAAACTCGCTTACCATGATTGATAATCGTGCCATTGCATCACTGCACACTTCATAATTTCACGGCTAAAAATCACTGAAAACAAGCTTGTTTACCATCCTATATCCCATCAATGTTCTCCCTGAGAATTTCTCGGTAAACACTGAATAAGTGTGTTTCTGCAAAGATTTTGTTGAACACCGAATACGTATCTTCAGAATAGGTACTGACTGTAGGAGAGGTAGTCCTGAATCTATTAATCGTAAAGGTACAGTTATATATATATACGTATATATATATATATATATATATATATATATATATAAGCAGGAAGTAGTATCTGGATGCGTAAACAAAATTAGCCCGGGAGCATATATATATATATATATATATATTAACGCAAGTTCCAACTGGGCAATCATTTAAAAAAAACCTTTATTTCCCTGACGTTGTTATGTGAATTAAGGTCTCTAGTGATTTCTGTTACTTTAATCTTTGCATTGTTTGCTTAACGGATTCTAGGGCTTGCGTAATCAAGGGTTGGTGAATCAGGCAATGACAGTACTAATTCAACACTGTGACGCCATCTTCTCGGGTGATCAATTGGATGAGACATTTGCTCTGGGTGATGATCTCGTGGACTCTTGGCGCTCGGCTACCAGCAATGTGGATGCTGACCCGTTGGATTTCAAGGTTTTTTCGTCCGCCACTTCCCGTTCTGCATCCTCCAGGAGTCGGTCATTCTATACAACACTATTTTCAGGTCGTAGCCACGAGCGCCTGACTACAGAGGGCAGTAACCACCTCCTTGGCACTGAGCTGCCATCTGTAGTCGGCTCACGTCAACCGTACAAACTTGGCACCTCGATGGTTCCAGTTCCTGGGCGCAGTGTACCTCAATCTCGGCTAACTAATACGGACCCGCTCAAAACGGAACCAAGTTTGACACCACAAACAGCTTCCAGCAGAATACGAGTTACCGAAAGTACACCTTACGTGTCTGAACCCCATACATTAACGTTATCGTCTGTTTCGGTCGCATCGACTTCTTCAGGCTCCTCTTCATCGTCCTCTTCTAACCGTTTAAATACGCATCTAGCTGAATCTGCGAACCGGAACTTTGTGCACGGTGGAATGCGGATCCCACATAGCGAATCCTGTTCGAATCTCCCAGATGACATCAATTTTCACGAGTAAGCACATGCTTCGGAATATACTACGAATTTAATTTTTTTTAATAACATTAGAATCTCATTTAAATCGTTAGGAGTGTGAATGGATGGTAAGTCCATTTAAGAACCACACGGTGATTCGCAGGAGAATTTTCGTCGGCCAGGCAAGGGTAACGTTCAGAAAGGGAAAACAAGTCCCGAAAGTATCGTTTTTTTCTTTTCAGTAGTATATTTTGCATACAGTTGTACAGAATAAAACCGGGTACCTATATCTGAAGAGCGGCAATAACCGCAAAACCGGTCGTATGCTTTCGGGAAAATTTTGTTCATCCATCCTTGTGCGAAATATACGACTGAGAAAAAAACAACACTTTTTAATGACATGTTTGAAACATGAGCGTAGTAAAAAGAGCAGTCCTCAACCGGTAGGGATTAGGGAGGGAATCTATAACCGTGACCCTGAAAATTGGACTGGCACAGAACCGCATAAGATCTCAATAAGTCAAGTGTCGTAACGAGTTGGACGATACAGGATTGCCTTTCGACATTGGAATAGCCAGGGTATTTGGGATTCAAATCTGTAACCCTTTTTGGGGTGACATGCCCAATCTACTTGGCCACCTTCGTTCAGATATTCATTCCACGAAACTGTCGCACTGGGGTGTTATTTGTTACTGTCGTTGCTGTCGTCTTCGTCGTTCGTGTTTCTGTGGCTTCCAGACGACGTTACAGTGTGACAGTTGTTTGTTTTTTTTACTCTTAGCCTTTTTGGTAGCTGTCTTTTCTTTTCTTTTCATGCTTCTTATTCTATGTCGACCAAGACTGAGACCATCACATTCCTGTAGAACCAGCGCTGTCCTACCACCGCATTGCTTTGCTGATTCCAATCGGTATGGTTGTTTGCGCCTGTCTCTTCGTGGATCATCGAATCCCTGCGGAATGGTCATGTACTCCTGAAAGAAGTTTTCTTAATAATGAGGTTATTCCATATGGTCATTGTGCACTTTGAATTTCGTTCTCCTGTGTGCAAGCTTTTGCATGTAACTTTTACTTTTGTCCTGCTCGTTTTCCATTGTTATTTTGATGTATGCAGGCTTTAATTTGACAGATTTTCAAACTAACGATTTTAGCATATGCTCCACTTACCTCATACGGTTTGGACACCATTTGCTTTTTACGGGAGTATCAGTCTGCCTTTCGAGAATCGAGGATCATAGTTGACTATCTTTGAGATCTGAGTACGGGTCCGATTGTGTGGAGCTCTGATGCTCCTGGTTTAACATCGGGGAACCCTTGAACCGTCCCAAAATATCTATTTGGTCTCATTCACTGGGACACAGTTCCTTTTGCTCTCACGATCATTCGGACTTCGAGTCGCCAGGATGAAAGACCTTGCATATTCACATCACACGATCATCTATATGGTCTATTGATGTTTATCCTAATGTGTTATCTAGTCTATTGGTGTCATCAGTCTTTGTAACCCTGGGAGATTGTTTTTTGCTATTCAAGCCGACAAATTTCAATAAATTTGAACTGGTTGCGATTTCTGTCAGCCAGAAGCTCGTCACTGAGCACGAAATAAAAAGGTGCAATTTTGTACATCGTATAACGATGTCATTTCCGTCGCACACTAGACAGCTTCAAACTCGAGGCATGTGCGCTTAAAAATTTCGTACACTTAGAGTGGGATTTATTTAGAACAGCTCTATCCCCGTCAAGTGCGCCGTTCCCCATACCTCCGTCTGTCGCTACTATCTTCTATTTGCCACATTCGCATGGGAACTAATTCAGCCTGACAAGCACACTGCTGTCCAGCGTGTGATGGTTATCACCTAGCGAGCCAAGCGTTTGCGTTTACCCTGTCCTTGTGTGACGCATCCGCGAGCCATCATGAGTCATCCTGTTAGTGTGTCTTGATTCTTTTACGTCTGGACTGTAGATGTGCTGATTGTAAGGCTATGCAAATGATAGACTGAAGATGACTTCCACGGTCCCGTTATCCTAATGAACTTTGTGTTCTCCATAGTTTGACCATTTCGGCTTGATTTACAGAATATTTTGTTTATGATTTGCGCGACAGAAGCTTTCCCTTTCAGAATTCGCGTATTTATTCCGTCCAAACAGTTTCTCTGTGTATCCGGGTTTGTATATGTTCTAAACACTCATCAGTTGAGTGTTTGGTTGTTCGATGCACAGAGCGTAAAATTGTGGTTTATCCGTTTGCATAGAACCCGAATCCACCCAGTGCGGGAAATATCCCAAGTTGGATTGTACTGTACCCCAAGCCCCGTATGTTGCATTCACAAAGCCCGTGTTAGTCTCAAGTTGAGTTAAGCGAATGATTGAGCTCATGTCCGGTATGGGTGTTAGGAGGAGGATACAAGTTGAACAAAATATTGTGCGCTCTGTCCCATGCGTTTGCATACTGTTGATTGTGTCGTGTAGCCGTTTATCTAAATAGTCTCGTTAATTCCACCATCGCATGGCTGTTTTTCGTTCAACGTGGGTTATCTTTGCTGTCAGAATTTATCCCAGAAACATATCTGAATATCCTCGATGCTTCAGGACTAGCCTCGGCAAATCTGCAGATCATGATAACTTGTTGTTTTCCTAATATATGGCGGAGGAGATGCTTATGCCTGCTTTTCACAATTGTTCTGCTAAAGTTAATTCTTCGACACCGCTATGACATACCGTGGCTTTTATCCAATTTTCATTCTTCATAATTTCACGTTTTCCCGTGCAATTGCATTTCGCACCCAGTGTGCGAACAGGCTCTCTGTCATTTTTGGCACATTACAAAAGAAACAGTCGGATTCCAGATAATATACACATGATTCGAACAGAGCGAAAGCGTTTGCTGCACGAGAATAGTTTACCTTCACTAGTTTACACTAGGCAGACCGTTGCATCCAGATCAGCAATAAGCATTTTTTGTTATTCGTTAACGATTTTTATTCCGATCAGTTTTCTTGCACTAACGTCCGTCCCTTGTTTTTCCTCATCAAAATGGTTCGTTAGGTTCCACAATTCTAATTGCGATAGCGGGCGGATTTTGATCAAAATTTGCAACCCTTTTGTCTCATGTTTATGAACTGATTTCATCTGACCAGTGAGAAGCCATAACAGACCATTGCGAACAGTTGCTGACGTGAAAAATGCCGATATGAATCCTGATCGAGTATTTGAGACTAAACCGTGGAAGAAAATGACTGACCGGTTTCATACAATGTTTTAGTAAATGGTGACAATTTGCCACCCCCCAGCTGAGTACTGCACTACACCCCTATCACCAATTTATCTTGCGAAATTTTATCCGTCGGTGCATTGGGCCTTTGTGGGTATGTGGTTAATATGTTTCACGCTGAACACTCTGGGTGTATAAGCGCCACTGTCTTCGTAATACTTCTAAAATATGATGATATAATTTCGTCACTCAAGCTGAGGGTAAGCGTGGGCACTAGATCAGTTAGTTCGGTCCCCAGGAAATAAATTGAATTGAAATAGAGTAAAGAGATTTCTTTTGGGCTGCGCATAACCCGAGTTCGACTCCGCAGGTGCAGGCTGTTCCCCGATACAGTTGTGGGTTGGGCGACGGGACTAGGTAGTTAGTCCAGGTTGAAGATGTTATTCTTAACTTCAACCAGTAAACTGTAAGGAACAGATGATATTGGACCGCTGGTTTGTAGATCACGATGTCCGCTCACAGGATGTTTACAGACACTGTAGTGTGGCCAGTTGTTGCAGTCAATGACATTCTTGCATTCCATTTCGCAACTTTTTTGAGTAGTTTTTCTTCTTATTGACTTACGATTGTCCGTTCACTGTTTTCCGCTTACCCCCAATTCTACGTAGTCGTCGGTACACGGAACATATTAAGGCAACGCCAATGGTCACGAAAAAAACTAGTTGAATGCTTTCGCAGCACTCGTGCTTACAGTGTATTATGAAGTGACTCTCAGTGAGATCTGCTGAAATCAGTAGAGCTAATTTATTCGCATTCACTCTTCTACTTGGAATGTATCCTTCCGTTAGTTTTTCACGTTGATAATTGGTCAGATTTCCGAGCAAGTTGATTTGTTCGAGATATAGCAATCCTACTGGGCGCACCTGGCACGTGTTCCTGTAACATCTAATCGATCTGAACCGGATCGAGATTCCATGAGTTGAGCTAGAGATGCCAGATAAAGTCAAGGATTGTTTTCTAATCTGCTTGCGCCTTCCTTTTTTAACAGGCTCTATTCAGAACCCCGGTACGCAAAGTACCCAACAGTGTTTAAAATCAAGTTAGCTGGTCTATTGACAGAGTTGCTGAGGCCGTCCTAAGCAGTGATTAGGCGTGTTTATTTGTTTCCCATTTCTTCTGTAAGTGTTGTGCGGTATCACACATCAGCTTCGACTCTTATTCACTGTGCTTTCCGATTGAAAACAATGCACAGAACATTACTTAGATCGGATGTTGGTTGGGGTCCGAAAGACCCGTCAACTGGCTAGCTGGAGGCACTGAATGATATGGCAGTGAACCGTGAACAGTGGCGATCGTGTTGTCATTTTCTATCGCACCAGAATTATTGAAAGAGTGCGTTTGTACAGTTAGACTGTGCTTCATGTGTTGGGTACTGCAGCCTCTTATTTTTCCCGTCTGCATAGGTTAACTCCCTGTTCCCTTTGGATATTCACTCTTTTTTAGGCATATGTATTCTTGGGAAAATGCGGCGGTCAGTGAGGCTTGCCTTGCTGTTCACCGCTGAGCGATGATGATGATTGCATGTGAACAAATTTTCCAATGTTCCTCGCTATCGCCTTCATGATGATATCTGGTAGTATATCTCTGTTATTGCGATTGTGGTGAACTGTGAGATGGACTTAATTAAGGTTTTGTGGTTAAATGTTAGTGGTTTTTTTCATTTATAGCATGTGGCAGTTGTCTATGTTGCTTTTTCTTGCGCGATCTCGGAGGCACTTGGGTAATAGTTAGTTCACTCTCTCCTGTCTTAGTGTTCATTTTGTTTGCTAACGGTAATTCTGTTAGTTGTATGTAGTCTTTGTAGTATGCTGTAGTCGTGCCAATGGAAGAACACGTTCAAACGGCCTGATATTCACAAACCCCATACTTAAACCGTTATTTCTCTGACATTTACGATGAGACAGGATTTTTAATCGCTCTCCTGCAATCTTCAGGCGATCCCATCATCTTTGTGTGTTCCGTAGCTGGGAACACGTTGCACGTGGGGCGAACGGAATCAAATGGGATGTAGACGCGTCTTGCCGTTGTTCTTTTTTTGAAATTTCCAGTGAATGTTTCAGTCAAAATACGTATTGAAAACAGTGCATCCGTGTTCTCTTCGTGAGGTTAAGCAAGCAGACGGACGCGTGTAATAGCACCGATATAGTTCCACTAATTCCAGTCACGTAAATTGTCTGCATCGACAATGTTCGACGCCATTGCAAGACGTAAGCCGTTTGCGAGGGGGGGGGAGATATGCGTTCATTCTACTATAGACATTATAATAGGCACGAATATCGTCGTCATTGTAGAAAACAGGAAGAAAACTGTTCTTCTCTTACGCGAATGTCGTTCGCTTTCCAATGTGATTTGTGTTGTATTTTTTTCTTCATGGAACAAGGAAAAATTTTTTCGATTGCTTCCTTGAAAGCACTAGATAATAAGGTATTTAAATTTATTTGATCGTTGGTCAACTGAAAAAAGCAAAACTCTCGTCCAACGAGATTTATACTTCCTCGTTTTGTTGGAAACTTAGCTCAGCATCTCGTTCACGACATCGTCAATTAATCTCAACTAAGAAGCCACGGCGGAGGTCAAAACTAGATTTATTCATAAAAGCTTCGCGGATGATGGGAAAGTAGACCGTTTATATACACTACTTATCGACTAGGTAGTTTTTGTTCCTTATTCCTTTTTGAAAACTATTTTTACAAGAAATATTGCAATCCAACCGTGAAATCGTTTTGTGAATCATACGCCAGGAGCCAGCGTTTTAGTGACTTTATTGTCCGACGTATGGTAGCCTAATTGATGATCTTACTGATGCGAAAGCGCGCTGGACATTAGGGGAGGGGATATTATATACGAATTCGTGATCGGATTATTCTTGTTTTTGTAGGCATAACAGCAAAACATTATTTCTGTCCACTTGTTGTTTCGATAACAAGTAGGTAACGTAGCGCATGCGTTTGACTTTGGTACCAATCGAATTTCCCTCCAGATGACGACCCCGCGATTCATGGTCAAGAGTTACTATTGAACTTTATTGACGTAGAATTTCCCAGTTCTCAAAGAATTCCATGTCGCCTGTTTTTGGAGGCATCGGTTTAGTTGGCCGAGTGGATAAATCGCCTATAACACCTGGGGGATCCAATCGCAAACCCGTCGGACACATTGATAGTTAGACGGTAGTTCGGTATTGCCCGAGTTGGTACCACATTTGCCTTATTGGAAAATCGTGATGCTATACTAGTGCGCATTTCAAGTCGACAATTGTCACTCTACTTCCTTCCACGCCCAGTGGACCCAAGAAACTAGTCTATCGTCATGCTGCTTCAACTAAGCTCATCAAAATCAATCATTTTGTAAAATGCAAGTATTCGATGCAGTAACGTCTTGTGACAAATTTGCGTTAACAAACGGAACCTATCCCAAATGTCGGCATTCGTCCTGTTGAATTTCAGAGAGTTTCACATCCCCACAAGTTTCCGCTTCTCGTGTTCATTTAGATTTTTCATTCAAATCAATTCATAATCATGAACTCTTCAGTTTAGCTATAAACAAAACTTTGCACCAGTTGCTTACCTCTTTGCTCGATTGTTTATTTTTCTTCCAGTCCCTGATAAACCGTATCTCATCTCATTTTATCACATTGTTCATGCGAATGTTTAGTCTTCTGTTTAACGAATCCATTTCGCATTTGGTTGACAGTTTCTACCGTCATTTGGTGCACAGAGTCATTCGGTCTCAGAGCGCAAACCCTAAAAGGTTAACAATTCCCAGATATTTCATTTGATATTCATTCATTCCTCGGATCATCAGATCGCTATCGTTATCACCTTACCAAAATATTAGTACTAGTAGTGTGATTACCGGCAGTACATTCGTTTATTTTTCAGTAGCCAACCCATCAGTTGGTTGAAATTTGCCTTAGCTTTTTCTTTTGGCTGTCTCAAGTGAGCCTCTATGTAAAATCTAATCATTTTTCCTTTCCTGATAGGAACGTATTATTCTATGTTCACATGGATACCGTTAAAAGTGCCTACGACTTTGTGCATTTATCATCAGTGAAGACTGAGTAAGCTGAGTATGCATCATGACGTTTCATAATCCAACCTACTTACCTGCCTTCAATAATGACGTCATTGAATTGTGGTTACTTGTTTTCCTAAGTTTAAGTGGATCCACTCTCGGTATTTCTAAAAGTTTCAATCCCCACGGTCGCCTCCGGTTAACGCTGTCCATAAGCGTGGAATTTGGAACCCTTTTTAATGAAGTTTAGAGCTTTTCCGTAGCATGTATTTTGTGTTTCGTCTTTGTAGGTTGCTGCGTTACGTTGCTACTGCATTATTCCACTTTTGTACGGGCATCCAACCTTTCTGCATCTAATAGATGGCTTTTTATGCCGACATTACACGTTCTTGGACACATGGTACTTTTAAAATAAACTAACGGTTTTTTTTTCTAACCCACATTTCTTAGTCTTTGGGAGGTCTACAAAGCAGTACACCCTTAAGTAGTGAATGTATTTTGACTTTTGTTCGCGAGTGAAATTCGTATGGTTCAAATTTGAGAGCGTCCCTGTTGCACAATGGTTGAGTGAACAGGTGAATTCATTTGGCTTTCGCGTAAAGCCCAATAAGTTTGTCGAATGAACTCCATGTGTGATTGTAATTGACCAAAACGAACAAATCAGCAGCACCACAAAAACGAATTACAATGAATTATATATATATGTTTATAATTGGTGAGTAGTATCTGGATGCGTGAACAAAATTTGCCCAGGAGCACACGACCGATTTCGGGGTCATATATATATATATATATATATATATATATATATATATATATGTGTGTGTGTGTGTGTGTGTAAACACCAAGGTCAACTTTCAGAATTCCACGAACGTATCGATTCATTCTCACCCAGGTGACGTTTGCTAAAAACAACCCGAGACCAGTAGCCCAGAATCATTGGCTGCCAGACGTTGGCCGGAGGCGTATAGACGACGGAAAATTTCGTAGCGCGAAAAAAGGGAACTGGAATCCAGGCGCATTTTCCGATAGGATGCTGTGATTAGATACCATTTTAGGATTTTATCTGATTATCAATACTTCGAACCGATTCTGTCACTCAGGACCCTAGTTTCATTTGCTTGTCGACCATTGTGAAGAAAGTGGCTCGCCGCGTCGGAAACATTAGCCAACTGTCGAATTTGTCAACATCCCTAATTGTTACACATTTGCAGGTGGTTATCTCAGTAGTTTAATATTTTTTTTCAGTTAACTTCAGGAACCCCGTTTTTGAAGTCTTTTCGGCTTGTATGTCTAAAAAAGTGCATTGTCGAGGAGCCTTCGTTGTCATGTTTTTACATCTTTCGTTTCAACTGTTTCGGGTTGGTTGCTCAACATTGAACACGTGGTCATTTTCACCCAGTCCAGTGTACTTTGCGTTGGCTTCATGAAACTACTGCATACAGTAAGAGGATAAACTGAATTTATAATGCTCATGTTTTCTGTGTTGGCTCTATGGCTAAGCTCAGCACAAAATCCGACCTAACCGGGTCGTTTGTGTGTTTGTACGTACACTTTCTCAGGCAACTTGTTCCGCATAGCAGATCCGTGTCTGAGAGATCACACATTGCAGTTCTTTCGTTTCACGTGAACGAAAAGAGAGATAAGATGCATGCAATAAAATAATCAGTTTATCATATCAAAATGTGCCTGATCATTGTACCTGACACATACTTTAGCCTACTAAATACAAATAGTCTCGCACATTTTAACTCACTTACAAGTGAACATGTGAAAGCTCGTTATCATTCGTAGAGTATTAGCACTTAATTCCATTCTACGATTGCCTACCATTTGCCAATTCTCGACGTACCACTATTTTTCGCATTATTGATTTTGACGTAGTTTCCTTCATGAATGACATCGTCTATGAGACTGACTGGAGACGGTTGGACAGTGGGCAGCCAGCAATACATTCTTCCACATGACAGACCCTTTCACTTGCAAGACAAAGCAGTTGGCGTAATGCGGGAATTTAAACATCACCATTTGCTGCTTCCCGTCTTTTCTACGTACTAGCCTTTTATTCGTCTATTCAAATTTTACTCGATCGTACTTCATAGTTGCTGAGTCCCATTCTTCTTTATTTCTTCCCGGAATGAGATTATTCATATTAATAATTTATATCCTTCACTTTTACGCGACGCGGGTGGTGTATGTTGAAAAGCTATTGAACCGGGCAAGTGGTCGGTGTTCGTATGATTTGAACCCCTCCCCACACACGGCGTTGGCCACTTCGGCATCCTCGGTCAGGTGGTTGAAAACCGAATTTGTAAGCAGAATGCAGTATCTTAGCAACTAATCTGCATTCCGCAGTTTCGCGAAGAATACCAATTAGTTTCTACCAGTTTTTTTCTTAAACTTTGTTCTTTTCGCATATATTTCGTGCACAAACGTAACAACAGACAATATTATGCTGTCCCCTCCCATGTTTTTCGGTTGTTTGTTCCCTGCATATTGGCCCGGGGAGTGGCCTGGTAAGTAATGTGGAGGTCAGGAATCTAAAACTGGATACTTGTTCTCAAAATACCTAATTTCAGCGTATGGATATTAGTAGACTACCCTGGTTGGGTCACGTGTTGCGTATGGCGAACACTCGTCTCACATATCATGCCTTATTTTGCGTTCCTTCTAGGGAATGGAAGAAGCCATGTGGAGTTCAGAAGATGACGTGCCAACCTGGAATAAGAAAAGGCACAGCGGATTTAGGTAAAGTAGGTTGTCTTGCGTCTTCGTGGTTGAGGCCCGAAAGACTATTCAGCGAGCTGGCTAGAGAAACTGAAGGATAGGCAGTGAACCGTGAACAGTGGCGATCGTCTGGTCATTTTCTATCGAATCAGAATGATTGAGAAATTGCGTTTGTAAAGTTAGACTCTGTTCCCTGTGTTGGCTACTGCAGCATCTTATCTTTTCCCGTCTGTGTAGGTTGACTCCCTGTTCCCTTTGGATATTCACTCTTTTTTTAGGCATATGTATCCTTGGGGAATGGGCAGCGGTCAGTGATGCTTGCCTTGCTGTTTAACGCACAACATGCTGATGTTGATGCATATTGGCCCTGTGACTTTAATTCATTCGCGTTCGTCGAACGATATCCATTTCCACAGTCAATCGCTTCATAATGCCATCTCTTTTAGTGTGTGTATGTGTGCTTGTGGCTTTTGGTAGTTTGTACGATTAATCTTGCGTGACGAGTTGGAATCGTTGCCCAATTTCCTCACTAATGGGTGACATGTTTTGCCTAGTTCGTCTTCATGGCACGTGGGTTTTTATCATCCATCGTTTAAGGGAACTTTTTATTCAACAATTTCCTGTCTGTTTGCTTGTGGCACCATTTGCCCAAGTGGGATTGACTCCTGGTTCCATTACGTAGTGTTGGTCCCACGTCTTCCGATTCTTCCCCACATATCATAAAGTAGACGCGAGTCGAGTATTTCTTAACTTTATTTTGCTGATTCTGATGACTAGTCGACAGAATCACGTTTATCATCAAAATCGAAGTGAACGTCTAGTCCGCATTCGTCGTCACTGTTTTTGGCACATTCCAATAATGATGCTGCTGGAGAAAAAAAATTTGACTGATCACATTTCTAGTGACAGTTCACTTCTATATCATGCACGTCACTTTTGGACTGCGTGATTTGCGGCAGTTCGTCTGGAAGAACTGGAAATTTTTCTTTTTCTTTGGCGACTTTTGCAAATTCTATCCGCCCCATGAAATACTAGTAAAATGCTGCGTAAACTAATACCATCGAACTGGGTGATGAAAATCCGTCATAGCTAATGCGTCACTTGAAGTCCCTTTTTTACCTGGTTATCATATAGATGATATCTTCGGAGAACTGTGGTTGGACAAACTCCCGCTTCCGATGCACCAAATTCTGTCCGTGTTGGATGCAGTTACACCCCTCGCCGAGCTTGCTTAACACACTGATCCAGTTCATACGTGTTATCCTATGAGTGACCCTTGTAATCAGTTGTCCTAAGTAGGTGTTTATCATTTCTATCCGGTGTCATCTTAATTTTGCGCAGACGCATACTCCTCTATTCCGAGCACATAGACCCACCTAGTATACAGAATGACCTTTGCGAGCTTAAGGAAACAATGTGTTCATTGTGCAACCAGTTAAATAGTATGCGCAGTGCCTGGTTCCGTCAGCTCCATTCCTTGGCAATCGGCCTCGGTCACGCACCCGATTTTCTGGCACTTGGTGTTTTTTGGCGCAGTGGCCCAGAGGTGCTTTCTGCCATGTTCTTTCTCCAAGCCCTCGCAGTCAAACGGCCACGCCAGCTAATAACGGCAACTACTGTTGTTGGCACGCCGTTTGAAAGTCGCCTGCCTTTCATAACGGACAGCTCCACAGGTTTCTGTTTCCTCATGGACGCAGAGATCCGTGTTATTCCGCGCCTGGTGCATCAACGTTTGAAGCAGATTAAACTAACGTTACAAGCAGCCAGTAACAACACCATTACATGGTTTGGCCCACGTTCACTTACCGTTGATTTGGTGCTTCGCCGACGTTTTCAGTGCACATTCATTCAGGCGAGTGTCAAAACTGCCATCATTGGTGCCGATTTCATTTCGGTCTAACCACAGCTGGTGGACAAAACAACTAATCTTTTCACCATCGGTACTACTTCACTCGTCCATTCTGTCGATGTCCGACTGCCCATTGCTGACATTTTGAATGGTTTTCAGTCTCACCAAACCCTGTCAGTTCACCGACCCAGTTTCCCGTTCAGCTTGCCACCGCATAACCACCACCGCTCAGTCAATGTTTTTCCATCCACGTCGTGTGCACACCGATAAAATTGCCATTGTGAGACAAGCACTGGAGCATGTGATATATATATATATATATATATATATATATATATATATATAAATGTTTCCTCTGGTCCTCGACAATACGTAAACAACAGAGACAATAATTGTCAACGCATCTGAATTACCATGGTTGACTTGTATCGTCCGTTGTGTGATTATATCGGAACTGACATTTTCCACGTGCTGGATGTCTGTGGTCAAAAAGATAGACAAAAAAGAAAAATCCCTACCGGTCTGAGTCGAGTCAGCGATTTTTTCGACTAAGTTGTTGTTTGACACAGCGAAACTAGGACGACAAATTGTATGCATTTCTTTTTTTTCATTGTTTTAATTTCTGTGGAAGGGGTTAGATCGAGCAACGTTCGTGCAGACTGTCTTCTATCGGAATTTTATGGTTTCTTCTCGTGAATTCGCACTCTGAGGCGATAGCAAGAAACACAGATCTCTAATTATTATCAGAATATCCTTAGATCGCGAAGTAATACCCTTATATTTATTAGAACACATATATTGGTTTGAACATTAACGAAAGGTAGTTCTCGAGCGACGTAACATACGACGAACCCCAAGTATCGTAGTGGGTTGCTTCGGTAATTTTTCGACTTTCTTCGGATGCATTTTTGCCACCTAATCTGCACGTATTATATTTTCTTCTCTCTCTCTCTCTCTACGGTCTTTTCATTTTTGAACTAAGTAACTCTGTTCTCAGCTTTTTATCCCTTAGATAACATCCGTGGATAAGTCTAGTAGATTGTGATCAGCTTTTCAAGTGCCAGCTCATTCTTTGTCAATGGTATACTGTGGAAACATAAAAATTGTCAAATAATCAAGTAAAGCCACTGCTTTCAGTGAAACTAATCAGTTTTTTCCTTTTTCTGTCTCGAATTCCGTTCTGACAGATATATGCCGAGGACCACGAATCAGGCCCTCGGTTACCACAATCAACTAGTTTGTATGTGTTTTCTGTAGTCGAAGCTCATATCCAGGTAACCGGTAAAAGAACAGCACTCCTGACTTGTTAATCGACGGTTTCGAAACTGCACTGTCCATTCGTATGCACTGGGTTCGGTTAGTAAAATAATAAGACAGCCTTGCTAATAAAGGCCTGGGACAACCAAATGTTTCCCGTCTGTGAAGTAGAAGAGACCGTGGGACTTAATCGAATCCCGAATAGTCTAGAAAGGCGCAACGCACAGATTTCATTGATGCGTTTAAAGATTCACAAATGTGGTGAATGAGGGAGTCGAGACAGTGTCCAAAGTGAACCTGTTAGATTTATAAGCAGACTGGAAAGGGTCTTCAGAAGGATACATAGAAAAACGCAGACGCTAAAGTACAACACGCTCCTTCAGTTTAAGACCAAATCTTATTTAACTGAGTCTGTAGCTTGAGCCACCTTATATGGACACACTTGGGCGTACCTATTGTAAAGTTCACTGACTGTTTGTCGATTTCTCGGAAATTTGAAAGTTATATTTGGTTAAATTGAGACTTTTTCTCATTTTTAGACTCCGTTTTGTATTTGATGTACTAAAATGTATACAGTTAAAGTGACTCACATTTGGTGGTCCGTAGGGATGTCTAAGATAAATTCAATGGTTTTTAATAAAAACTTTTTTCGATGAAAAAGTATTTTTCTGTCGTAGCTTAAATCTTCTGAAACTCAATGACTAAGTTGCGACTTTTCGCGCGGTTTCGCTTCAGTACTGAACAGTTTTTGCTGTCACTTTACTCGTCTTTTCCGTTCAGCTCTTCAAACCAACTTGCCTTAGATTTGGCTCACCTACTCACCTCGTTTGGTACTGCCAATTCTCTTGATTTTCCGTCTCTCACTCTACCGGATGACCATTCGGCAATGTTGACCCGTCATTTGGAGCAGCACAGTTCTCGTACGGTTACTTCGGGTCAGAATGGACTTCAATCTAGTTCAGAGGCTTTCCTGAAGGGTCAGAATAGCTGTTCAGAACAATCAGTCCGCACTCCTCGTGATGCTGTGACATCTAAACCTCCGCTAATTGTTGCCCCCAAAACATCTACGTGCGGTGATCATGAATCACAGATGCCATGTCTTTACACGTCAGATTACGAGGTGTACATGTATGAGCTACCCACTTTTCCCGAGTCTTGCCTGAGTAACACTACGGTCACTACTACTGCACCATCTATGACCACTGGACTCACTAAAGAAGTGACCGACCGACGAACAGATGATCTGTCAGATCTTGATTTCCTCCGAAAGGTTGACGTGAGTTCTGAGTCTCGGCCCACAAAGATCTCGACGCCTTATCAGATCTCATCTTCCTGTCCAGTTGGAGAAACGTTATCTCCCCACCCCTCCTCGGTGGATCATTTGAATCAAGCAATCAGTGCTTGCTTGGACGCGCATTTGTTTCCTACCAATGGGTCAGCTAAGGTGAGTTTTTCATTTCTCCGAAAATCCCAACTAATCACGTTTAGCGGACACGTTGGCAAAAAATCTTGGTATTGGTGAACCGTTTGCGATCTAAACACCAAGGTCACCGATCAGAGTCCCACGAAATTCCACAATCATTACAATATATACATATATGTATATATGATGTGTAACGAAATCGTTTATGTAGCAACCGTCATCATAACCTTGGCTGAAAAATAAAGTGTACAGGAGGGAAATAGGAAAATAAGGAAACGGTTTGTAGGGTTTGCTCCGCAAATGTTGAATTTTCCATCCTCCACCCCTACATCGTCAGTTCCCTATCATGGTTTTTGGTTCATCAGTCTGAGCTGTATCATCCGGTTTTGCATATCGCGAAGAGGGTAAATTTATTTGGTGCTGATTCCAGCCTTTGAAATAATGATCTAATCTACAGGCCATTAGAGCGCCCTGAAAATCTCGTAACGCCCTGGAAGCCGGTGTCCATATGCTTAGTTAATGCGCCCTTCGGATGAAACCAGACTTGCGTGGTACCCGGTACAACGATAGATATCGTGACGTGTGCTACGTACAACGCTTACGGTTTATTGGAAATCCCAGTTTAGTCATCTTTTAACCCATCATTAGTCAAGCCGCTACGGATCCTTCTGCATTCGCCGTCGTCCTTCCACCTTGGTATGGATACTTCCAGGAGGGGAAGGTGGAATGTAAGATATATATATATATATATATTTTATGGGTACTTTGATTATAAACATTTCACCACCAGCCGAGGTGATATCACCAGTGTTGTGATTTTGTGACAAGCGTCTGGTTGTCATCGTCCGCGAAACCCCACCTTGTTCTCGATAGTGTCGCCGCTTGTCCGTCGTTGCTTATTTAATGAGTCATGGTCTACCTTATTCACGGCTAACGACCAGAATGGTTTTCCTTTCTCTATCTGGAACGCACCAACCAGCACGTGGTCTGAGTCCCTGCTGTCAATGACACTTTGTTTGGTGATGTCGTCACTGGTCCTCTCATCTTTCATCTAATTGTAGTACGTTATCCTGTAACGGCACAACTACCACCTACTGGAAACGAGTTTGCCCACCATGTTTTTAGTTCCCATATCTTCTAAGGCTAACTGGATAAGGGCGGAACCCGACGATTACCAGCCTGGGACTTGGTGCGGCCTAGAGCCTCATACTTTCTCAATAGTTCAGTTATGGTGAAAAAACCAGGCGGTCGCTAATTATGACCTACCATCAGTTCGATCGCGCCCGGTTCTTTTCAACTGTTTTGGGAAAATAATAACGAAGGCCTCTATACATAGTCTTTGCTTAAGCTGAAAGCTAGTTGCTAGATTTGATTTTTTTTCATTTTTTATGACATGCTTGACGCTTGGGTGTAGTTGTGGTGGCCTGCGCGGCGGGCCCAACGCAAGGACCGGCAACCATGACGCTGAAGCTTTGAGTGGCATAGAACCACTTAAGGCCCCAACAGGTCAGATTTGGTAGCCACCTGAAGACGTAATTGTAATCTATCAGGCTTTACCCAATACCCTCGTCCGACTGTCCTCCGGTCACTCTCCTTATTCATTCAATTCTGAGACACCAAATTTAGCCAACCCTTATGAATACATCAGGTCAATAAAATCGGATTATTCCGAGATCAGGGATTGTTTAAGTTTATTCTCACGGTGACTTGTTTTCGAGGCTGCGTGAATAAATGCCGTTGGTCTTTTGCTGCATAGGTGATCGTTTGCCGGATGTCGTACCGAAGATAGATTGGCGAGGGTTTAAACGATGCGTCCGTAACATCCGACTTCCTGTGTCATTGCAATATTGCAACTGAACCAATTTGTACACTACCAAAAGAAATCAAACGAATTATTGCAGGGGAAGAGCATCCCTATACAGACATACTACTTATCAGAAGTATATCTGTTTTTGGGTTGAAAATGAGGCCATGTGATGAAAGAGGACAAATTAAGCGACCAATGTGTAATTACACGTCCGAATCCCCCCGATTTTCGGAGGGCACTGTCAAAAAAGGCTGGTGTAACAACTGGCTGCTCGGCAGCAACAGACCCCGAAAATCTTGGACAAATTAGTGCAGGACATTCTGGGTAATCAGTATTTCAGAAAGAGATGAATGCGCTACTTTATGCAACTTAGGTTCTTCACTAGACAAGAGACTTCGGATTCCTTTATAATCCACTTGTAAACATACATAAATGCGGTAGCATCATTTATGGTAGTGAATCCAACCGGTGTTTGACTTGAAGGGTGCTAACGGGCCGTTGTGGCCGATCCTTCCTACAGACGACCTTTCTAATTTCCTTTCTTCCGATGTGCGGACCACGCAAGATGACACAATGAACTGAGATTCGATGGATCTATCTAATGGCAGCATTAGTGAAACGAAAAGAGGTCCATTTCAGTTTCATTTTGGGCAATCAATAACCCTACACCAACGTGTTCTCATTTTAGTTTTAACATCACAGCATCGTCTACTCAAATAGAAGAAGATAGGGGAAAATAAAAGACCGACTGCAAAATAATAAGTTGAATAACTAACCGGATGTCACGTTAACACCACAAATGTCTGCAATTAGCAAATACCTGTCGGATCTCCAGTATGCACATAGACACTTCACCCAATGTCCAACCAACAGGTGAGATACAAATACCAAATTAACTAAATCTATCCACCTCGCCCAGTTGTTCTTCTACAGGAACATGATTCCAGATTGGGGCAGTCCAGTCTTGCAACAGCATTTTGCACATCGAAGGTGCGAATTGCATCTCAAACATGCACGATTGTTCAGATGGTCGAGAAAAACCTGCAACTTACTTATAAATCGATATTTCTTGCGTATCCGAAGCACGCAAGATCCCACTTCCTTGATCACTCTTTATATTTATATTTATATATTCGATTCTGGTGAGAAATATCAATTCGGAGTGTACAAGTATGTGAATGTTTGGACAGTAGAGCACTGGGTACGCATACCTGACGAGCGACAATAACCGCGAAACCGGTCGTGTGCTCCCGGGCAAATTTCGTTTACGCATCCAGATACTACTTCCTGCTTATATATGTACATACGTATATTCTGGGGCATTCTGCCCTCGTCCCTACGGTTGGCTCAACCCAACTGACAAAGAATTATCAACGAATCACAGTTGTGATTCTTCTGTGGACTCTTCAACGAACAGCTTCCATGCACACTCCTCATGCTACTGATTCGATTCTGGTGATATATATATATATATATATATATATATATATATATATATATCGGAATCAAATTGTCTCTGGGCTAGGAAAGTGATCTATATCTAATTTGTAGCGTTAGCAGTGTGCATGGAAGCTCTTTGTCAGAGTCCACGGAACAACCACAACTGTGATTCGTTGATAATTCTTTTTCAGTTGGGCCCATGCAACCTTAGGAACAAGGGCGGGATACCACCAGGATATATATATGTATATATAGAGTTTGTAAGTAGTATCTGGCGAACAAAATTTGCCGGAAGCACCACCGGTTTCGTAGTTATTGTTGCTCGTCATGTATGCGTATCTGGTGCTCTCTTGCCCAAACATCCTTATACTTTCACACCGAATTATTGTCTCACCACATGTGTATGTACATATATATATATACATACATATATACATATATATATGTATGCATATGTATATTCTTCTACCCCCTTTGTACCATTGGCCTATAGATGTCTTCATAAAATGCAACCCTTAGCAGTTGTTGGTTACTTTCCTGCTTTTTTGCACTCACCAGTAACTGACTGGCAAGCTAAGCAGCTCACTACTTGAGTTGTCTCCAGTTTTAGCGCCATACACAGTCCCATATAAGCAGTTCTGCTCTAGCAACCGTTCATCTTGAACTTGGGTCTCCTGGTTCCGGTTGTCACTGGTATCGATCGCCAAAAAGATTAAAAGCCTAGGAAAAGGAGCAAAAAAAGGTAATGTGATTAAAAGCTGTACCGAGGCAAAAGGGGGCAATTAGAACAATGCTGCTGATCAGACGGTAGAAACGCTTCATTCTTTCTATCCATCATGCGAGTGGGTGCATTCCGTTGACCTTAGCTGGTCGGTATAGACCACTAGAATCAGCCAAGTTCATTAGACGTCGGTGATCTTCATTCATTTCAGAACATCAGTGTTAAAATTTTTAAATGGTGCAGCTTCAGTTTATTTTTGATCGTTCTGTGGCCAATCGATGCTATTCCTGAATTGAAGTTTCCTTACATTTTGCGTAGCCAATCGGGTTGTCTGCGCACTGATAGAATCTACTCCGAAACCATGCAGAAACTTATTTCGATCATTCTTAGATATTCATTTTAGGATCTTTCTAACCCTTAAATGGTGTACTTTTAAAATTTTAGGCTGCTAACCACCACCGGAACTTCACATTCTGTATTGACTAATAATTTGGTTTAGATATTTCCTAGTATATTAAATTACTGAGATTTGCCACCAAATCTCCTGCGTTCTGTACCTATATATCTCATCTTACTCGATTGGATTGTATTTTCACGACCAGGATCCAAAGCCGAGTTCGTTGGCTAGTCGAAAAACTGATGCGCGACTTCCAACGTCATCGAAGGACGTACGAGCTTCTGCATTTCACTCTAGTTTCAATGCCTACTCTAGTTCGGCGCAGCTTTCACCGCCTCAATCCAGTTCATCGTTCCCCGATTTGCCAACTCGTTGTGCTGTGTCCCGCGGTCGATTGAGTTGCAGTCAACTTGCACTACAAACTACTAACAGCGTTGTTCGCGGTACTGCGGAAAACCACCCATTTAACTGGGTTCCTCACAGTCCTTCAGATACTGTCGAACGAATATCTCGCCCAGTCGCCCTGGCCACACTAACAAGCATGAGCACACCAGTTTCTAGGTCACCTTCTCAGCAGTATCGACTCAAAAGCCAAGTCCCTGCCGCACACCGACCCCTTCATACTCGGTCCATCTCTTCACCGCTGGTTTATCTCTCAAGCATCATTCAGAAACCATCTTGGGTACGTTATTAAAGGATATCCTTTTGTTATTTCGTCTTCATTTGTTAACGGTCGTCAACATAATGAAAAAAATATCCTCAGTTTTTGTTGACTAGTTCCTCACATGACTGACTGTTATCTAGATTAGTGATGACACATGTGTTATCCAAACACCAAACTCCGTTGATCAAAAAATCCTGAAGATCAACGAACTCTTGTGGGGTCAACACAGGTTTTCAAAATCCCGTCGGGTTCAGTGGATCTTAAATTATTTCGAACCTTGAATGTTTTTGAGATTGGAACAGTAGAAAATGATGGCAGCTAGGCCCGTAGGTCATTAGAAGAAATGCTCAACATTTACCTGAAGTCACATTTTCCATTCGATTCCCAGCTATGTCAAGAGATGCTCTCTGCCTAAGTACACTTTGTTTCCTCGCACAAAAAGGGATTATGCATTTGGGTTTATGAAATTTCCATAGAGATTCCATTTTGTTTGATGGCCTTTAACTACAACATGATCATCGTACGACCTTAAACAACAATCGAGCCCCACTGGCTACTGTCTTTCCCATCGTTTTAGGCAACACACAGATTACGAGCCAACTGTACATACCCTTGTTTTATTTTAAATCATTCTAATTGCAAAGCTAGCAGAAATCGAGCATTCACTTAGTTCATTCTGCATATTTTCATATCACGGTGCCCCATCATCTGTCGATCCCCGGCGTGCCATCTTACGACACTTTACGGCAGACTTGCGTTCGCCGTATGCACCGCGTGACTCACTGCCGAAAATAATCGATCGAATTGGGGTAAAACACTTCACTAAACACCCTCAAATCGAGTTTACAGTTCACGGTCCGAACCCAAAAGAAACATTTGACCTAAATTAGGTGATGGCTTATTTTCATAAATGGGCGCATCCATCACTACCCATCGCCATCATCATGAAACGTCAATCCACCGGCGATGGCTTGCCACATCCTTGAAAATGTGAACCTTACGCTAATCGAAATTGCTGTTTTTATGTACCTGTACCATGTATGTCACTCACTTTTATGGGGTACGTTTTTCCTCATTTGTCAGTCCATTTTTGCAGATAGGCTCCCGCCGTTTCATTCTTGATTATTCGCCAAAGTTAATGAAGACGTTCGATCTGAGTGGCAACCGCATCGAACGAACTAGATTAGCATGATTGAAGATAGGCTGCCGCACACACCAATTATCAGACGACGAACTTTGCTAAGCACGATGTTTATCTGTCCGAATTTTAAGCTACTGTTTATACGTTTGTTTGGATTTCAGCCATAGAATTCAATCCAGTTCCTACCTTATCTCCCCTATGGTTGTCTGCTCCAGCAGTTTGCCGATTAACGCCGTTCATAGTGGGTCTATTTGCTTCTAGTTTGTCCTGCATTTTTACCCCTTCTGTCTCCCATTGCACCTTTCTATCCCTCTCTCTCTCTCAGTCTCACGCGCACGTTTATCGTATTGAATTGTTGTGGTTATTGTTTGACTAAATCACGAATAGGATGACGGCCCATTACTGTTGAGAAAAAACCCCGGGAGGCATATACACACATAAACTGGAAGTTTAGAACGTGAAAAAGTGAATGGTTTAACGACTGTGAAAAAATGAACAACCTTTCTGATGGGATTACGCGGACGGCAGATGTAATCACTGATATCCCCCGCTGTTCCATGGATGTATAGACGTCGACTTATCGGATTTTCCATCGGCCCCGATAGCGATGGCTTCGTCTTTTGTTATGCATTTCCACTCATACACACACATGCACGATTTTGTTCGAAAAGATTGATTTCTCAAGGGTTATGATAACATTTTATAGATACATATGACGTTTGTACTTCAATTATATGTATGGACTATTCATACTTATCAAAACAAATTTTTAATAGATGGATAAAAATTTCCTTCTCCAAGTTTCATTGAGCACACCGCGTCTGGTGGAAAACGTTCGATGTTAATGTGGTCGATAACTGTGCATGAGCAAATTCTTCGGTGGTCGGGTTACTTAATTGAAATGAACCAATCGTGTCGTGTACCCGTGTCTTGCTGATCAAGCAAAATTTTCTTTTGACTTCTGATAGTTCCTAACGGACCATATAAAACTGGTATACAATTCGACCATCGAACGGTGACTCTCGGATCACGAATTTATGACATCATTTGGAAAAATTTTTTCCTTGGAGATACATGTTCGAAATTAAGTATTTAGCTCTTTTAAACTAGATATATCTTCTAATGGTCAGATTGTATACCTTTCAACCTGCACAAAATTTCAAACAAGCAAGCGTGGTTCTCACACGACGCTATCACAAACGTGAGCGATTTGCTGTTTAGTCCTGTGAATCTTGTACTGTCGTACCATCCAACAAGCAGAAGACACCCATGCTGCGCTGAACTACTAGATAAATCTGAATCATAACAGTTTTGTATCGTATTCGACTATCTATTGCCAAGTCTGTTCATTTTTTGTTCATTGTTGGTCATTTTGATGCGGAAAAACTTCCACTTGGAAGCGTTTGTTGTTGGCTAACACCGACAGAGATCAAGCGCTCATCATCGAGCCGTTTTAGCGCAGAGGTCATATGATCGAATCCTTCTGTCACTGGTCAACGTCCCCACTTAGGATCCTTAAAGAAAGTAAGACGGATAGCGTGAGGAGATAAACACGGACGATTGCGTTCATAGTTGGCTATGCGTATCGACAGTGTGAATTCTTCTCAAAGCAGTCGATAGTATAATGCAGCCCAGCATTTGCTCTAAGCTGCTTCAATGCAACTCCGTTTGACGAAAAAAGATGTTCGTCTGCTGCAAACTTGTCCCATCCCGGTTGGCTTTATTCATTCTTGACTGGTACTACGCATTTTATAGTCAAAAATGCATTAGTAGTATCGATAATTGGGCCTTTTTCAAGATACTGCCAGTGGCTGCACTTTATCTCACTTTGGACGGTTAGTATCTATCTCATTCTGGAAACCACAAAATGCGCCAGTTTCATGCAGAACAAATTGATGAACCCGCAGTCTGTCAACTTTCGTGATGTTTGGTTTCGTCGAAACTCTTGGGCTTCTAAATTTTCCATGGACAGTGTGGCGTGCAACGGAGAGTAGTGTTTTTTGATCTTCGAATAAGGATCGCCTTATGCCCTGACTCAACTTGAGATACAGTTCCCACTCCGGACAACGTGTGTCGTTTCGCCTTCCTTAGGTCCCGTGTTCACACATGCCCACCAACAGAAGAGGTACACCATACTTTCTAAGATCTAATGCGCGAGAAAGCATTGCCGGAAACTGTACACTTATTTTTAAAAAAGCGTGAATTTCTGTTCGATTTTGTAGCTAATAATCCCGAAATCATTCATTGGTCAAGAATCTGCTGTTCTCATTCTGTTTCTTTCAGTTATTTTGTTGACTGTTAGACCATAGCTAACAAAAAGCGTATGATTTTTATCTAACGGTCGGACGTGACATTCACCCCATTCATTTAGTTTCATGCGTTATGTTCGATGACTGGTGCTACCACCGAAACATCACTGAACGTCATTTTACAGGGCAATTATTGCGCTCGGCCTCACAAACGGGCGAAATGATAAAATATCTTTGCTTTGAGGTGCTCTTTTTTCTCAACACCTAGGCACAAGTAGAACGATGTAGGTTCACACGGCTGCCAAAACGAAATAAAGATGAAGTCTCCATTTTACCCGGTTTGCGGTTGTCAGTATACGCAGTAGGTTGAATCAAACGCTTGTGTGTGCGTGTGTGCGTATGTGCGTGTGTGTGTGCACGCAGGAGCACGCCCATCTACGTGTCCAAGATACGGTAACTATTCGCGTCGATCAGTTTTCCGGGTTTTTAATGACCCTGGTAAGATGGCGTGCCGTGACAAAAACACGAATTCGGATGCGTGTGCTCCAATTTCCTTGTGCTTTTTGACCGGATAAAACGTTCGTGTTAATTGACTTGACATGGTGCCACGCATGTGCCTGTGTTTGGATGCGTCTGCTTGGACCAGCAAATGTGTTTTTCGCTGATCTTTTCACAGAGACATCACTTTCGGCTTGCAAACAAAGCATTTGTGATCGAAATTTATAGCAGAGGGTTCGATAACACAATTGATTACGACTAGCCAGAATCAAAAGACAAATGGACGAAATAGGTTTGGAGTAACTGCGCGCGAAATTGATGTTTAGCATATCTTATATGTAGGTGATTATTCTAGATCGGTATATCGGGTTTCCGGCGTTAAAACCTCAAGATAATCACAGCGACGTTCTGTATCCGTGCGCAATCGGATGGCTTGTCAGTTGTGTGCGCTCGTTCGATTCTGCGAACACATGCACAATATCGCCAAGGAACAAAAGCAGAAACGAAAAGTTGTTCTCAATCCTGGTTCATTGTTTATGGTATATTCCTTGACGCGACAAACAGGACTTTCATAAACATTTTCAAAATATTGTCCTAGGAATTTGATTCGATGTTTGTACTAATGTTCATGAAGTTGAGAGATAGAAATGTCTGATAGCGCGTAGCTTATTCATAAACATCCTTTATCTTTTACTTCTGTTGTTAATGAAACCACAAAGTGCATCATTTTCAGGAAGGGGGTCGAAATCAAGTGAGGGTTCTCAACTGTGAAAGTTGATTGTCGGTTGGACGAATTGAACCCACGACCCTCGCATCCAAATCCTGTGATTTTGCTCGGTTGATCACCGTCGGATGGGGCACAGTTAATAACGCGTGCGTATAAATGCACCTGATGTGCTCAGGAGACAACATTGTGATGAACATATTCAACAAGTTCAAATTATGAAGTGAAATTCAAGCATGCCATGGAAGGTGTGTGTAATATGTAAGGTCCGGGGACGAACATGAGATGGGTTATGCACAACAAACCGTGGGGACAGTGGTAACCTTCGATGTTAGTGCTAACAACAATGACACTTGGTTGCTCTGTTCACCTAATACAGGTTACCGGATCTGCGTCGATTTGGCTTCTGCTGTGGTCAAAAGTCATGCAACTAGCATCCCCCTGAAACTGTGGTTGCATTCACTCCGGTTCGTCTGTTCAGAATCGACAAATTTCATGCGCTTGCTTTACAGCTTTCTTTTTTACAGTTTAGTCTATGTTCATAAACCAGCGGGTGCAAACATTTGGAATATGATATTGCGAAGAAATTTATTTGAATGAATAATGTCACTGCTGAAGTGAAATTAATCTCTAGTAGGTCGTGTGTTTGATTTTTCGATTAATTTGTACAGTTCGCAATTATCCACACCCGGCCGTGAATAATATGCCACTGTAAAAAAAGGTCTCGTAAAAAGCCGCATCAAGTAACTGTCGTTTCCGTTACCGAAAAACAGACGATGACGTCGTATCTCGTGAATTTTCCGATCTCTTGGAGGCGTGTTAGTTTGACAACTCTTCTTTTTCTTCCAGTTCTTCGCTTTACGGCTGCCCGAAACCAATGCATGAATGTATTCTATGGGATTCTTTCAGTGCCTAATCGCGCTTTCTTTTCCTAACAAAAGTAAAAGGAAACATTTGATGTTTTCCGTACTTCGGACTCAAGCCAGTTCGATGGCACAGATCTTCCCGTTGTTCATCAGCCTCTCATAATAGTTCAGTGACCGTCGGACATCGTTAGTCTCCTCGGCTGCTCTTAGCGTCCAGCATTTAGGTTGAAATAGGCAAACACTTCTTGACTAAAACGAAAGCTGTCATCAGAACTCTTACTTGATTACTGAGCCATATGATTCATTAGTGATGTGCACGTTTTCTATGCACATTTTTCGATTGTTTATTCGAATAGAGACCATAATCGCGGTCAGCATCCCGCCGGCTGCTAAATGATGGAAAACGTTGTAATTTTCGACTAGAGTTGTTCTGCCCTTGGTAACTCATTGCTGAATATGCATCGGCTCAGAATCTTTTACTAATAAAATCCCGATCAATTACGATGGACACTTATTTTCTACATTTTCATTAGTTTTTATCCTAAGTGTTCTTTTGTGTGATTACATTTCCGTCCAGTCGGTTTTCCTCGTTTCCCACTAAAATCGAAGTAACAGTTACTCATACGGAAAAATAACTTAACTCATGTCTTCCAACTGTCTTGGCATTCAAGCCGTACTTGTTGGACTGTAATTTTAAGAACTATAATATGCAATATCGACGCTCTGTCGGTGAAGTTCGCACTTAACAAGGTCGGAAATAAGTGGAGATGGAGAAATACAACCACCATCAATGGAAACGAAGTCGGTTTTGAAATACACAATCAAAAGAAGAATGGACAAAAATTTAGAATTTGCTTTTTACACCTTTTGCGTCTTGCAATTTCCCCGCATTCTTTTCTCATAAAAGTCTCGATATTTCACTAACTGACAACGTTTTGTCCACTCACTTGATTGGCAAAGCGTGTTGTACTTACCCAGTGTAAGACATTTTTACTTCGAACTGTTTGATTAATTCGATCTCAGTGGTTCCATTCTGACTGTTCATTTTAGCGTTCAATTTTTTCCCTTTTCCAGTTCGGTGCACGTCTGATTTGTTATTTTACATGTTTTCGGATTT
Organism: Fasciolopsis buskii; assembly: GCA_008360955.1. NCBI lineage: Eukaryota > Metazoa > Platyhelminthes > Trematoda > Plagiorchiida > Fasciolidae > Fasciolopsis > Fasciolopsis buskii. Next base: position 68,882 of record LUCM01003235.1, on the reverse strand, counting down.
CCAGTAAATGTTGCTCAACTTTCTGAATGTTTCACTTTGCGTTTTTTGTGCCAAAATTGAATTGGCACTGGTGTGTTCCGGTTTAGGCTATTCATTCGCAGAACAGAAATGGATTTTAAATGAATTAACGTAAAATTTTTTGATAATTATAATTACAGACGAAATAAGATTTCCAATGCAAAAATACCACTGACCGTGGGACCTAACTCGATCAATTCACATCTCCAAATCTTTCTTAGAAGGATCCGATAACCGAATGTTGATGCCCGTTTGATTGATTTTTGACCGTATTTGTTTTCCTCGAACGTTGCATCCGGTTGGCATAAATGTAGATCGCAATAGACAAAAATGAGCTCATCAAACTATCCTGCCGTTTTTATCACCTGTCGTGGAAAATATTTTGCCAATATCACCGATTCACAGACTGCTGTTCGTACGATTCCATGGATCGCAGTGACTCATATATGAGAATCGGCAATAAACATTAAATTATGGCTCTCGTTAACAGGAATCTAGGTGGCGCATTAGGTTGTATAATGAATTCTGGGTACTGATTTTGGGCTATCCACTTTTTGTGCGCGTCTGTCGAAACTGTTCAGCCATAACCATATACTCTTCACTTATCAAGTGTTTCACTGACATATTTCACGGTGATTTTATGCTCCTTGATTCATAACCCAAGTGGCAAACACTCGGCAGAGACCAATTCTTTTTCTTCATGGCAAACACTGTTTCTCTTTTTTTTTGACGATCCCAAGTAGCACTTCCAAGTTCAAGCTCTGGCTGAACTGGGCACCGCGCGAAAATTCTCGATAAATTTACTCTTAGACACCCGAAGTAATTCGGAAATTTAATCGATACTGCTTGTTCACTAACCACTTTGTCTCGAGACGTTTAGTGTAAACATCGCAAGTCCGAATCCAGTCACTTCCCTAAGTGATAGTCCTCAATTGACCCTCGTCCTGGAATTAACATATTTTGTGACAGATAATAATATAATGTGCAAACTAAATTCTTAGTTGAATATCAGAATGTCAGAATGATTGAATTTAAGCCGATTGCATTGGATTCAATCACTCGATCTACTTTTCTCAGGTTGCATTCCACTATATGCTCTTGAATGCAAGCCCACTGACCTTCGCTTCCTGGACACTTGTCGATTTTGGATCTTGGTATTTAAAAGGTTTATTCGATTTCCTCTAAAAACTTTGCGCTGGAGCTCAAGTAAAGGCTGTGCATAGTGAAATCTCTCTCTACCTAACTCAGCGATAAAAAGATGATCCTCGGCAGCGATTTACACCCGAACTCGACACTTTATCCACCGTCTATCTGATTCACCTGCTTCCCATACAGGCCAGCTCCGTGGTAGTCCACCATCGAGACTAATCGGTAGCGTTTCTGTATTTCTACCACAGCACTAAACCGTCACGTATTTCCGTCTCCCAGGTTCTGATTTCCGATTTTTTTTACTCTGTCTGGAAAATAATTTTCCCGCACCGACCAGTTAGTTGTTCATCGAATAACTCAAAATTTGTTTCGTGTTATTGTCGTGATTTTTATGTTGTATGCCACTTGAGCCACGTGGCGTTGGCTGACAAAAATAGCCGCCAAACTTTCTTCGTTTTACTCGCCTCTTATAAAATTCATAGACTGCCTTAACGTGTTCTGTTTATCTGCCCTTTTTTACCACTGAAACAAGTAATCGAGCAGTCGTGAACACAGTAATGCGAATCACGTTTGATGTTTTGTGAAATTGAGATCTTCTACACCTTTCGCGGCTTTGTATGCTCTTGTTCTAAAGATCTATCCGAAACTAGATGGCCTAGGATTTAGTTGCATATAAGCACCATACAGACAGATCCAGACTTGTCCGAGTGGGAGATGTCCATTACATTGGTGGTTATCCGCGATAAGATAGACTCATTCACAGTGGCCATGCCAAATGGTAGTAGTGTCTTGTATGAGATAGATTTTCGTCTGGTAAGCGCTGTCCTTGTATAATACTACTGGAGTTTTACATGTCGACATGGTGACTTCGAAGCAGCGTCCGAATTGAACTGTAATCCGTTGTTTTCCAAGAAGGCAAACTCTAGCAGAAGAGTAAGAACTGAATTCCCCGGTCACCGAGTGCGCCGAAACGTCGAAGAATGGTGGGCTGTTGATCTGAAATGATGGAAAGACGTATGAACCGGTTCGCAACTGTTAGCAGGTACCCAATTTTGTGGTGCTACCAGATTTTCCGTTCAACGTCTCGTGCTGGAGCCTTGCGCTTCAATTTCAGCAGCCTTAATTGAGTTATAATAAACAGATGGTGACGCGGAAGAGGAGTGTGAAAGCGCTGATTGTCTGTCGAACTGTCCTTAAAAGCTTTTTCTTTCATTTTCTATTCTCTTTGGTGTTATTTTCCTTTTACTCTTATAACTTCGAAGGCACTTGGGTTGTACACGAGCTCGTGTTAAACAATAATACGGAAATATCATGCGATACGACGGAAATGTATTTTGGAATCGATGTCAAAACGTATGATTTATCTTATGTGAGACAGCTTGATGAACTTATTCGTCTTTTAATTTTTCAGTACAGGTACCAGGACTGAATGTGGTTGCTTATCCCAGACCAACGAAACGAGCTTAAATTTTGTAGTTTCCAGAAACTGTTTTGTCAGACATTATCATTTTCGTTCTTCTCTTCCTCTGTTCCGACTATCGATTCTCACGCGTTGTGGTGTTCATTCAACCGTGGCATGTCGTTTGCCTTATATCATCCCGCTTCTTTTATGCCAAATTTATTTTGTTCATGTTAGCTTGGAACCCACCGAAAGCAGCTGTCCAAAAGATCTACTAATGGAAATACTATCACTCCGATCATGGGAACACAATCGAATCCCACGAGTAAAATCGGATTTCGGAACCGATCCCCGGTGTCCAATTCCGCACCCCCCAGCCCCAATCCAACATGCCCAGTTCACCCAATATCTGGTCTAATAAAGGCAACCCCAGTTTTGCTCAGCTCATCTTGTTCCCAGTTGCCCCGGGATCAGGACCGGAAACAGCCGGATTCTGGACGAATTAGCGCTAAACCGAACGTGTGTGATCGGTCGGAGATGAAGACTCACTACGGCACACAACAGACCCGTTATTTTCCGGTTACGCGGGCTCACTCGTTTCACGGTTTACCTCCTGTAAGTAGATTCAAGCGTATTAGGTGCGTCCGTACACAGGTGACGGTGGTCATTGATCATTCCACTGGGGTTGATATAATTTTGATTCCAACTTTATCATACTTCTAATCTGAAGAAACACCTTCTCATATAATATCGAGCAAATGGGTACGGTTGAAAGCCGACAGAGGTGATTTGGCTAGTCACCATTTGTCTAGTTTCATAGGTTAGGTATGACATCGCCAACGCAAACTGATGGATTTGAAATCCGCAAGTTCATACGTGCCTGAATGAAGTGGTTTCACTTTTCCTCTCACGAAATATTTCATCAGTTAGAGATGATAAATATTGCTTGTCCTGTCATCGCTGTAAACGGGCAAAATCACGATGTGCTTCGGTTTATTACAAGAAAACCGACTCATTTGCACCTGCCTTCATTTTTCCCATCAGTTGACAATTGTTTTCGGCCTAGTGAACTTCTTAGATTTTCAATGGATTTTAAATTTATCTTGAAAAGAACCACATCACAAATTGAACAGAAGAATACTCGATCACATTTTCCCCATAATTTGGTGTATTCGAAACAGGTACCGTTCACGTGTGTCTGAAATACGTCGCACACAAGCGGAACGTTGGATGCATAAACATGATGTCCAGTTATAAGGTTGTCCAGATATTCATGTTGAGATGACTTTTCGATTACCACGGCTGCTTTTTCTCATGACTGATTTACAAGCGGATGAAACTGGGGTAACAGCATAGAGAAAATATGTATTAAACAACCACGCCAACATGTTCGGTTTAGCACTGAGATGTGTTCTGTTGTCACTCCATTTTCATTCACTTTAAACCGGTCTCGAAACGGAAAAACTGACAAATGACCATTTTTCGGGGAAACTTGTTATCAAGCGTTCAACTTTTTTGCAATTTACCTTCAGTATACTTTTAGTTTATACAACCATCATCAACTTTCTCCGATTTTGATTGTCACTTCACCCGATAATCTTGCGAGAAAGTAAAAAAACCGAAACAGAAATAGTGAGTGTCCAGATGCAAGATAATAAGTTGGAGACTTATGCAGAAAAAAGGAATGACTTCGAATGTGCGAGCCCGACTGACTGCGACATTCAGCCATATCACCTGTTGTCCCCATCTGTCGCCTGGGGAGATCTTGTGGATCTCAACTCGGGAGTCTAACTGCATCAATGCGAACCAATCCATTGGTTAGTTTTTCAAACCTTTTCTTCATGTCATCGATCGAATATATCAACCAACCAACCAATCATCGTTTGCCTCCAGCGGCCGCTTGGTAATTGGTAATGTTTGCGGGATTCAGTTTCTTGCGTCTCGTAGTCTCTCCTATTATAACAGTTTTAAAAACCGCAAGAAAATCAGGTAACTTTCGTTATCACTCCGCTAATTTTGAAAATGGGATTATATTTTGTTTTCCGGTTTGTATCGAAATGCTCATTCCTCTTTCATCTCGAATGTATTGTACACAGGCCCCGTTTGGCAGTGAAAAGCGGTCGTTTTTCAAATTACGAAGTCTGAAAAGTCCTTGTCTGGATTTACCCAAGCCTTTTATAGTCGCTTCTAGAAATTTGGCGAACGCTGTACAGTCGGCTCCGGTGTTGGTATTATTGGGAACTTTGACAATAATAATATCAAACGATAATTTAGTCGGCGCATTCTCAACGACTGATTTTGAACCTGGGGAAAAAATATCGTATAAGCGAAGCCATAGCCAAGTGCTACTTCTTACAGACAAGTCGTCTCTTGTAATAAATGAACATCTCTGGTGCTTCTAATCAACCTTTTCCCCCGTGAAATACCCTCGTTGTTAACTTACCATGACTCGCCGTATACCTTTCGAGTGTGGTAAAATTTACCAGTTTTTTTATGCCATTCTCTGTTATCTGTTGAGAATACACAGTAGTTTCGACTGAACTGTTTGATGGTTGTTTTAATCTCGTTCGTCAGCTTACAAAGTTGTCTCAAGCTACCGTACTATCCAAATCCGCATCCGTTGCTTGCCTTCGTGACAAGGACCGAAGTGGTATTGGCCGAGTTGACAACTTTCATACGAATCATCCGAAACCACGACACCCGCATTCGCATCGCCATGCCGAACAGGAACAACAACGGGTCAACAAACCGAACAGCTCTAGCAGTGTCCATGCGGCTATCGCGGTCGAATCCAAAATTACGCTTGCTTCCACTACGGCTTCTGGTTCGGAATCGGGGAAACACGAGGCAGACGAAAGTGTACCTCATACAACATGTGAAGAATCTACGGTCATGAAGTGTGTTGGTACGCCGGCATCGCTTCAATCCTTCTGCGAATTACTGACAGCAGTGCTTGCAGAACAGAGACGATGTTGTAATCGACCGTCCAACCTGGATGAAATGACTTCAGAACAGGTTCGTGGACTAAGCACTATAATTCTTGTATGCAGTGTACTCATTTTAAGGATAAATTGATGTGTTGCATCTTGATGATCTATTTATTTGGCTTTGAATTGTTTGTCACACTTCATGTGATGATTTAATTGTCACTCGGATCCTCCCCAGTCGTCGCCCAGTCGTATTGCCTGAGTTTTCGGAAGTTATCAGCGTTGTATGTTTTTGTAGTCACCTTTTCGCCCATTTAAATAGTATGTCCAAATTGTGAACATTTGTGAAAGCTCTCAACATTTTGCCTTCGTTGCTATTGCTTCGTAATATAGGCCTTGTATTCGTCAACGTTATTCGGGACAGAAGTCGTTCTTCTTAGGCAAGGACGAGTAGTTTTTTTTCCAAGGAGGATCCTGACGATTAATCAGTTGAATCTACATCCCGCTCATGTTGTTTGACCAGTTTCTTCATAGTTTAAATCTTCAAAAGGCTCTCTCTAAACTTTGCCTTGAGAAATGATCGTGGAAAAGTGGCGGATGGTATCACCACGTTTTCCAATCGTGACCCGTTTCTTTTCCTTACAATTACTTGGAACTGGAGAATTCTCTCGATCTGTCTACGGGTGAATTGCTTTCAACGTTGAAGTTGATTGCTTCCGTTTTGTCTTTCTTTGGGTTAGTTGTCACTAATCTGCAAAATATCGGCGCTTTAAGGGATATGATTTCTTTCGAAGCAATGATTTAAAAATGTGCTAGTCAATACAAGATGTGGTTGGTTAACCCACTTGTTTCGTGAAAATGTTTCGCGGACGATTAGACAGATTTTCTCATTTAGATTAACGGTTTGTGTAAAATGGTTTTCGAAAACCGGTAGCATCACAAGTGGATTTGAAATATGTTTTGTAGGGATACAAGTGGGCGCTACCGGAAGGCGATGCAACAAATTGATCAAGAGATTTTTAGACTGCGATTTTCTGACTCGGGTGTAACCCGAAAATTGAAGATTTTCAAAAACCAACTCGGCACCTTTCTGTTACGGAACTGATCATTCAAGTCTGACTGATATTGAATAGCAATGGTGAATTTTAGGTGCTTCTTAGTTCACTGTTATTACCGATTTCCGATAGACGAGACGATAAACGGGGTAACCGACAGCAAAAGAACTCATTTGACACATTTGAATTGAAATTTATTTGTTGGTACAACATAGCTCTTCGTATTCCCCTAAATTTTCGATCACCGCATGCATTCAATCAGTTTGTTAATGGAAGTCTTAGTTCTTTCGGGACTTCGGTATTTCCTATGATCCACAGAAAAATGTAAAAATAATTTGACAACAACTTGCTTCTTTTTTTTCGAGCACATCAGGGGAGGCATGTGTCAGTACATTTTAGTCTGTAGCAAATCCAATTTTATTTGGTTTTTCGTGGAAATAGGGTCAGTTGCGCAATGTTTTCGTGGCCCTTTGACGAAAGTGTGCCCCGTTGGCACAACACCGTATCCTGTGAAGTAGACAATTCTCAACATGTTTTTTTTCGCATTTACGTCGGAGCACTTTCCAGGGGAAGATAGATTAGCCCAGTCCATCAATCAGAAGACTGTCAGTTGGAACAGGGCACACGTTATTATCATCACAACTGTCCACATGAACAAAATCAACCCTATGCCATTTTCCTTGTTCTTGATCGTCCGCCCTTGCCTTAGTTAAATGTTAACCAGGACTGACATTGCCTGTTTGCCCTCACAGTTGATCGCTTGATATCTGTGTTTCTAACAGTTGTTTTTTTATCAGTGCCGTTCTTCAGCATGTCTTTTCCATTTTTCCAATGTGACGTCAAGGCATTTGTCTTTATCTCCCAAAAACAGCTTTAAAATTTTTTGTCAGACTGCTTCTGTTCAAGGCTTTTTCGATATTTTCAGGAAGCAATCCGTTCACTATGTGATGAGGCAACGGAAAAAAATTTCACCTATTTTGGTTGTTATTCCGAATTTTCTTGTGCTGGCGCCGTGTCGACCATAGATTCCTTGGGTTCTTGCGATGTTTTTGTGACATACTTCACACATGGGTATAGTGGAAAGGGAGTACCTCATAGCCACATGGCCCAATTCTGAGCTGTTTATAAGGGCCGTTTTGGGGTATTCTTATAGTTATCTCATAGAAAACCCGAGTGCGAAATATTGATATTTGATCTTTTTTATAATATGGAATTTCTCGTGAAAATTGATGTCATGAAAAGCGTTTTGCAATTCCTGATTTTTATACGGATGATCCCAGCCTATGTGGAGTAACCCGACTGTTTGGTTTCCTAACCTCGACATCGTGGACTTGATGCCTGGGGATACGGGGTATCCTTTTCACGGCGTTAGTTTTAATTTCCCATCGTAATTTCATGCCACAAAAAGCCGAGCGATCGGAAATACGCGTTTTTTCTTTCCATTGGACTATTGTAATAATACCAAAAAGTAAGAATATTACCAAAAAACCAGGGTACATGGAACTTTTCAACCAGTCGAATACGCAACATATAGACTTATGCATTTCCGCTGTAGTTCATTAATTCTATGATTTTCTTACTACATTCATGCGATGAGATGACTTAATCAGTGAAGTTATGTTCCTTTCTTTCATTTTTACCACTTCATCTACTTTATTAATGAGACTTTGGTGTGCATTACTTTCGGGAAGCGAATCATAGCCAACAGGGGGCTGCCAGCTAACTGTAGGATGATTCCAACCTGCAACGTTCAGGTTGAAATGCTACGATGTTGACCACTTGACCAACGTGGGTTATGATGGGGAAAAATCGCACGTAATTAACAAAAATGAATGCATGCTTTTCGTTTGAACTTCAAAATCCCGGGTCCTGAATGCGGTTTCCGTGGACGATGGTCAACCTATGCACGCCTGTTCACTACTATTTTCGTGCCAATTCATGCATCCTTTACCGTCCATGAAACCCGAGGTAGAAATGAACTGAATGGTATAAAAATGTCCCGTCTTGTTCAATTGTTTTTCACGAGCAATAAAAATCGAATTCGGTTTACAACATAATTCGACTGGCAAGAATTTTCTCCCATTACCCGACATCACAGTTGACCTGGTGTCTTGCTTTGATACCAACTTGCAGTATGTTTATGCTCATTTGGCTGACGGTGTTGCAGCTTCTGGGGAAAAATAACTTGAAAATTGTCACGACGGTTCATGTGTTCATAAAAAAATAAGAAAGTGGCTTCCAGTCTCCGTCTCACCTTTCGCTGTACTATGTTTTTGACTTGACTTGTGCCAACTGAATCGGTTTTTTAATGTTCTATAACTGAAGCAAACATGGAGATTTTCATAATTCCTAAGTCGTTTTGTATGTACATTTCTTTCTGAAATTTGTACTGGTAACTTACTTGCTATATTCTAAAAAAACTTTGTCCTACAGCAAAACCTCATCATCGAATCCGTATGGTTCTGTCCTGCTTGCCCTGTCATTTGGTTTTCTATGAACGAAGCCTTTTCTTTTTCTGATTCCCTCCCTGATCTGCTGCACAACGCTGAAAAATGAATTGACTATCCGACCGATAGCGTATTTTGTATCGTTTTCTTTGCCTTAAGAGAAGTAGCGGTCTTAAGTTTTTTTCCCGTTGTGTGCTTGTGTCAGATCACTGTTCATCCCGGCTCAGCCAGATCAGTTTGCTTTCTATATTTTTGCACTTTGGTGACCTTTCGTCCGATCGGCTCGTGGGAAGTGACTTCGTCACTCACGGACACTGTTCTATCTCGGTCATGCAAATTATACGCACAACTTATGGATATGCATTCGGTCAGCCTGGGTTATGGAATCCAACGTGCTATCCTCTGTGATTGACGGTTGTCTTTTACTCGGGCATTGATTCTCCTGGCTACGTTGTATGTCCAATTTTTCTACATTAGTAGTTACTTATAGACACCAGAAGGATGTAGATTGCTGTTACTACTAGGAATTCATGCTAACGAATACACTCTTATTCGAATTCGATCGTGGCTCGCGAAACCATCGTGAGCCTATGGATATCCACAAGGCACGTGGCCTGCTCATGGTGTGTACGATCCACAGTCACACTTTCCGAAATTGTCTCAAAAGTCTGACTCATTTTAGGGCTAGAAAAGGGTGATTTTCTTCCTACCGATACGAGGCTACGTTGAGTGACCAGTGATCTGACGGAAAACGGGTTATTTTACTAATTTGTTTTGGGTGGGAAAACACACTTCTCCCCTTTTTTCAAATGAAACTTTATGGACTGCCTGGTGTACTGATTAGAAAAGTCTATGCAGCAGCCAAGAGACAATTGATCAAGATGGAAAAGCTTACCGGATGTGGTGCGGAAAAGCAATTGTTCGGAACCTTTTTACTCATCTTCATATGGAAGAGAAAACTCGCAAATCGAGAACAGAATCCACGAGGAAAAAAGGAGTTCTTTTAACTCTCCTGGTTATCGGTGATAAAGCGTTTGAAATCACAACCGATATCTTCCTGCTACCCATATGTGGCTTTTAGCTGGCTACAGGCCGTTTATCGTCCCTCAGTCCGAAGATAGATTGGCTCATCAGTCTTTTGCTCGGTGCAGCACAGTACATTGAATGTACAAAGAGATGCCCATCGCAAAGGATATCGGAGCACATTTCAACTGTTCTTTGCATAGTTTGATTTCGGATCATCAATAACGCAATCCTGCAACATTTGGTGACTAGCGTTCATCGCTTAAATCCTGGACAATTTTTAACCGGTCCTGGGAGCTCGTAAATTTCTCACCGAAACACTACGTAGGCGGTTGCTAAAGGCATTTGATTCGACTGTGGAGGCCGGAGATGTGTAAACAAAACAACCTTGTTGAACAGCTGTTACTACATTGGCCGTGACAAAGTTTCGTTGTCTTTTTTACGCAGTTCTTGCTTCCTGTTTCATTCTTTCATTTATTCGCAGCTTTATTTTTTCACAGTTAATTTCGTTCCCTGTCCACCCACACTTCACATGTAACCTATCTCAAGCTACCGAACCTACGTATTGCAGACTACGTCTACGTATCTACTCATTGGTACTTAAAGTTGTGTAAATTCTTGAATTACTATGCTTTAGAAGCCATTTTCATGATTCAGTGAGCAACTTTTATAATCTCATTGTGCTCTGGTTGCGTTCGATTTATCCGATTGCAAGGTATTTCATCCATTCAAAGGATCTGTTGTGCTTCGCCGTTTGTCTGTTACCTTTTTTGCTTTTCAGCCTCAGCTCATTTCTTATCTCCAAATATTATCCTGTTTCTCCACTCGAGGGATTTGTTCTTTCTTTTGACGTGAACTTGTTCGATAATATCGGCGGCTATCAAATAGGGTTAAACGTCTGTCGCCTCACAGAGGTCACGTGTTCGAATCCCATATCCACCAGTCACTTTGATTGTAGATGACAGTTTCTTATCACCCAAATTGTTATCGCGCTGGATTTATTAGGACTTCATGTGGTGCTATGCCATTCTAACTTTCGGGTCACGGTTCCCGGTCTGCCCGCCCCTAGTAGATCCTGGAGGTTCGGGACATGCTTTTTCGACTACGTTCATGCGTAAAGTTAGTCATTTAAAAAAATTTCCCTGTCGTAACCAGAGAAGACATCGCGAATCATGGCAGTTGTTTCGTATAGATAATTTTCTGATTTATCTTTGCTCACTGATTTTATTGACTTCATTACACGTTCATCTGAAGGATTTCATTTAACCCTGTGGTAATTCATATGTTGTACTGCATCGGGCGACTGCAAGTTCAACTTACTAGGCTTACAAAACGCGAGAACATGTCAGCGAGAACAGTGAGTGACTCCAATTGCCAACTGATCGGTGCTTTGCTAAAGATCAGAATGCTGTTTTTAAACGCTGTTTGGTAACCAGTCCGTTGACTTGCTATAAGTCGTCTCATTGAACTGAAGAGATTCACTTCTTTGCGGTTTTCGTTTGTTGTTGGGCAAAGTCGAGGAGATTCCAACACAACCACTGAAATGTTTTTATTCTCATTCGGGTTCGGTTATTAATGCACACTTAAAGATCTTTCATTCTTAACTGGATCCCCGTCACGAAGAAATCCTTAGCAGCATTGTCCAGTGCCGATGCATATCTAATTTTTACAGGCAATTCGTACTTTTCATTTCCTTCCAGCTCCCCAATTTGTGTTCATGGTTGTATAATTGGAATATGATAATCCTGGTCCAATCCCCAGAGGTCTAGAATCACTTTCGTTGGTGAACAGCTTCAAATTGTTCCGACAGAGAACAGTTTCCAGAATGAGGCATGTGTTGTTGTTTTGGAATTTGACTGATTACTCAGTGTCATCTGCAAGCCCTCATCATAGGAGCTCCGTTGTACTAAGCCTAGGCATGGCTCCGTTTAGGCATTTGCATCTCACCAGGTGGTCGCACATCGTAGGAAGTGCATTCACCAATTGATGACACCTTTAACGTCAACGACACCGGACCACTGATCGAAGATAGTGAGATCGATATTGTTGTAGGACTCATTACCACGGTCGTTGAGGGCAGAAAACGGTCAGCGCTTTTCATCTGTCGACATCCTTCTACCTTATAAATCCATTTTTCACTCACCTTGTCCCTCTCTTTGATCCGTACTAAGTGACGGCGTTGAACTCTTGAACACAGTGAGCAAAGTTTTCGATTAGTCGTCTCTCATCGGGACCCAATTCATCTTTAGTGATTGTGCCTCTCGCCTTATTCTGAAATATTCTTGAAGACGAAACGAGCATTGTTTTACAAATTCTGACAACCCACGGTTTACACATGTCTACCCTGTTAAAGACGATAACAACAACTCTATGACAAAACAATGGAATTTCGATTAATAAGGAAAAGAGACCAATGCTGCGTTTTGCCGAGACTTCCATTCATTCATCTCCGATTTCAGCCGATGGTGTAAAAATTTGCTTTTACATGAAAGAAGAATTCCAGCTGTCTCGAACTAACAAGATAACCGCAAACGTAGATCCAAGTGCCTTGGTGTCTTCTTCAAACCATGATACCGTGGGCTTCACTGATACTTTCACTTTTTTCTTTGCAAATGATCAAATTTATCTCCCACCGACAACTACTGAATATCCGTTCCTAATGTTCAGATTCTTAAACTCATGGATTCTACCGTTTTAATTAAATGCTTTCACTCCATACTCCCGATTTCATGTGATCCTAATATAACAACACTTGTTCTTCTGTCAGCCTCTTTCACTTTTCCATAAATCTGACAGGCCCGCTTTGGATATTTTCACTGCACTCGTCATTCTCTAGACAAGTCGACGAAACGTGTATGTCCTCATATAAATTTTTCTTTTGCTTTCGGCTCCACCTCACGGTTGCTGCTTTGCAACCTGGAAACTGTTGCCTGTACAGTGTCCTTTCCAGTGTGCTCGTCTAAGTATTTTACCCACAGAATTTGATGCACAAGACTGAACAGGAAAAAGTCAAGACTTTTGGTTAGAGTTCAAGTGTATTTCATAGAGCTATTTGTTTTCCTCATAAATCGGTGACTTATCAACCATTTCCCCTTCATTTATTCCGTTTTTATGACAGTATCATTTGTGGTAGCAAGATTTTCTATGTTTTATAGCCTATTGTCTTCCGTTTACGGTTCTTGCATCGGAGATGGTTTCATTTGTAACTGACAGAAATGTTTTGCACGAAGGTTATCCCCTTTCCGATCTAGTTACCTACCTGATCCTCCTATTTTCACGAATCTACCTACGAATTTGGGTTACGTGGAGTGTTTATAAATAATTGCAAAATGCATCTTTGAGGTGTTCATCTCACATTTCTAACGGTATAAAGAAACTTCTACGACTGTCATTCTAAGGTAGAGGACTGAAGCACTTCTCGTTTGAGCAGAGTATCGTCTTGCCGTTTGTTTACCTTTTTTCTGCTACCGTGTTTTTCTATCGGTTTATTCGATAAAGACAGATTTCCTAGCTAGTGATTGCCGGTTTTTAGTCGTGTGTCCTCCATCTAATTGAATTATTTACATCACTAGCCCACACAACAAAGCGCTTAGAGCATAATCAGAGCGGATCCATGATAGTAATTATCATATTGGCCCCCGAGTGTGAAAGAGCTTGGTTAAAATGAGTAAGACACAATCAAACCAACGGTACAAGTTGGGAATCCCGATTCTAGAATCACCACAGCGCCGTTTTCTGTCACTGAAAATGAGCTTGCCAACCCGTGTCCTTATGCGCTCGGTGAGAATCTTCAGTACAGTCAATTGAAACGTAATAGGTGTGTAGTTTTCTAGCAGACCTTAGAGACGTGTGAGTGCAGTTGTTCATTGAATAGGCATGAAATTGTCAATGCTCATACAGTGTTACTTTGGTTTGTATTCGAACTTGTCTCATAGTTTGAAAATCACGACTTGCATGTCTTCTCACAGAATTGGTTGTTTATGTTCGTCAATTTTTCTGTGTCATATTTCTTCAGATACGTTTGGTACTAGTCCCAAATCGATTTATTTCTCCTTCTGCTTCCGCCATTTTTGTCAGATATTTCAAGAAAAAGTCGATCTTCAGAAAGGTCTCCTATATTTCGAACGTTTACACGGGCGACCAACTGGAACGGATGCGAAACGCATTATGAAACCATTGTACGAGCGTTATCGTCAAGTGAAACGAATGCTTCGTGCAGAGCTTGCACGTTCCGCGCTCACGGCCACGTCTGGTATCAAGAATCCGATTGATTCATCCGACGTGCCCGAATCCAAAGTCCACCCGCCTAAACCGAAATCGAATGATCGCCTTCCACCCAAAACACAGCCCAGTGCCATCGGAGCTGCGGAAACGCTCATGTCATATACTCCCGGGGGAAATTCCGCGTCTGCTATTCAGGCCATTTATTCGGGCTCTGTGGTTGAACGAGAAAATTCTCGTTTGTCAGCCACATCCGATTATCGTTTATATGATTCGGTGGTATCCAGTCTACCCGCTTCACCCAAGGGTGAACCTGAACCGTGTTCATCCACAGCGGCTCCGCCATCCACACCTCTGACCAGATCGTTAGGAGGAGAAGTGGATGTACCTTCCGGACCACAGGGAGAGCACGTAGACTCTCGGTATGCAATGACCTTTATTCAGTTATTTGACCGTGCCATGTAGTTTTATCAACTTCACATTATTATTCACTGCGCAAGTCTCGTTGAAAACGGTTCGTAAGACATTCAACGGCATCAACAGGCTTGTCAAGGTTAAACTCTTACATAGATCATCCTAGTTGGTCAGTGTACTTGACCTTTGAAAAACATTGTTTTCTTAGCTATAAATCTTTACACCATGACTTCAGAGGTTCTTCATAGTAATAAAAATTATTTTCACCGTCGTTTTCGACGTCACTGTGTATACACCCGCAACGCGGCACCGAGCTTTATTACATGGATGAAATTTCGTTTAGATGCTCACCAATCACTGATTGTTGTCCCCGATCGATGCGATCACAAATCCCAGTCCAGTCGAAGTGATCTAACCTCAATTTGGGCACAGGTCTCTACGAACCACCAGTCGGGGTGAGCTCTACTGACCGAAGCCATTTCTGTCTATGCTTCACGGATAATTATGCTTACTTCGATTCTGGCCGCAATGCCATAGCTTTCTGCAGCATCCATGGTTCAGTTTGTTGTTGGTATTTTGTGAAGATGCAAGTAAAGATAAGAATCACATTTCGTCGTGTACACAATCTCACCGGATTTTATCAAGTTCCGTCAGTGGCAGTACAACGATTGTGAATTAGTCTTTCAAAACGATAAAATAATTGCTACAAATTATGCAATCTTTCTTCATCGACTTGATCCTCATTAGATCTCAGACGTAATGAGGCGTACCAATGTGAACCGCTTCATGATTTTCACGTGCAGCGCTGTCTTAGCTAAGTTACTCCTGTGTTTATTTACAGTGCTTTTTTGTATTTTTCAGTTTTCACGCTTGTCTTTGCCTTTAAAGGAGTGTCCTTGTATGTCTGTTAAGCGACTTCTAAATCCAAAGCCAATGGTTTCGGGGAAGTTATTCTATGGATCGCCGTAGAATTTCGCCTCTGTGCTGACGATTTTTGAATGAATAGAGCTCTGTATTTATCTCTTTTAGTGGTGTGCTGGGTAGGTTCGATGACCATAAATAGACAGCACCTGTGATTAATCTAACCCATCGGTTTTGTCCAATTACCTTATTTTTCGTTTGAATTTTAGTTGGTCCCAATTGACACTCGCGAGCAAATTGATCTGCCATCCCATGCAACTGTCGATAGCATCAAATCATCCTCTCCTACTAAAATCTCGGTGTAATCTTTTTTGCACGTGAATGATACGATTGTGAAGGATGTTGTTGTGATTTCTCCCCTTTATGGCTTGTCTGTGGGTCGGAACCACTCGGGTGTTTTGCGATCAGAGCCACGTTACTGTTCGGACTCTTTGCACATTTTTTAACTACTTCCTTCTCTGTGCAATTTACCATTGGATTGTATTGATAAATAATATCCGAAACTGCGAATCGGAAGTATATTTATTAAATGACAAAATGGAATGAAGCAAATGAATCGGTCTGTTTTGATAGCCCTTTACAAAATTGGTCAGCTCTCGTGAATCTGAGTCATCTTGATTTTCGTGTCGTTTTCAGTCCACTCGATAGTTTGTTTCATAGCGCTTCCACCATCGCAACCAACAATAACAAACTATCCTGTTAGGTATGATGCTTTCTTATATCCTGGCTGACTTATGACACGTGCACTCACATACAAAAAAATGTCTGACAAGCCGCAATTGTTCGTCCATAGATTAGTCATCGAACGCAAATCGGACCTGCTTTTACCGGGGTTTGCTCGGCTTTACCTGTCATCCTAATTCGGGGCCGTCAATAGGGAGTATCCGTCCAGATATGCATGTTTATTTTTCCTCCGTGTAAGAAGACATTGATTATAATTTTGGTTATGGGAACGTGAACAAACGGGTCATCACTGTCCTTGGTAAAAGACAATCTTTTTGTGCACATCCACTATGACGGACATTAGCATACAGAGCATTTTCTTCTAGATCGTTCTTGCGGCGGTACCACTTTCTCGTTCGAGTCACTAAGGATGTGCGTGGTGAATCAACCTAATTCAATAGTCTCAGCGGTGATTTGTCGGTTTGTCAGAACTAACTTGTAGAACGAAGGACACAATATCACGTTTGCTTTTTGATGTCAGTAGTATCTTATGGATCCTACTTTTCTGATTGGTTGTGGCATGGCTCTAAGCACGTCACTGCAACACTTTACTGTGCTGCTTATGATCTCCAGCCGTTGTGCGTAGAGATATCAAGGAGTTCAACCGGGCAATCTAACTCAACCTAAACAAGCCAATTCATTGGTCAAGTTTCTCAACCTTTTGCTGGGTCGTGGATTGACCTCTATCATCCATCCGAGACTTGCATCACAGAAGAGCACACACTGAAACGGGAGTTCTGTGAACAACATGTGGCCCAACCATCTCAATCTATTCGAGTTCAGTGTTCTTAAAGATAGCCATGCCCTATCGCTAACCTCTGGCTTGCTCCCCCGTTATATTTGATCGCTATTACGGAAAAGCCGATAGTCAAAGACTAATATTATTCATCTGTCCTAAACGGCCGTGTTCCTTAGTCGTACAGCAGGATCAGTGCCGTACACAAATGACCTTTGTTTGATAAATCGAATATTGCGCTGACACCAAACACGTCTCAAATTATTAGACGCCAAGCTGTCATGCTGCATGCTGGATGACGTTTCATGTGATATCCGATGGCTTGGTGAAATGTTCCGCGACAAACGTTTCTTTCCCCCATAGATCCTTCCAGTAGCTGTACTTCTCTGTGAAGCAAAGCAACCATTTTGGTATATCATATTGATGGTCATGTATAACACAAATACAGTATTTCGTCGGTATGCCTGCTACTAGAATGAAATTATGAAGGAAAATCGTAATTGGTACCACGACAAACATATCCACCTTCCTGGAATCATGCGCAGATGCCGCAAACTGGACGATGGTACTCTCTCACCGGAAGACCGGTGGTACTTTTTCTACTAGGTTCCAGATCACTCCACGAATATATTCATCGTTGCATATGTCGATTTTTATCGTCCCTTCCTCGTACACTTCTCATTTTCCAATTCAGTGGTCATTATCGGCAGTTTTCAATCAATAAGCAGCCAGAAATGCACCTCCATGTTTATCAGACATCCAAGACAATGATCATGGAGGCCGCATAGCTTAATAGATCGTTGATTACAGTGATCAAACAGGATCGGTGAATCCTATGGACTTTAATCGATTGTCTCCGACATCTTTTGTAGGCTTGGCTAAAAGTGGTCACTGGGGTTAATTCATCAGCTTTTGTTTAAGGAGTTTCGTAACCTTGTAACAGTGAGCAGTTGATTTATTAAATGTAAGCAAACCAGTAGCATACATCTGATGTTATACTCCCTAATTTTTTGTGTTCATTATGTTACCGTTACTCGACAGTCGAATAGAATCAGGTTATTCTAATAGATATAACATTTGTACTTGTTATGCCTGGTCCTTCCTGTTTGGTCTACTGTTGTGTGGTTCGATAATGTTTTTATCTTGTGAAAAGTTGACAGAATCCTTTGGTAGAGTGAGACTTAGCCAGTTAGTGTTAGGCAGGTAATATTGTGCCGGCCAACAAAGCTCCGAGAAGGCTTTATGCTCCCCCACAAATGGAATATCTCTAGTTCTAGATCATGTTTCACACTTTTCATCTGCAAAGTACACCGTTGGCACTACAGTGAGCGAATGCCGAACAGTATGGCAAACGCCAAAGTTTTTCTGCTAGGAAGTGGGTTTTGTATGCTGGCCAGTCATCTCTCTCGTCGTGGGCAGATGTAAAATTAAGTTTTATCAGGCATACCATATGCTATTGTGGTTTTCACAATCAGCAAAAGTGTAAAAAGACAACTTTCTGCTCCCAAAATATCCGATGTGCTAACGCCACGTATCTCATTTCCATCGGTGATCGTGAGGACTTGGTTTACCAAATCAGAGCGCGTTAATACCACAAAACTGTGATGGTGTTTTTGTTGAACGAAGCAGTTATTTAAAATTGTTCCCACACCATTGCTCAGACAAGCCCAGAGGAATTGTGTGCTAATAAATGGAAAAATAATCTGACGTAGATCTCCGAAAAGTAACCTCTCCGGATATCGAAAACTTGACTTGATTTGACTGCTTGACCCATGTGTTGCGGTCTATGCAAATCGACTAAGAGGCATATATCTCGTTCTGCAGTTACTAACTGGATGTAGATGCCTGATATTTCTGAAATTTTGGTTGGCAGTATTTGA
Source organism: Fasciolopsis buskii (assembly GCA_008360955.1). Classification (NCBI taxonomy): domain Eukaryota; kingdom Metazoa; phylum Platyhelminthes; class Trematoda; order Plagiorchiida; family Fasciolidae; genus Fasciolopsis; species Fasciolopsis buskii. The sequence continues at coordinate 49,969 of LUCM01003235.1, read as the reverse complement.
TAAATGTGGAATTGTTCCACCTCTGGAAATTTTTGACTTCAACGGGTTGCGAACTCACGCATGGACGCAGCCCACGCATTTGCACAGCCTATGCTTTACCAGCCAAACTACGAGGCCACACCGAACGATGTTCGAACATTTCGACTAAGGATCAGTGGTTACCCGCCCATACTGCGCAAATCCATGGCATCTACGACAGTGAACGTTTCGGCAATCTGACTCCCAAATCAGGATTTCCCACTAACTCAACTAGCACCCTTAGGTAGAATTCACGGGGGACGATTGGTTGAGAAGTTTGGTTGGGCTAGCAGCTATCGATCCCTAACTGAAATGTCCGTACATCGTTCTACGTGGCCTGGGAGCTCAGTTGTTAGTCTACTGACGGTGCAAATTCGTGAGTTGTGTCCATGCGTGGATTCGAATCCCGTTGAGGTCGAATACTCTTTACAATTTTGGGTTTTACCAGGATAATGTGTGCCCAGGTCAGAGCTCTTCAATAGGATTCATATGCGACTCAATCTGAAGTGGACAACCCCCAGAGACCAACGTGAGCCGAATCCCAGTAGGCGTGTCATCCAGTATCAATACTTACACAATCGAATCCTTTATGGCCACGCACAAACTGCCCGTGACACCATTCTGTCATATTCACGGTCGAAACGACATCCTTCTCTCATCGCTACTTCAGTTTATTACTAATTTAATTCGATCATCCTTTTTGTGGTGCCTCGAATGCCGATCGGGATTCGGCGTTTGTGAGGATCAGTGGAGTTTAGCCACCATTGTCTTCCAACCACTTCTTCAGATCCTTTCTCCTTGATCTTCTTTACTCTGTTTACTTTTGTATTAATCAAATGATAAAGTGCAAGAATCGTGAACGAGTGAGGGCTATCAAATGTGGGAAGTTGACCGGAGGCAGGAGGACTCCAGCCCAGCTTATTCAGGTAACATCGGCTTTGTCCTGTTATCTGTTGGTGCGCACTATTCATCTAGAAAGGCAGTGATGTGCCAAAATGATTACCCCATTAGATGGAAAACCTACGGAACTCCTAGACACTACGGATCTTGTAGGATTTCTTGAGCTTTTTAATCAAAAGCAGTAACTAAGTTTGTATGTCCTCTTTTCCATTGGCCCATTTTTTGTCCTCTCTAACTACAGATCTACGAATCCTTTGCCTTGAACCGTTGCATGTATTTCCGACATTTGTTTCTTCCGAGCATACCGACTGCTGCTGTATCTCAAGTCGTTAACGTGTGCCAGATCATGGAATGCGCAGATAAGCATTTATTCGATGCGGTGTCACAATTGTGACCACCCACACGTGCAACAAATTCAAACTAGTGAACTCATCAGTACCACCGAACGTGATTGCCAGCCCCTGGTTCCATCAAAGGCATATCTGCTTTTTAGCATTTTGAGAATGTGCAAGCCGAACCCAGTATACTGAGCATCAAACGATCCAAGATTGGTTTTCGATGACTCATTTGGTTTCAAGGATAAAGGAATCATGATAATCCGTTATCTGATCCGCCGAAAGCTGGATTTCGTCAGTCATGATCATGTCCACAATGGGATCGCAAATTCTGGATGATTACCGAGTTTCAGATTGGGAGATAGCAATGTGAAGATAGCCTCTCTCTCTGGCATGGCCAATTTAATTTTCCTCGTAAAGGATAATCCTTCCAATTCATGTTAGCCTTCAGTTCGCTTCTAAATTTATTTGATAAAACATGCAGTAGTAGATATTTGCTTAAGCATTCCTTACGAATCCTCCAAAAATGGTATTTTGACATGTGATTTGGATGTCATTCGTGAAATCCGAGCTTGTTTCATCCGGTTCCGGCTAACCATTGTAATTTGATTCGTATCAAATCCTTTCAGTCTCTAAGGCAAGATCGATGCCGGATTTTGTTTTCTAATGTTCACTAAAATGACAGTTCTGTATCAGAAAATCCACTAACGATAGCATTATCACAATGCACAGTTTGTCCACGGGAATTATACTGTTTTTTTTCACATCCCATTTTGATGCCATGAATGTCTGTGTTCCGAACAATTCTCATCGCCTGATAACGATCTATTCTGCGAATTGGCAAGACTGAATTTTGTGTAAGCAAAACTCTTTTGATATGTTTAGTCTATTCCACTTCTGTGCTTTCTATTGAATATTTTCACTCTATCAACTGAGGAACTTCGCCTTGCAACTTTCCCGTTCTCCCGATTGGGCACGGTGATTTTTTCCCCACACATAACTTATGCTCGCTCCTCAAACTTTGTATCCACCCGCCCTAAGGAATTCCGATCGCCGGTAGATGTTTAAACCGTACTTTGATTTCGGATCGTTTCTATCCCATGGGCTACGACCTTATGTTACGGTAATCTCAAAGGTAGCTCATACTTGATGTAGGGTTTAATAGCACTAGTGCATTACACTGAACACAGCGATAGTGTGAACCAGTTTTGTTGGGCGAGGTTACCCGAATTTTTAAATGTTGTGCCACTGCGACGCTGGTTCAGATCTTCTCGTCGCAACTGACGTTATTTCGATCAGTCTTTGTCACGTTATTGGCAATTGCAATTATCACACGTCACTCGTGGTAATAGCAGTTGTCCATCTTTGCTCTTACCCTTTCAGGTATCATCTGACAATCACACGAGAAGAACTCTTGCTCGAATGGCGGCATATTTTTGAAAAGAAACGAGCTCTACAACATGAACTGCGCGATTTCGAGACCAGCATCGAACAGGTTAAAGGTAACAACCAATCTGTCTACTGTATTATCACGATTTGTTAGTATCCTCGATCCAGTCCTCAGCATTTATTCTTTAGTGATCCGCGGCCTTCTGTATCTAAACACTTATGGTCGCCTTTTCGTTTATCACCTGAACACGTTTTGTGCATCGATCGAAATGTGATATCAAGTTGCCGTGCGAGTTTCAATACAAGACAGTTTCAGGTTGGAAAAGTGTTTCCAAAAACAATCGGATGTCTTGGTAACAAAAAGCGAAAAAACGACACAAGCCACCATTCGACAGCGATTAATGTGTACCATCGGCACGGGGAAGCAGACAGTCCTTTTAGGAGCCATACGTTTCTGACTCGTTGGAATAGATTGCGAACAGTGAGTAAAAGCAGAGACTAGGTACCGATTGTTGTTGAATTTTTTTTTTCAACTGAATGACCATAATTTGTATTGATGAATATCCGAACTCTTGCATGCTGGGAGTTCGTATTCGAACGATAAAACTCAAGGAGATGTACTATGAATAACGTCCCAAGGGGTTAAGTTAACTATCCATAACGATACTCCGAGAACGAAATTATTGGTAAGAGCACCATACTGGCGAAGAGTTGCGTCTTAACTGCCGCAAAATCAGTCACAATTTACTTTGCCAGTTACTTATCCACCCTCTCTCAAATATAATTTATGATTATTCTTCAGCCTGACCCCGGATTCCAATGCAGACCACAAACCCCCCACCCCCACCCCACCCCCAGCAAAAATTGTTATGATCAACGAAAACAGGTTTGCGGTTGCGCGTAAATCAAGTATTGTTACAATGAATTCGTTTCCCACGCATCTTCTTTGTCTGATCCCATTCCTTTTTATCTAGTGTATTTTGATACGACGTATGATTACCAATCACTGAAAATAAGCTTGCTTGCTAACTTTTGATTTGTAAATATGTTTATTCGGAAAATTTGGACTGCTAACGATTGTGTGTTAAGATCAGAGAAGGTTATTCGCGTATCGTAGCGCTAGCCATGTCATCATCATTACTACGTGGACAAGGTGAAATAATAGAGAATTTCTGTTCAGGTTTGTTCTGGTAAGAATCCAACGGCATAAAGAGAGATAATTCAATACTCAGTGCATATCTTTGTTGGACGACTTATATGACTGATTATGAAATTACTTTGTATTAGTAATTCAAAGTCTGTTTTGGCTAATGCTCTGAAGATTACAAGGTGTGAACAAAATTGGCGCTTTAAGATATAAGATTTGGTCAAAATCGAAACAGAACCGCCTAAGCATTTCAGTTTGAGGAGAAAGTCACGTCCGTTGGCGCACAAGATTGGCCATGGTAAACGACCGATTGAGTAGTACATCATTTCACTCCGAAGTACCTCTTGAATTGGACTCAAAGTGAACAGTATACGGTGAAGTATAGTCATTCGGGAGAATTGCGAGCAACGGTGTAAAACTCCATTCGGAAGACTTGGAATGGCCAACGGAAAAGCGTTTTTCAGAAAATCCAATATGTTAAAAGGTTGGGATAAAAACTGGTTGGTTCGTCACTGTACGCGATGCAGTTGTGTTATTATCTAACTTGACGACAGTCTTGTGAAGAGTACGATACTGCGAAAGTCGTTGAGATTGTTCATTGACACTTTAAAAAGGTTACTTGCAAACTGGGATTTCCAATGCCCTCACGTACAGCTAGCCAGATAAACAGTGCAAGAGAGCAAATGAGCACGGTGTCGGTACTGAGTAATTGAAGACCAAGACTGACTAGCAGTCAAGCACAACGGGTTTAACGGCTTCAGCGGGCCTGTCCAACAAGTTACAGGCAAAATAAAGCAGATAGGACACTGTAAAAACATTTTCTGTGATGTTTTGAGGTAAATTGAAAGTGATTTGCACGATAACTGAATTTCATTCCGACGCGACTGAATACAACACACTCAACAAGTTTTACTAAGTTTGAAGTATAGTGGAAGGAAATCTCGTTGAGAGAATTTCTTGTCTACTCCCATATGGTGGCACTAGTTGTAATATTTCTACGATATTTATTGATTCCGTTGTTCACGAAGAATCTTATGCTTTTTCCGAAGCGAGAACAACGAATATCAGGGCATATGGAGATATTAAATCGGACTTTTATTGCAAACTTCATCCCACATGGATGAATGGAGAACATTTTATCACAAGTTCTCGACTGATGTTACGGTGATTGCAGCTTATCAAATATGCGTACCCAAATTACCTTTGTGATTCCAAAGAGATTATAGTGTTGAAACATCTGAACTTGTCGTAGTTAGAACATGGGTTCGGCATTCATAAACTTCTGTCACTTCTCATAATACTGGCAAATTTTTCTGACTGCTAGGAAAATCCGAGTGCTTGAGGAAGGTACCCGTGTATCGACCGGCATTCAAGTCACCAAGGAAATAAGTGGGACCGCCGTCCACTGTAGCAGTCCCTCTATCTGGGATGATACGTAGTGCTCGTGTCGTTGATTTGATGGTCAACGTATTCGTATCCTTGAGGCATCACAAAGTTCTAAGAGTCAAGTTTTTACTAGCTGGTATTCATACGAATTCTCGCCCAACTAATCTGGCCACCGTTTGCATTACTATGCCTGGCTACTGACATCATTTCAGTAGGCAGCAGACGTTTTTCCTGTGTGTATCCGTAACACCCCAAGGCGAACGACTGATGGTCACTAATTTCTTAATATCATTTCTAATTTTATGTGAGCCGTTCGACTATGGCGGCACTTTCATTAGATCTTTTTCCCTTCTCCCTTTACTGTCGGTAATCTTATACAATCTTTTTGTGTTTACTCAGAGTCTGTAATACCTAATTTGCACTCACTCGCTTGTTATTCTTTGGTTATACCCGTCTGAGTTCAGAACCAGCACGGTTTCAGTTGGATAACGGGAAATCTTCAGTTTTCGAATTACTCCACCCTCATGGTTTTAACTGTCCCACTTCTGTGTCTCATCTCTGTGGTTTGCAGAGACTTCACTAATTCTTCCAACGTGTATATTTTTATGCAGGCTTTAGCGCACATGGATGGTTTGATTTCATTCATATATGTTCCATTCACGCTCGTTATATTATGGATAATAAATTTTGGTGAAGAAGTGGTATGAATAGTCATGAAACGGTAATAGGTAATTCAGTTGAGACGCCCTCCAGGTATGTGAAGATGCTTGCCGAAAATTTGACTGTCAAGTTTCCGCTGGCACTACTTATGTAAGGCATAAAACACGACGTTGAACGTGTCAAAGAATTACAGCATCATTTTCATTCACCATCTTTCAATGGGTGAATATGATCTGAAATAATCCCGCGTGCAATAATTTCACCATTGTTCTAACTATCTCAAATGACCTATGCGGAACTTGTTGTCCATTGCACATTGATCAACAGCTTATATTACGTACGGTTCTTAAATCCACTGAGGTATGCAACCGTACCGACCAAAACTTTTTTTCTGAAATGAAATCTATTCGCATTAGTAAAATCAGGCTTCCGCAAAGTTTATATTCCACTACCCAAACTCATTATGCTCGTTCCGCTTATTTCTACCTGTAAAGTTAATTGAAAAAAACTTATTCGGATCTAGGGACACTTGGGAGAAGTGGAGGAAATTCTGCTGTCATCTTAAGACCACGAGTACTGTTTTCGTCACTTTGACACTTAGTGGGTTCTGTTTTGTAAATTTCTCGTCCATACCAAGCGATCGATGTGTATAATCAATTTATCACTTCTGTAATCCGACTCGTCTCATTTTCCTGGGCAACACTCTAGAAGGCGACGATTCTTTTGTTAATCGAGTATCATACGCAGCTCCGTCTTTCCGCTTTAAATTACTTCAACCTGTTTTTTTGCATGTCTGATTCACTAAGATGCGCGACGCAAAAGTTTAATTCACGGAAATTTTAATCATAAAAAATGCGTCTGTTTCTGTTTCTTGAAGGACGACCGCCAAATAAGGTAGACCGTAGACCTATGCGAGACAAGTACCATGAATATCGTGCATTGAAACGCACTCTGGAATCGTTGGCGCTCCGATTGAACATGGAACCGATGATTGGAATCGATCCTGCTAACTCAGCTCAGTCAGGCAGAGGTTCCCAACGTCATCCGGATTCCGACATGAAGACGCACACGGCCACCTCTGCCATACGAACTCCTTGACCCAGAATTATGCGGTTTTTAGGACTGAAACTGTCATGTTGCTCTACTTGCCTCTCAACCAGATTCACTGATATTCTCCGTCTGGTAAATTATACCACCTAAGATGTCCTGTTGTCCCACCTTCACTGCGCCTAACCGGCCATACTTCCAAAAGCCAAATTGTCAGTGATACGCAATCTGTATCTTGTTCAGTCATATTGTTGGATTTATTTCACGCGAATTTATCCGCTAGTTCGTGTTTTTACACCGCCTCGTCCGGATCTTTCTTCTTTTCCAATGAGTTGTTTGGTTCCCGCTTTCTCTTTGATCTCTTTTGCTGCTCTACTTAGCACTTGTGATAGGTTCCAAAAAATATTTGCAGTCTACCGTCTGCCAATCTGTCTCTGATTCAGTTTGTGAACTTATTTTTTTATCCCCATGTACACACATGCGCACATAGGCAAACTTCCAAGGACATACAGATAGCTGCACACAAACAACCGTATACATAGTTTATCTCCTGCTCATCCCCTTGTTTTCAATTAGTGCATTCATTCAGTCTTATCCTCATGCTTTTGTAATTCCCGCCTTTTTTCTCGTTTTTTTGCCACTCGCTATCGCTCAAATAATTCCGTTTCCCATGTTGCAGCTTCTCGTATCTAACCACTTCATCTTCATTGGCCCCTTTTGATCGTCCAGCTTTATCCAACCCAACCTCATTCTTCACATTCTGGCATTCGTATCCTGATGTACATGTCCATCCTTCGCTATTCACATCACGATTGTCACCAGGCATGTGATGAAGTAGCCCGAGTCTACAATGCATCTATTACGAATAAAGGCAGTGAAATGTGACCGCCTTTAAAAGGATACGCTCTTTCAGTTTATAGAGGTAGCTTTTTATCTTTTATTCTGAATTCCGGACTTAGGTTATTTTGTGTTCTTATGGACGAGGCAGCTATTTCATTAGTTATCGTCCCCTCTTGATCACTGCTAGCCAGTAGAAAATAATATAAAAAGGGATATCGAAGTATTTTTGGGGTCGCATTGGTTACACTCTTAGTGCGTTCGTATTAGCAGAGTCACAGGATCCCAGTCAGAATTATCTTACGACGCTTCAAAGCGGTGGTATTTGTTGGCCCTAGAATAGACGAATTCAAACTCCTTTTTCCGGCGTCGATTAGAATAATTTTGTCCGACAGTCAGATCAATCGAGTCCTTAGAACCGTTAGTCCCGTATTGTGCTTCGAAGTACAGTCTACTCAGGAATGAAACAACAGTAAGTTGGCATTCATTGGTGGCTAATTGGTAGCTGCCTATCGTCCCTCTTGCATGAGGCAAATGTACGTATGGTACTGCAAAAGTTGACCGATGGGTAAGAAAATTCGCACGTCCCAAACCACCTACTTTTGTCGCATTCACATCATACACGAGAGGGCGACGAACATTGAAAATTAGTCACATGGTTCCTTATTTTCTCTCCGATGGTTGGCGAAAAATTTCCAACAGATCACTACGTGATCCATAAGTGGACTCACCATCCATGCATCTTCCTAACAGTTCAAACGGGTTTCTAATCCCAACGTAGCGCAGCAGTTTGGAAGCATGGGGCTTATTGGACAGCAGATAACCGTGCACATTTACGTAAGGGAACACTACTTTTGGCTGGTTGTGCTTGGGTTTGCTAAACTCTTCTGGCTTCATAAGCTGGAGTTTCAGACGCCGAAACCCCTATGCATTCTGGTTGTAAACAGTTATCCTGTTGGATTTTTGCCGCATCTGTTTTATGGCAGTCTTGTGTGCCGTTATTTTTCCCTCATTTTCAGCATTATTATGGCTGGTTCTGCGCGATGCTACTCCGCTGATGCGGTCCAATGCCTAAACTAGTACTATATTTAAACTCGAGATATCTTCCCTTTTGGATTTCTGTGATATTGTTTGGTGCTGCGAAATAACAGCAGAATCGAGAGCATGTTCCCGCAAGGTTAATCGTTGTATAGTTTGCACTTAGCTGGCTGAATGCTTCGACTCCGGGTTTTCGAGAAACAAGCGACGAATTCAAGCGGATGGGTAACCTTAAAACCAAGACTGGACACCTCATTGGTATTCGGTCAAACCGAACAGGCATGTATATTGGGTTTATTGATCGACGGGCTCGTTGGTCATTGGTAATAAAATTCAGACGCATTAATGAGTGTTTGATAATTAAACTGAGTCGCAGAAGTTTGAGGAAATCAGTTTCTGCCCGTTGTTTACATTTCTAATGTTAGTCACTGGTTCTCCGCAGAATTAAAGTATTTTTGTCCTAGTATCCCAATCGAGAGAAGTTCTAACTTCTTCTGCATCTAATTACTAATCCGGCCCTACCTGAACATGGGCGATATGCTCATGACAAAGAAAATTATGAAACTCCTCGAATATCTCAAAACAGACGAAGAATTGCTCACTCCAAATTTTGGCTTCGTAATTTTATTACCAAACACTCATGTCATTGAACAACTAACCCTTCGTTCAATAAACCCAAGCACACATGTTCCGTTTGATCCAATGCCAATGAGATGCCCATCCGCTTGAATTCGCCTCTTGTCTCTCGAAAACCCAAACCCGAGGCATTCGTCCGGATTGGATTTGCATTGTCCGGTCCCTTTGAGTTTGTTTAACAAAAACCAAAGCTTGAATTATTCTTTTGTTTACAAAATACTAATACAATTCGATCCACTCACTCTCGTCCATACATGGCTAGGCGAGCTATTTTAGTTTCAAGCGGTCATCGGACTGGTCCTTTCAATCCAATTTCACTGAGTTAGATTACAAATGGATCGCGACTTAACTGTTCCCACGTTGCCTTGTGCTTAAATTTATTGAACCAGCGGGTAGATTAGAGATAAAGGCAAATGGAACCTCTTTTTGCACTACGTTTTTCTCTGTTATTCCCTTAGTCCTAAGATTGCTTTATGTTGAGCTGGCTTCTTGCATCGGACAAGTTAGTTTTTGAAATATTCATTAATTTTCATGTGATGTTTGTAATAGAATAGTCCTCGGCATACGAAATGAGTGGTGTGATACGGCAAACTGTGTTTCCGTGACTGTCTTTGGTTTCCTAGGCGTTCGTTTGCTGTGTACCACAAGTGACCGCAATCTAGACTTAAGTCATTTAAATATGGCGAAATTTTTCATACATCAGCCCTAGACCTATGAAAAAATTGGTGTCATTTTGTACCGCGTTGCATTGTGTGAAGCTTTGTGTTGACCTCAGGTGAAATCAACTTTGTCTTCGGGTGGATAGTTTCCCTTGTAGACTTTTCACCGCGTCTACACCGGTCATTCGGGGATGTCATTTTCGCAGTGCGAATACTTCTTCAGCGATTTCTGGCCTTGGTTATTTTTAGTTTAGTTTAGGTCGTCTGTGGAGGCGTTTGCTAGGATCCGGCTGATGATATATGCACCTCGACTTCCAGCAGCCCAAGATGAGAGTTTGGTAACAACTAGAAAACAAAGCGGTGGGAAATACTTCAAAGAGCACCATAGTTTACCCGCTCAGAATGTGTACCAATCAGATAATTCTTACGATTAGCTAAATGAAGACGTTTTTGACACATCTCCCATTTATCATATCTGGACGCACTGGCAGACTGGTTTCCCATAGACCCTAGGTAGAATAGGCAACAACAGTAGACCGGACTGCGGAAACCGGTTACTTTCCTTAACTGTTTCGATCACTCCACCAACGGACGATGCTTGGTGTATTTTATATTGATTACTAGCAATCTTTAAAAACATTCTTTGACTTTATAGTTCAAGTTGATTGGAAGCAGTTTACTTTACATTTTCTCAGCCTGCTTTACGACACAAGCCATTTGCATCTCCCAGCACAATACACATCTCTGGTTCGATAAGCTTACAACCGGTTCTACATAGATCTCTACCTTCAAGCATCTTCGAACCTTAGATTTTGCGTAAACGAGACATGGGAGTTCCTTTTGATCATATTCTTATGATCCAATAGACCGAAAAAATCATGCTGAAGTAGACTACGACCTGCATTCCGGCGCGAAATGCTGAAGTCAGTTTTCAGCCCTCTCATGATCCCAATTTTATCACAGTTTTCAGGACATAACTCACCATGTGATATTAATGCTTAGCTTGCCATTAAGAAACCATGGAAGCGCTGTACAGCAGTTTCATTCTTGTTAGGAATCATCAGCATTGCATATCCACCGCGCCCGAACTGGGACGCGAACCCGGGACGATCGATTCTGAGTCGAACGCCTTAGCCATTACGCTACCGGGCAGGATCTGAACGGTTTCTTGAGCTTCACTACATTATGTTGCACCTATCCGTCGCTGATTTACATGGCTATTGTTCGCTAGCACGCAACAATCGACCTCTACTGATGATTTCTCTACGGGTAGCCCAAGTACGACGAAGGCTTTGGATATGACCTACAGAGCTTGACTACTTGGTACATTTTAGTAGTAGGAGATTGAATGTTTTCATGAAATAATTCACTATGTGATATGATCGCTCAACTCAGCATAAAGAAACCATGGAAGCACTGTACAGCTGTTTCATCCTTGTTAGGAATTATCAGCAGTGCATGCTCATTGCGCCCAAACTGAGACGCGAACCCGGGGCAAACGAGCTTGAGTTGAAAGTCTTAGCCATTACCCTACCAGGCAGACATTCAGCGATTTTGCTGAACTTCACTTGATGATACTGCCCCTATCCGTTAAGGATTTTCACGGTTACAAGGCGCTAGCGCCCACAAATCGGCCCCTACTGATAGATGATTTCTTTGCAGGTAGCCTAAGTACGAAGATGTTCTCAAATACCTTAACGATTGTAATAATTACATGCACAGATTGAATTCTCGGGATAATCTGGAGATCCTGGTGCACTTTTAAGTTCATTTTAGGGACATGATACGCGTCACTTGTTAGTTAACCTTGACAAATATTATTGCATTTGGTGCCCACAGAGGGATTAGTCGTCACAACAATTTACTCCCTACCCTCACTGTTCAACTTAGGTTTCATTAAAGGCAGAGCGTTCGTACCTCAAAAGCCTGGTCAGCTTTTGCTCTTGTTTGAATTCTCCAAAGATAAATCACTTTTTGGGGTCAGCGAGGTATTTTGATGCCGACAAAACGTTACTTTCTGCTCGCCCGCAAAATGCTTCACATGACTAACCCAGAAAGACAATTCAACCGTGAATTAGGTTGATTTCTAATATTCATCAACAGGCGTCCTCGCTTCAATACACAATTCCTGCTAGAATCCGTGGCAGAGAGTCGATGCAAGTATGGGCTCATCTCAACAAATAACCCTCATCGAACCCTAACAAAATGTTGGACTTCTATCGAACTTTCCCCAAATGCTTGGAATTGGTTTTTAAGCTTCCGATTACGTGACCCCGGTGAGCAAGTCTCAGGGTCACGTGTTTAGTTCTATGTTAACCGTTAACGGGACAATCAACACCTTTCATGAGTGTGTATTGGAAACGAGAGATCATGCGCCGCATAGGTTGGTACTGCTGGCATTTGTTCCACAGACTGTTCGTGTGTGTACTTTTGGATGCAGGCTCGAAGCGGAAAAATTTTGTCGCAGCTAACGCATGACAGGCGTAAACGAGGCAGGCTGCCGGAAAACGGAATGTGTGACATTGTCAAAACGGAAAACAACAATGTAACTGTCAGAAGGCTAGCCCAGTAGAGCGGGCGCGAAGGAGACTGCTTATGCTCTTGCCTGGGGACGGGGAGTGCGAGCGGGATGAAGAACATGTGGAAGAAAAGACAAGTTATGTTTAAGAAACCGCGAATCAAATCAACCTAAAACAACAGCGCACACTCCCACCGAGTTAGCATCATCTCATGAGTGTTGGCGGGCGAGAACTGTCCCAAGGCCGCTTTGGTCCTTGATTCGCATTTGGATTAAAGCATGTCTTGCGGTATGAATGAACGAATTTAGTTGATAAGAGACCAATAAGCTCCTCGAAATTTATGAAATCATCTGAAAAAGTTCGGGATGGTGATATTTCCCAACCGACTGATCAGTCGGTATGGCCATTTCCGCCAGCCCCGTAAAAAGTGAGGCTTTTGGTTTCAAACCACCAATTTTCTCACGGCGCACTCCAGTACCGGTGTTTCCTTTTGTAACAATTCTCATGGTCATCTTTTTGGTTGGCACGATTGGAACTAGTAAAAAAAACATCCAGTTCAGTGATTCGGACTTTTTATATGGCATGTTGAGTCAAAGAGAATTTTGCTGCATAAACTACGAATCGTGAATCAGCTGCAGAGTATTCTTGAATTATGCCCATCGAGTCATAAAAAGCTTTGAATGCGAAAAAATTTCTTTTCCATATATCGGTTCGAGCATTCATGCAATTAGTAATGGATAGCACGGACAAAAATGTTTACCTGTCGCTTGTAACGGGTGGATGAGTGGAACACATTTGATAGCTTGACAATCGAGTGTAATTGCATGGTCTGAGGGATAGCTCAGAAAGTGTGCATGTGTCAGACTGTGTGAACGAAGAAATTCAGGTGCACATGTGAAAATAAAGTGAACCTGAAAATTGCTGACTAGAGATTGAACACGCACCAGGGTTTATTGGGTTTATATTCTTGGTCAAGGAAACAAAACGAACGCAAAAGATTATTTTGCTTACATAACTCTGGCTTTTCCAGTCATGAAGAACCTTTTACGCATTCGTTCGGTATTTCTAGGATTATCTTTAAAGCCGTTACCCGATTGGTTTGATGTTCGCTATTGATTACTCTTTGTTTATGCCCTTGCGAATAGATGCAAAGACTTGGTCATGCATTGTTTTGGACCATCGCTGCGCCTTGCATCCCATGTACCGCACCGTATAAGATCACATGAAGTGGTTTAATACAAATGACTGGCATGTAGGAGACAACACACCCGTGGACCGTTGAACTATAAGTGGCTTAGTCTTTGACGCGACTGGCAAATGTACGACTGGAAAGGTTTTTCCGATGAATTTCGATAAGGTTTATCGTCCCCATAAACGGAAGGACAACACTCACTTATTTCTACTTAGCTACTTGCGTTCTAAATGGGTAATTTCCCCATGTTATATCTCCGAACAAACCAGTCCGGAAAACCATTTAGGTTCAGCGCTTTTCGTATTTACCGTAGCTTGTTAATGAATGTAATGAGATAGCAATTTTTTCTCGCTGTGTCGACTAAGCAGCTGAATTCCTATGTTTGCACATTCTAACACGCGTACATTTTCTCACCTATTCCTCCGACCATAAGATTACAGTGGGCTATCAAGTTACCAAATGTGTTCCACGCATCCACCCGTTACAAATAACAGATAAACCTTTTTTCCTGTGCTACTGAATTCTGTAAGTATGAATGCCTAAAATGATATATCGAAAAAGGAGTTTCGCTGTTGTATTCATTTATGCAGATAAAAATTTCCCTTGGCAATTTTCGTGAATACTTGCAGTTCCACTCCGAGGATTCCCGTTAACTGCTCACCCCAGACATTCAAATTACATATTTCGATAATCGATTTTGATCGCTGATATCAGGTAGTTCAGTGACAATAAGTTGACGAAGTCAGGCCAGTTTAATAATCTATGCAACGAAAGACAAACGATCATTGCTGTAGACCTGGGTGATTTACTTCATCACAGATATAACTTTTGATAGGTAATGTCCACTTTGGAATATCAGTCTTATGTCACTTCATTGTTTGTTGGACCCGGTAATAATTCCAGTTTAGACTGGTCAGAAATCAAGTAAAGAAATCAACCACTAGGTAGAGCAGAACATGCTTATTGTTAATGACAGATTATGTGTATCCTTGTAGACACTGCTTCATCTTATGGTATCCGTCCGGTTTGACTGCACAGTTTACTTTTGTAAGGATTCGTTGGCAACAGATAATACACGACAATACATTAATCACAAATTTCTATGCCAGATGTGTTCCGTGTGGTGCTCATTGTTTTGCTTATTACTTCACATCGCTTTTTAATAAGTATATCGATCGCAAAACAAAGTACGATCTGATTAGTAGAACTGGGCACAGGTAAAAACAACAATAACTTTTCACTTCTGGGACTGTTAAAGAAAACGGAAAATTAATGCTAATTACTATGGGTTAGCAGCAAATCTCTACAGACCTTTATACGCACATGGTCAGCAGAGTGATGCATCAAGAAGAGTAGCGCGATTACATGTGAAAATTTAAAGAATCAACTTAGGACTGGTTTAGTGAAACGAACGCGGACGATTTGCGCTGGATGGACACAGCTGAGGCTTTCAGTATTCAAACCATTTTTATTCGTAGTCTATTTTGTTAGGAAAGGCTCAGAACCAACTGTAGGCTGTTCAATGGAAAGTTCGATGGCCACGTGACTATGCGAATGCGCCAGCATCTCATTGAAATATGAAACTGCTGATCAGTGGGAAACCGCCAGACCTTACATTTTGCCGTTGTACCTAACTACTACTACTTACAAACCTTTCTGCAGAGTGGTCTATAAACACCTTAAATTAGACAAATTACCATAGTAGGGGTTAAGGTGCAGCAAAGATCGGAGATTTCATCCAGGAACACACGATGCTACTACAGAATTTATCGACTAACTGGGTTATTTATTTCCAGCACGCACTGAAGACAACTGTGCGCCCGCAAATTTATCTAGTCACACTAGCAATATGATGGAGGTAAAACCAGTAGTCAACAATATATATGTATATATATTTGTGTGTAAGGATCCCCTCTCCTGTCGGAGTCTTCTGCATGTAACAACTTGGTCACTGGACAAAACATTTCGCAAAATCCCTCGCAAGAACAAGCGGCAGGACACCAAATCATTTTCAAGGACGGCTGTTCTTAACATTAGGCAGTACTATGCTACGAAGTGTGCAATGCATGCAACAGGAAGTTTCAACATGCACTCCGCCTTAACTCCCTTTTCGTCATACCCCCGTCCATCGTCGCCCAAATGCCTCAGCATGGTGTCTCAAGCTTCGAGACGTCTACTGGACCTGGATAACTCTCGACATGTTCGCGAATGATCGTTTGTCACAAATATCTTCTACCGAGGGAGTTCCATTAACTGCCTTCTCATGGAGATGTTTCCACCCGGTTGGTTGATCTTTGGAATGTGGCTAAACTCTGGTTCCATAACAAATGCAGGTTAAGTACGAAGTATAGTGCTGTATGCCCGCCTACACCTAGGTAGCAAAAATGTCTAGTCCTATCTAAAGGGCGAGATAATTAAGGAAACAGTTACCAGTATTCACTAGTTTAGAAGACCCTCAAGGGATCCTATTTCCTTGCAGGTTAAACCGTTTGGTCACGTACTGGGGATAGGTTCCTCTGAGCAAATCTCTTATTTCGATTCTGACTACTGCACGGTATCAAGCCCACTGACGAACCATGCATTCCGATGGGCAACCGGTAAAGTGGAGATGGAGAACGGAACAGCTAACATGTGTGCGAAGGATCCCACATAATGTTCCATTCACTATTGCTTTTTCTCCCCAACGTTTTCGTCGTTCGTCATGATTCCGACGGCTTTTAGTCTTTATGCAAATTTATACGAATACGGGTAGGCGTATGCATCCAATCAATGCGTTCACTTGGTTCCTCTCATATTTTCTTTTGTAAACTTTCCTATTTTGACCTTTGTTTTCATACTTTGGTCAATTGTGCGTGGTGTTTTCCTTCTCAAGTTGTGTTAAATGAATAATTCGATCCTGCGAACATGATCCAGTGGCTTCCACATAACGATCATCTGTGCGCATGGACAAAATTTCCCCAGTCTATCAATACCCAATTCAGTGGGTTGAATGATCGTTTTTCAAAAAGAAATTTACTGAGTAGCCTGTGGAAAGTCCAGGTAAGCTACTAACCGCCGCCTCTAGTTAGCGTCACATTGTTGTCTACGCTATCCCGTATAGTATAGTTATCTCGGTGGCACCGCATCAAATCTTAAATAGCGTATCGTACTTTTCGATGAAACTTTTAGTAAACGTTTATCATTAGTAAAATTTTACAAGACTTAGATACTGCGTCCATTGAACACATATTTGTGAAGTCTTGTTTGTTGTTAGTAATGTAAAAATCTTTATTCGCATTCACCTTCCCGGAATACGGAAGCATCTGTTCGATTTCCAAACGTGACCCTGACCCAGGCCGTTGAACACATAAATTGAAAATGAACGTTCATCAGGTTGGCTGTGGAGTTTTTTCGACCATTATTGTTCCGCATGATAAAATATCGTCTCAACATTGCTTGAAAAAGATTAGTACATTTTTCCGGAGTCTTCTTTTGCTTCGACTGGATCTACTTTATTTTGCACTTAACTCAAATGCATCAAAGCGCAAGCCACGTCCGACCCCTGTCTTTCAGTGTTTACGTGTTCAGTTCTACCTAGGACGGAATTAATTCATTAACAGTTTTTTTTACCTCAAAAGTTCCTCTTCTCTAACGTTCACGACCAATTCTCAGTGTGTTGTTGTCAAAACAATCCAAGCTCGTTTTCAGATCTTTTGCTTCAAAAATCTGTTCATCTGCTGACAGTCTTTAGACCGCGATCCTTCAAATATTAAGTTGTTAAACACTTCTATCAAATTGAATCTATCTTGGATGAATTATATGCAAACCCGCAACCTTCTATAGCAAGAAATTATCGAGAAACTTGTAGGATTATTAAAGGACTTATGTGGAGTTCCTCTTCGGCACGCAGGTCCGTCGTTATGGCTTACCCATCTCTCATTTAACTAATCAATAAGTAGGCTGGAAACCTGTTTGCATATCTGACGTTGCTTCTTCACACCTGCAGGAATTCAGCATTCACCTGCCGGATGGAATATCCTACAGACCAGACGGCTTAAAACTCTGGGTCCTCAGCGAGTGTGCGACTGCATTCAACCAATTTCCCCCTACTTACATATTTATTTATTCAAAGTCGGAAAAAGAAAATAATCCTGACTTCCGAAGAGTGGCGTTCATTACTGCACTTATTAAGGTGCATTCGCCCCAAACTTTCGCCTAATACACTACACTTCCGTTCATTTGAAATTTTTCGAAAAATGGCTTCGTTTTCAAATAACTTACTCCATGGGTGATTGCGACTCCTACCAGATTACTTATGGGTCTTCACGATCAGTACCATCCAGGTACCTTTTACTGTGCGGTAAAAAAACAAACGATAAAATGCAGCTATGTTATGTTGCCTTGAATATAGCTTCAATCTGATTATCCAGAACAGTAAACGTGCTATGCTTCTTCTCCCGTTCAGGCGTTGCGTCATCCTCTATTCCAATGTCTACTGGTTATTTTCGTACCCGTCAACAGCTCACATACTACACTGGCACCGATTATTTTTTTCACTTCTACCTTCGTTCTTCTTCACGGTGTCCTACTGGCAGTGTCTGTGTTTTTGGCCTGACGATCTCCCATTGTTTCCAATGCCAGTAAACTTTTGATCGACTTTTGGAAATTGTATCACAATTTCCTCAGGATGGTACTCAACAAAATAAACATTTATTATCAACCAGTTTTTTTCTCATGAATTGCAGCAGGTACTCGGAAATTGTTTACCCCTGCACTTCAGTATCAACTACTAAGGAGTAACAAAACAATTCGGGTTCAGTTAAGCACCTCTGTGAGAAAGTGGACTCGATCTTGGCAAGTGAGTCACAAGGTTATAAAATTGCAGTTCTGCCTTTTTATACATCGAGTTTTAAATTGCACTCCATACCGACAAATCTTATCAAGCCTTTTTATTTTCTCATGCTTTCATCTCATTGGATTTAAGTTTTCTCCATCATTTTCGGACTGATCGTTAAAAGGCTTTAGAGGAACATCTAGACTACTGTGATTTAATCAGTCATTGATCTATTCAACTCATCATTTATTAGCATAAAATCTCTATTAACATATATTCACTGATCCCACTCCTTCTAGTGAAAAACATCTAGCGACATGTGTTCCCACTTCTGTAAATACGTTCCTTTTGTTTTAATCGTGTATACTGACCGCAGCTTATTCACTTCATCCTATCCTTAAATGGTAAGCGTTGAAGTAAATTTTTCGTCCACGTAATTGTTAATCTAATTCATCGTATACATCCACATGTATCCGTTCGTGTTACCCCATGCAAATCCGAACGCTCCCATTTATGCAGTAAAGCTCAAAACATTTTCCCTATTCCGTATCTAAGATTTACAAAGAAATTCATATTCACCAGATCGGTCATGAACGGCGATATTTACAGAGTCGACTTATCCTCCAAAAGATGATAGCCTTGGGGAAGCAAAAACAGTCGTAGATGAAGTATCACGAATTATAAACGTTTAGACTTTAATTACGCAACTTTTCCAGTAATTAGTACCGTGTATGGATGAGAGAACAGATACAAGCCGCCTATTTTGTGGTCGTCGCAGCTCGTCAGGTGTGCACAGCCGGTACCTTCCTACTCAATCATACCTGTGTCTGTACATTCCGATATTGGTTCCCGTGACAGAATCTCATTCGAATTAACCCAATTCTATTTCTTTATCGAGGAGCAAATCGCATTCTTTCTTTGTTTTGTTCTGGGGATATGCCTATCGTTATATGAAAGTCGGCTGTTCGTTCTCAAGAACGTGCAAAGCATTTAACTTGCTTCATTTGATATTAATAAACTTGAACCACTTCACCACCATTTACGATCGCATACTCACCATCTTTTCTATCATTATGTCATCGTGTTCTTTTCCCACAAATTTAGAGCAAAAGAAATTTCATCCTGCATAAATTTTGTATTGCCTGGGATGAAGGCAAGGGTCTGAAATTGTACGTATCCATCTACTACTAGATGGTGTCCGTCCACAATTTTCAAAAAGGCCATTCAGGCCTTTCGTAAGATCGATGCTTTTGATACTTTCTTGCACCATCTTGAACAGGATTGATAACGTAGAATTTATTGTTACCAAAGTGAAATGATTGCCTTCACTGTTTTGCACGGTGCATTTTGATTTCACAGAATACATTGTTGAACAGCACGACATTTCTTGTTCTCGTTCTTCATGGTTTGGTAATCTGTCATCACATATGGTCAACAGTAAACATGTGATTAATCAGATCGATTACGCGACAACTGTAACCATACTCGTTATCATACCTGTAATAAAATGGAGTTCTTCAAAAAAAAGCATCCTTTTCTTACCAAGCAACCAGCTTGACAAACGTTTCGTTTAACGCGAGTCCAGCTCCTGCATCAAATATCGAAGAGGCTGAACATCCTCGAAAATCCATGCTCACCACCTCGTCTTCTGTGTATTCTAGTATTCCTTTCATCGGCCCTTCGGCTGCTGCTTGTACAGCCTCTTTGATTTGTTCGTATTTGGTCGGTTTACTCAATTTGCAGGTTAGATCCACTACAGACACATCCGGTGTGGGAACACGAAAAGCCATCCCCGTCAGTTTGCCATTCAATTCTGGAATAACCTTGCCTACCGCCTTCGCTGCTCCCGTGGGAGCTGGTATAATGTTTTGCGCGGCACCGCGTCCATCACGCCACAGTCTAACTGATGGACCATCTACCACTCGTTGCGTTGCCGTGTATGAATGAATGGTGGTCATCAAACCCTCATCGATACCAAAGTTCTCGTGTACCACTTTGGCCAGTGGAGACAAACAATTGGTTGTACAAGATGCGTTCGAGACCACGTTCATACATTTGTCATATTTATCATGATTAACTCCCACAACAAACATGGGCACATCGGGAGAAGGGGCAGTGATTATAACTTTTTTTGCCCGATTATTTTTCAAATGTGCCTACATGTTTCAACTCGTAGTGACAATACAAACAGGCTAACCTGGGCTTTTTCCATTGTTGTAAAAACGCCAGTTGATTCCACCACATATTCGGCCGAATCTTTATCCCACGGAATAGTTTCTGGACTACGCTCATTATAAACAGATATTCGCATTCCGTTGATGCATAATTTTTTGTCATGTACAGCTACATCTCCTTTGAATGTGCCATGAGTCGAATCGTATTTGAACATGTAGACCATGTAATTCAAATCGATAAATGGATCATTGACAGCTACCACTTCGACTGTCCCTTTATCGACAGCCGCACGCAATACAAGTCGACCGATGCGACCAAAACCGTTAATGCCCACTTTCGGTTTTGACATGCTGAAATGGAATATGAAATGGGCTTTCTTAATCAGTGTTTTACTGTCGAATAGTTCATTTATAGTTACGGCAAAGTTTGTGGACTTGATTGATGCGTACTGAGTTTCATACTGGTCAGAAAACCTACTTATGCATTGGAAAGTTTGGGAAGAGTTTTTTATTCCCATGCATTAGCAAACTCTATGGTTTCATGAGAAGAATATTTGGATCTGATTACCTTTCAGACACAATCGTAAAACTCTACGAAATATCCCTTCGAACAGCCAGTTTGATTCGGTTGGCAAAATTTACTGTGCTCAGCGTCTAACAACAGAACGACGGACACACCAGATAAAATTTACTTTTAAAGGTGACGATATGAGTCAGTTGTTTGAAAGCTGGTTGGGAAAAATCATCATATGCGTGCATAATACGATTGCAGTAGTCCCGTTCTCCAAGCATAAGAGAAGACCGGTCTTCTCAGTACACCATTGGGTCTAGTGTTTTCGTTTCAGCTATTTGAGTTTCTATTTATAGCTTATGGATTGTGCTGCATTTATCAGACATTCCACAAATGTCTCGAAAGAATCGGACCTAAATTTCTTGTCCATCCAGATCCGTGATTTAGTAATCGTGTCTTCAAATCTGGATGAACAGATGTGACTTGTGACCATACGATTCTATGGTCCGCCCGGTCACCGGACGCTGAAAAATCCCGGTAAGTATTAGCTTGGCGCACAGGAATTACGTTCGCGCTATCCTAGTTTAGGTCGTTTTGTCCTCGGACAGGGAGTTCAATGAGATCTTGGGTTCTGTTTCAGCTCGGTTTTACAATCGTTAATCTTGGACCAACGTAATCTGTTTTTGGCTGTTTTCTCACACTACCATTCACCCAATGAAGCGAAAACGAAAAAAAATGTTGGACAAAGAAGCCGAAAGATTTTGAACGCACGAAAGTCACAGACTAAAATACTGAACCATATAACTTATAGTTCATAACTATCGCCCAGCGGGATCTCGTAGGCCCCGGTCCCAATGGTCGACTGAAACGGTCGATTTCCTATTCGTTGCACCAATGCTAATTAGTCAATCAGTCTTTTGTGTCACTGAGTGACTTCACTTGTGCATGAAAAATCAGAGCACGAACTGTGACAAATAACTAATCTCGTACACGCGATAACCTTTTTTGTTTGCCTTTGAATAGGTCTGCACACATTCGCTCTTGTGTGACTTCGTCTTTCCAGCCCCTTGTGTGCGTTTTGCTCGCTGCTGTTGTATGTATTTATAAATTAACCGTTAGGAACACTTTGTGCCCTTCTGTGAACAAGAGATTGCGCAGCTTGTTCAGTCCCTACTGGAACTCGCTTGCTGATAGATAGGTGGATCGATGGATTGTGCTCTTTCCTTCTTGCCTCTAGTGATTCGTTAGCAAATCCTTCATCTGGACAATGAGATCTCTTGGAAAATGAAACTTCTCAAAAATGCTCTCAGTCAGTTCGAAGGCCAATTCAAACGGAAAATTTTCGATATGGGTCGTGTCAATCTAATTCGGAATTCGTCAGGAACTGTTCGATGTGCAGTGGTCTGAAAAGAAATTAGATGAACTCTCCCTGATTTCTTGGATTGGGAGAAACATCCACTTATAAAAGTTTGCCCTACTTCAGGAGACTTGGCAATTACTTCTGTCCCACTAATGGTACGTGTTGAAAAGCACAATTTATATCACGTTTCCGAACCCGTTGACACTTTCACTATTACAGTATGCACCAAATTACCGTTGAAGGCATGCTCCAGTGCTGGTCCGAATGCATTTGTTCATCCAGCATGACACGCCTCCTAAAAGCTGACTACTTTATTCCATTCCATGCTCACATATTAACACTTGTAAACATTTCAACAAGATATGCTAACCTTCTAGATACTTCGCCGAAACGAATGAAAATCCCTCAAAAACAGGGAAAAGTGGTCCAGTTTTGCAAATTGCAACAGATATAGACATTTCCCGGAACGGATGGGCTGAAAATATATTCGTGTTAAGGATCACCGGGAAGTTGATAGAGACGTAGTGAGCAGACATATTAAACTATCAACGTGGTACCTAGGACATTTTGTTTACCACAGTTCCTAAATGAAATGCGAAGCAATTTAAATACTGTTGCGATCATCGATAATCTCCAAATAACAGACGGTTATGAGTATGTTAGCAATGAGAGGTAAGTGAAATATTTGCATGTGCGGCGTTTAACATATCACAGTCTTTCATACAAAGTTTATCTGTAAAACAGACATATTCGAGACTTTCGGATGGTAAATTTTAACCCTTTACTCAAAAATTCTTTGCCGTCTTCTTATTGGTGTCTTATGTCGGATAGTACAAGAAACATCTCATCCAGATGTTACAGTTGGTCTGCCTTTAGTCGCTGCCGGATTTATCTGGACATCCATGAAATATGATGCTCTGAAGTGCATATACACAATGTGAGAGGGTACTATTTTTGCCTTATGGGAGCCTGGGCTAAATCGGGCTGTTTTTTTGGTTATGACCGAGGGCAAGATGAATAGTAACTGGAAATTCGTTGATGTAGTATCGGGTTCTAGAGTTTCTGTGTGATCATTTCCCGATAGCGTACCCAAACAACCGTGCTATTCCGCTGGATGCTAGGCTTTACGTGACATCCACTCATGACTGGATAACAAAGAGCTAGCTATCGAGCTGGACAAGTCAGTATATCAGCGTGAGCGATTCCATTTCAAAACAAAGTCCCTTTGGGCCAAGAATTAATCCAAACGAAAAGGCAGGTCGTTCAGGAGGTGACCAAAGAATGCCCCAGAATATACCGGTCGTGTGGTCCCGGGCAAATTTTGTTTACGCATCCAGATACTACTTCCTGGTTATATATATACATACGTATATTCTGGGGCATTCTGCCTTCGTTCCTAAGGTCGGCTCAGCTCAACTGACAAAGAATTATCAACGAATCACAGTTGTGATTCTTCTGTGGACTCTTCGACGAACAGCTTCCATGCACACTCCTCATGCTACTGATTCGATTCTGGTGAGAAATATATACATATATGTAATTACCGGCTTGAGAAAAAATGTTGCCAGCACAATAACATGTAAATGGAACTGTACAGAAGGGTGACAAACAAGGGGGGATAATAAACCGTAAAAAATCAGCTGTATTTTTTGTGTTTTCACCTTATGTATTTTGTGATCTTTTGGTTGCTTCCGGATTTCTTTCAGGTAGGTAAGTTCTAAAAACAAGCCACATGGCATTCACTCCAATGACTTCGGTTCTGAGTCACATCTTTCAGCATCTCCAACCAACAACAATCCTCACATTCTGGGCCACAACCAGAAGGGGGGAAACACCAACCGAGGCCGAAGCCGAAACCAACCTCTTCATACCTCTACGACAAGTCAAACACGGACTACCACGTCGTTTCGTCCGCCCCTGCCCAGCCCGTGCAAAAAGACCACGAAAAGGTAGATGATGGGAAGGTACAAGCAATACGTATCCAAGCCACAAAAGGCGATGTAGAACGATTATCTCACACAAAGGATGAGTGTCTACGCCCATCACACAAAGATGCATCCCGTCTTTGCTCACCCCATGTTCCAACCAGACACGAGAAATGCTTCAGAGACATTGGTGGTCGAGAACAGAAAGTCCCCAGGCATCCCCACCGCGGATAGAAAAGGTCTCGCAACGAACTGTGGCGTTCTATTCCCTTCCCTTCAGGCGGAAGCATGTCATGGTGGGTCCGCGAGTTACTCTGGTTTTCGCATTTCGTGATGAGACCTCCTCCCCAACATCTTCGTCAGGTGTGATCATGTCTTCGAAGTACTTGATTGCTTTCATGTACAACCACGTGTGCTATAAGTGCAAGATTCTTTTAGGAATGGAACCAACAACACCGTTGTTCTCATTGGAGCTGGTTGGAATGCACGATTCTTGATTGCATATGAGATCGAATAACAACTTCCAATCCCATATTCTGAATATATTTTCCCATCTTAACAAGCAGCGTTGCTTGTTGGCACACTTGTCATAGTGTCTGTTCAGTCTGATCACAAATATGCTGTTTATTTTAAGGAACTAATACCACCACGCAAGTTCATTCATTTACTAATGTACACGAATAAATGTGTCGGGTAGACCGTAGCAAAAATTACTTACTGTGACACGGTTAAGTCATTTGCGCGACATTTTGTGGGAAAACGGACAACTCGACCAGGTTATACACATCATTGCTGATTGGCAGGATCAATTTCGCATTGATTTATACATTTCTACTAACAAGTGTCGAAATCAGCCGCTGTATTGATTATAACAAGTGGCTGATTTCGATGAGCTGTGGATGAGTATCTCGAAGTCAATGACCACAACTGCATCTACCAATGGGTCCACGAACCTAACTCACTTGGTCTGGTTTTTCAAAGTACTCAAGAGTACCCGGTTGAATTTTTCCGCTTAATGATAAAAAAATCCCAAACTGAAAAAAATATGACAGTATTCCAGTGAGTGAAGTTCTCGAGGGTGGTTTATTCGCAGCTTCATTTTAGATAAATTTTACTGTGCTCGCTGTACGGTGTAATCCAGGCTGGAACGGTTTTCTTTTTGGCTAAGGGATGTCAAATTTGTTACTTCAGCGTGATACGGTATGGTGTTACAGTCGGTTTTAGCTTTATCATAAGTGACTAAACCTGAGCAACCCCAAAATGCTGCCGGAATAAGAAATAAAATAAACACTAGGATACATGTTAGAAAAAGAACAGTAGGATTACTCTAAGAAATCATCTGCAGATAGGAATCTTTAGTTGGATCGGACCAGTGTGTGGGACCGATTTCAAAGGAGACCAAGATGCAGTCAACACAAACAGTGGGGAAACATTTTCTGCGTAGGTCTAATGGATGGTGTATTGTGGCTAATGCCTAGCTCCAAGACAAAACCATTTAGGGATATAACGGAAATAAGGCTAATGATGTCCAAGACTATTTGCAAACTAGTAACAATAACGCTAATACTAATCTATTTACTCTCACTTTAACTATTGAACCACAAATATACAGTATGTCAGCTGGAATTCATCGGCAACTAGAAGGCTGCCAAAACGGAAAATCTGGAGCAGTTGAGCCCATGGTTTTTCCGCCCAAAAGCCTTGATTTCAATTGCCTCTCTAATTATTTCATTTGTGATAATCCAGGAGCAGTTACATAGGGACAACAAATGATGATGACCAACAGGCGCTATCTCACAGAAGTGAAAAAGACAGACCGGTATTCCAGGACAAATCATCGATAGTGCTCATCTTCGAGAACGGCGTTCGCAATGACTGTAGCAGTCGTCGCAGGATCGGAGTATTTACGGCAGGTATAAAGGATTCATTATCATCTATAAGGCGGTTTGACACCGGTTCAAGAGAATAAAGTCCGTGAAACGTAGGTCAGATTTCGCCAACATCAACATTGCAACGATCAGATTTTAGTTGATTGCTGTTTGTTCGCAACGTGCCAAACACAATGCCGTCGGATAGTCGTGGTTTTTCTGGACTTGAATGACGCCCTCGACTCAGTCGACTTAACGGCGTTTTTCAGTGCTCTTTACCGGAAGGGTACTCTATTGAAATTCCTTAACCTTATGTTAGCTCCGTACATGGATGTGGTTAACTCTCGCGTTCACTCGGAACGACTAGTGATGTTCAACAATAATGTTCCATCTCTTCATTCTTGCTTATCTTCGTCATCGGGGACGTAACGGAAGAAGCTTTAGAAGGTCTTCACAATGTGTATCTTTAATTGGGAAATGAGAGAAGTTTTGGGAGCTTGATCCTGCAGGCGATTTTTTATGCCTACTCGAATCTGTGGAAGGTGCGCAACGTACGCTAGACAGACTCTCGAGAGTTGTAGCTCCATTCGGGATGCTATTTGCACTTTGAAAATGTGAAGTGCTATTACATAGCTAGACGACAGTAGTAGCAAACTCGACCTCGATGGGAAGAAAATAACAACGGTCGACCGTTTCAGTTTGTTTGGAGGGTGCACGATGAAGGACGACAGCTCGGTGGTAGAAGTGAGCACAGATATATAAAAGGCTCGAGCGGCGTACGCTGGACTGAAGCACCTGTGGAGCCCACCTGATATTTCGTTGAAGTCGAAAGGTTCTATGTGTTGTGCCGCAGTGCACTCAGTTCTGTTTTGTGATTGCGAGATACGGAGTTTACTTGCCGAAAATGTCCGTGGCCTGCGAGTGTTTTGATCACCAATGTTTGCGAAGTAACGCTAGGATTTAATGGACTGACAGCATGTAGAACGTTCAGCTTAGGAATCTAGTACTGATTACCTGATCAGAGAATATTTTGTCACATTGTATCATGCTTCGTAAACTTCGTTTCGCATGGTAAAATCTTGTCTACAATACTGCATCCTACTATCCCTTCTTCCCATGAAGTGAAAGAAGCCATGTGGAGGTCAATCGATTATGTGGCAAAGTGAAATGAGGTAATGTAAAGCGAACTCTGGTGAATTAAGTACCTCATGTCTTCGTGTTTGTGTCCGAAAGATCCGTCAGGCAGCTGGCTAGAGACAACGAAAGATAGGGCAGCGAATCGTGAACAGTAGAGATCGTGCTAGCAGCTTCTGTTGGATAAGACTGATTGAAACAAAAATGCTTCTGAACAGTTGGTCACCAAGCCATACTTTCTCTTCCCACTGCTATAGGTACATACTTTGTTCACCTTGCTCATTCATTCTCGCTAAGGCGACGAGTAACTTAATGAGAAATGCAGTAATTAGTGGAGTTTGCCCCGCTGTTTGGAGCACAACCGTGATGATGATGTGAATCAGTAAACTCTCATGTTCGTCTTATCTGACAAAAAAATGAAACAATTTTCTTACTGTGATTCTAGTATGCGAAGACCGCTGCAGATTATTATGTGATATAGCACTGATATATTTCACTCGGGCTATGTCTGCTAGCTGAGTAGAATTAGCTCCTTAAATATTCCCCCGTGAAACATAATCCAGTGATAGAAAAACGGTCTTGACATTTTTGAACTTTCAACGGAATAGCAGATTGGACCTGAGCAATGCTATACCTGCTTTCGTATGCTTCGTGACACCAGTGGCCTGCAGTTATTTGTGCATTTTTTGGCAGTGATAGATAACTTCGATGAATATGCAATACATATGAGCAGAAATTTTGCAAACTCAGCACTACTTCTGTTGACCCGCATGCCAAGATACTACGCTTTCACGGACGTGATAGCTGGTCACCCATTAAACGTATCAACCTCGACCGAGAAACTTAACAATGTGTAGGTCATCCTTTGCAAATGTTGGGTGTTCACTGTTCTTTTTTTCACCTCCAGAAGTTTTGTGTAGTTGCACCACAGCCGTTATACCAATCGTGCATAATTCTACAATTGTTGGAATAAAATTGGCTTGAATCAAAATATACGTTAACATGTCACAGCTTGTGTGTAGAATGCTCCGCCATGACATCAAGTCCCAACATCTCAATCGGCAAGGCTTTCGCTTTTTTGGTTTCAACCAAAAATGCGAGAAAAACCTCATTAGTGGATTCGGTGCTACTGAGTACCGTTGGGCATATGGCCAATTAGCTTGGTGTAGTGAAATAAGTGTCTATTTCACAAATGATATCGGGAAGATAGAAAGACGGAACCTTTCAGGTGATACTTCCTGTTCTTTGTATTTTTTCTCAGGTCTACAAAGGTTTTGATCAATATTCGACCTAAGTGAGAACTATTGACTGTTTGAAGTCGTTTCCAAAGTGTTTTGACCCGGAAAAATATTTTACAATTGATATCTGAGATAAGAATTTGCACAGCTGTCATAAAGTCATTTAAGGTTTTAGTATCAATCACTTCTGATAGTTTCAAAAAACGCCGGCTAAAAATAAAAACAGCAAGAATATTGCGTGAACTGGTCCTGAAAGACGGTGCAAATGTGATCTGTCCTAAGTTAGTTGACCGAAAGAATACACAAGTCCGGGGTTTGGGGATAGTGTGGACTCCCCTCTAACTGCAGTCGTAAAACTGGAGTCTGTGATGGCTATTCCGCCCAAAAGAAGCGATTTAAGACTGAGATTAAAAACCACCTAAATACTGTACTTTCAAATGGACAAAAGATGGTAAAAGGTAACGTCGGGTTGTAGGAGCTTCTGCAGGTTAGTGGACCAGTTGTTTTGGTCCCTGCTGAAGGATAGCTGGAATCGGATATCGTTAAGTTAGCGATTCCAATTCTGGGTTGTTCAGTGTTCTGACCGAGATTTCTTGAGACGAGAAATTGATATCGCAACCTATGTTCTTGGAAAGCTATCGGCGCACCTGTTGGAAATGTTTCTAGTCAGCAGTACCCTGCTGATTACTAGTGGTGCAGTTAAACTACTTTGAAGTAAATTAGTGTTGCAAAGCATAGTATACCAAGTTCCTATATCGGATCCCTATATACCGTTGGAAACTATGAAGCCTTGTGCTAGGTGAAAGTTAGTGGATGAACATACCAGTTCTTTATTAATCTTTCACTGGTTGATCTTTGAAGCAGTCTTCCAAAAGCATCGACCATATAGTAGGGCAGATACATTCAACATTTTGTGAGTTTGTTTTGTATTAGCACGCATCGGAATCGTCAGATGTTGACCTTGGATTTAGCGTTCATTCCTGGTGCCGTATTATCATATCTTCGTGTAAGAAGTCATATAGTTTCCAAAGCCCATGTTTAAGTGGCGCCACAGTTGGGAAACGGACCAGAATTTATTCCCACAGGTCATGCGACAGGTTAAAAACTGAAACCCTGTACAGTCGGATAGTTGCGCCTACGCGCTTCGACCGGGTCAAGCGGTTCCCGTGCTCGGTTGGCCTTCGGTTAGAACTTCAAATATCCAGGGCGCGCAGACTTCGGGCATGCTCTACAGCGCTTCCTCTTTATTAAAGGCAAAAATGGGACGAGATAGCCAGCCCAACAGGTTTGACGAAATAAGGGTTGTATTGGCAATCTCGGTGTCAAACCTTTTTATGCAGATGCTGATGACATGGTTTGATGTGTCATAAAATGCGACCTTCCAACTTGTATGGATGTTTACTTCCATCCACCTTCAACGGCTATTTTTCTCTGGTGCTCCTTGGTCTGAAAAAGAGTTCCGACTTTCACACTGGCGAAAAAAATATGCCTGGAATTATCACCAAACTGCTCAATGAAGATATGCTTATTATTAACAAAAGAAATATATTTTCGGCAGACAAACTTGACAAACGTCAGTTGTTTTAAAACCATTGTGCGCCTGAGTGACTTGCTTCACTAGAACTGTTCTTCGGGTGTCCAAGACGAAAGACTAGATGGGGCCCCGGGCTACCGGTCATCTCGAGTAAAGGTAATCTGGAAAATTGCATTGGGCTGGCGAATCCCTATGCCCCAATCTATACTCCGTCAACATTTTCCTATGGAGTTCATCTATCAGTGCGAGTAAGGTGCCGGTTGCTTTCTCCCATCTGAAGGGGTGGCTCAGGTCATCATGCTCGCCAACCATACAGTTCTGAGTTCAGATGATGGCAACTTACCAGCACTATGCGCACTGCGTCATCTAGTTTTGATGAAGTTCCATTAGACTGGAAGGTCATTTCGGTGCCGTTGTTCAGAAAAAGTGACGTGCATAGCACAGGAAACTACCACCGCGTTAGTCGGATGTGCTGTGTACTAGGTTAAGAATGGGATGGTATCCGATGGATTCGTGATTATATCAAGTCAAGTAAGCCTTTAAGTGCAATGCTCCTAACTAAAATCCAAATCCTGCTGAAAAGTTAATCAGAGAGTCAAGCAGGGTAGTTGCCTCTGTCAGTTTCGTCAGCGAATTTGACAAAATTTGGCATGATAGGCTGTTGATAGACCTTAGGAATATGAGCATTACCTATCCTTGTAAAAACCGTATCGAGACTTTTCTTTTGAAATAATTCACCATGTGATACCAATGCTCAACTGACCATTAAGAAACCATGGACGCACTGTACAGCTGTTTCATCCTTGTTAGGAATCATTTTTTTGGATAGATCTTTTGGATAGACCGTCTGTGGCGAAAGTCGATGTCTCCTAGGTCACTTGTTTCTACTTTTGTTAAACCAGAGTATCTGCATTTTCTTGTGTTCACTAATAACGTGGTAAATTCTTCATATGTTATTGTCCGGCGTATCCAACTGACTGCAAGTTGTCGTGGGAAATTTGGTCAGCTTATGATTTCCGAATTTTACAGCAAGATCCAGCACAGGTCCTGTCAATTAACTCAGACAAGTTTATCTTTAAGAAGATAGGGTGATCATATAAAGTTCATAGCCACTCCATGCGTTACTGCTGGCTTTTTTGTAAACCAGATTTCAGCGTATGAAACTCTCTCCAAATGAAAGCGAGAGTATACTAAGGTAAGTTATTCACATCACCGTGGTCCATTGTAAGTGTGTTCACCCTTTCTTTTCGAAGCTGTTGTATAGTACAATCAGACTACTTCATGGCGCAAATGTTCCGGAAAACCTGGAAGTTTCGACCATTGCCGTTTATTCCTGCAGCTTAGTGGAATTCGGGTAACCCGAGACAGTAAAGCAAGCAGCATCCCGGAGAGTCGAAAGATTTCAGAAACCGAAAAGTACCGAACGAATTTGTGCGGTTTATTTGATTCTTGAGGAATAAAGACAGTTTTGAGGTTATATTGTAGAAATATCATCTGCGGTTACAGTAACCTAGAGCTTCGGACCAACTTTCCTGTTACTGCGTCCTGTAGAACGTTCGAATGATTCATCTTACTTGCAAAGTCCACTTCGACTGAAATACTGTTAGTTTTGCCTCGATCATCTGAAGTGGCACCTCAGTATTAGGCCAAGCTTATAAACTCCAAACCCTGTTGCTGTCTTCTATGCAATTTTGCCTAACCGAAAATATCATCTCAGGACCAAGAGCAGCTATTCGTAAGTGAGCATTCTACAGTGTAGAGAGGTCCTCATATTTTGCCCGACATAAACAATGGTAAAAATGTGCACAAAATGACGTCATCTGGTACTCTTTTGCAAAAATGACACAACCATAACGGAAAATATTGCATAGTAAAAGGATATAAGTAAAAAATCCGTGACAGAAAACTTGTTTGTAACAGAACTGGTCTCGTAGAAACAAAAAGTCAATAAAAAAACCAAAACCGAAGATAATATTTTTGTTGATTTATTTTTCTACCAGCAGTTCCAAATGGACGAGGGAATGCAAAAGTGTTCAATTTTATATTGACTTTACTTCAGTTTAGTTTGGACAACCATTAATCTCGTACAATAATGCTCCGGTTGTGGTTACTACTACTACCGCTTAAACAGAAAAGAAAGGGGAATAATGAAAGGTTTCAAATGCAACAACGACACCAACTGCGACATTAACCCATACCACCAATTGTCTCCTACCATCGCCTAGTGAGATTTCATGGACCCCGAATCTCTAGTCTAATTGCACCTACACGAGTCAATCCACTGGCTAAGGCTTTCAGACCTTTCTCCATGTCATTAATAGGCCACCTCGAACCATCTTCCAACCAGTTACTGTGCCTCGGAAACCAGCGTACGGGGTAGGCCTTCTGTGGGAATGCAAAAACATTTCCAAACCACCTTACCATATCCCGATTCAGCGCCCGTTCTAAGAACTGAACCCTAAAACCCATTACCCTAGGCCTGACCTCTGAGTTACTCACCATATTTAACAAATACTATAAAGACAACAGTGTTCAAACATCGAAATTCGTCGCATATCTCCTGCTCTCAACGGCCATGTTTCGAAGTTGCAGAGCCATACCGATTTTACTGCTGTTGCGCATACTCCACCTCTGATCGATAACCGGATGACAATTTGACACCAAAGGTGTCTCAAATTAGCAAATTCCAACTGGATCTTCAGTATGCACGAAGACACTTCATCTGATATGCAACCACCAGGCCAGACATAATCACAAGTAACTAAATCTATCCACCTTGCCCAGTTGTTCCTTTGCCGGAACATGGTTCCAGATTGGGCAAGTCCAGTCTTGCAACAGTATTTTAAACCACGAAGGTCCAAAACTTATAGAAAAACAAATGCATTAGTGTACAGACGATCGAGGGAAACCTACAACTTACATGAGCCTTCACTAAATAGTACGACGTCGTCCGCATATTCTTAATCAGACAGATCCCTGTCAAAGCAAATATCAGTCTCACTATTCTCACATGATTACAGGGCTTCCTCCACAGACATTTCAATGGCAAATTTAAAAAGGAAAGACGAAAGAGGGCAATGCTGACAAACGTTATTTCTCATGATGAAGTCGGGTGAAACATAATCGCAAACTCGGCTTCGACTGTTGGTATACAACGATTGGATAATTAAAATGATTTCATAAAATGATTTTTTCGCCTCAACCTTCAGAACTGCACGATCGGCTGAGTGGAATGGCGCTTTCAAACCAAGCAAGACAGAAATCGTAGGTTTACGGAGTATGTGTCCATGTTCTCTCGTAACGTTGTTAAGAAAATGAAATAATAATGAATCTCGAACGAAGTATTTTTGGGGTATATATAGCTGCTGTTGATAGTTAGAAAGAGCTAGCAGTACATTATGCTGGTAGTTCTGCTTAAGTTACAACCCAACAGATGCAAAATTTTCCGAAATTTGCCACCTACTGGTGCTCTGGTGTCACACAAAATACATCGAAATCTTCAACTATTATCATGTGAAAACTGAACCTAATCAACATTGAGATTTGATGAAAAGATTCAATTACCTTCTGTTGGTGCATAATGATGGACAGTTTTGCCTAGCCGTGAACCTAAATCATTTTTACTGGTCCAATTTTAAGAGTTATACAGAACGACCTAGAGAGAAGTGGTAATCGAACAATTGCCAGTTTTCATTCGGAAAAATTTGTCATCGTTTACGAGTAGACCCTAGTCGATCGACCATCCCTTTCTAAATCAACGTAAGCATTGCTGTTTCAGGAAATAAAATCGTCGGCATAAATTGCAATATTCGCTAAACAAAAGCCTGGAAGGAAGGAGTTAAAAAGAAGGCCGTAGGACGCTAAATCCAGCCTAGTGTAGTTTTAATTTGATTGCACTTATTCGGATGCATAAAGACTGGTTATTTAAGAAAGATTCAAAGTGAAGCAACGATGTACCATTTAAAATATTTTCGGTAGATTTTCAAGGAAATAGAATATTTAAAGTTCTATTAAGAACTGTCGTAAAGTCAGTGAACGCGTTATGGGAAATCACATACATCGACTAAGATCTGATTTATTCTAATCGAGACAGGGATAAAACTATGTTAGTGTTTTGATATTAACTCCACTTTAACTTATTTGCCTTAAAATTAGGATAAACGAAGAACAGGTAGTGTGGTATTTTAGTAGTTTCGGATGAAAATGTTTTTGCCTCAATGGGATGCATGGGTTTGATCTCGACGTCCTCGGAAAAAAATGCGGTGGTATTTTGAATGTTTGGCTGCGTGTCCAAAGTGCCCTAAAGGCAGACATGGTGGAAGATGCAAACAGTCAATTTTTTCAGGTGAGAATTAAATGCTGTAATTCATTGGGGTTAAGATGCTGTTTAGTTTTAAACTATTATTACCTAGTCACTGATGATAGGACTTGCGCGGGTGGATACTCCAAGAAAAAAAGAACAGTGATTAAACATTTTTTTGCTTAGGTTGTATCCAAACCGACTAAACAACCTTTGGTTGACCCACTGAGGACCACTTAGATCATTAACCACAAATCACGGGTTCATTTGAGAAGATTTCGGTTCAACTCCGGCCAAATCATATTCTATGCCTACATTCCCCTCTCTCCGTATTTAGTGATTGTACTAAAAGTGAGAAGCTTTTATGTTTATCCCAAAATAGTCATAACTTATTTCATGAGTGTCCAATTCGTTTTCTATCTCGGCGGTGGAAAGATGTATAGTCTCTGCTTTTACTATTTGAAGAATAATTTTACTGTCAACTTCATTTGCAACGATCTCGGTAAGTGGCCTTCGGTCTGTTTTGAAAGGGATCCCTGATGGATGCACTCAGGTCATTTCGATGCAAGACAAATTTTATCATACACAGCTCCTTGGGAATTCCTATCGGAGGGTGTGCCCTAGTTGACCAGATATAACTGTTCACTTCTTCCGTCAGAGTTGCCCATGACAAGTCCCACAGCTTGGTTGCTATTCTGAAGAGCTGATGGACCAATCGCAGTCCAATAAATCCCTTTTTTTAGCACAAGTATATATCCCTTGGTTTTTTTTTTGCAGCCGCGAGGTACAAATTCAGCCTGTAGCTCTGGTCCCCCTTCTCCTCGACTGATACGTGGTATGCAAATAGGGTCCACAACACCACTGTGAGTTACATCAAAAAACAACAAGGTTATTCGCAACTGATCCCGGTAGCTAAATCCTTGTTGCCTTACATCAAGGTTAGTGGCAGTCCACAGTACCTTCTCCAGGTTTGTGAATTCTGTAGAGGTACATGAGAAAGAAGCAACCCCTCAAAACTCTATTTATAGTCGCACATGTGTGTTTGCAGAGAAACGTAAAAGGAATAACTGTTTATGCCGGATTTTCTCCGAGAGTATATATGCACATGCTCAGACTGAGGATTACCTATACTACAACGAATAATCCAGGGCATCCAGGCCATCCTGAAGCTTTCCGTGGTTGTCACGTTTTCTAACTATTTGCCGGAGTTTCGGATTTTCCACGTGGATTCAACTTGGGAACTCCACATCCCGTGGCAAATCGTTTAGGTACATGAAGAAGAGCAATGGTCCCAGAACTGAGCATTGCCGCTCACTACTACCAACCTGGTGCCAGGCTGCGTGTGAGTTGGCAAAATGGCCTCAGGGGACTTCCCTTACACAAAGTCCTCCATCCGCTGACAAAGCCGTGTTGGAAATCCGAAAGATTTTGGCTTCAGCAGCATTTGTTCTCCTCCGGCTTACTGCCACCCTTGAACAACGACGCTACCGTGGCTCTATTCTACTCCTCAGGTAACTTCCCTTGCCACACCAGAAGTTTTGTCAAGGATCCTTTGATTTGCTCTGCTAGTTCTTTCAATAATTTTTAGTGAATTTCATCCCAATCCAGGGTGGTTCGTGCGTTAAAATTTAATGAAGTGCAAACGCGGCCCCTGTTCAGCAAACGAAAAATTCAATTATCGCTGATGGGCTAGTCGGTCTTGGCATTACGTTTTCCGAGCTTGACAGCCATTTCAAGAGTTTAAAATTTGATCCATGTTTTATCCTAGAAAGTTCAGTTGACCGCATTTGTCTTCGTTGTTACAGGAAAATGCAGGCGACAGGTCAAACAGAAAATGGCAGAACAATTTTACGAAAATCACTAATGTTTTTCTGCGAACGTATATTCCTTATTATCCGAATTATTTGCTTTATCTAATTATATGCTTTTAACGAGACGACCTAATGCTGCCAGTGGAATTCCAACCCAATACAAAGGCTACGAAATCATTTTCCTACGTATGGAACCCGTGCACGGGTTAAGAAGCTGAAGTGAACTGAGCTAATCGGCTATTAATCATTAGACGGTAGGTACCAAAGATCTCCAGTCAAATATTATTTTACAACACAGCATGCAACGTGAGCTTTTGTCTTATTGTTTGTTTATGAAGATAATAAACGTGCATTACATCTACCAACAACCCTGTGTTATTAACATTATATCAATCACAATTAAAACCAGCACATGGCGCATCGACTTTTCCATACTTTCCTTACATTATTTGGTCCTGATATGTAAGCAGCGTAGTTAGCAATTTGTATGAAGTTCTTCTCGAGGGTTTCGCCAATCCTGTGCTGTCTATAGGAAGAACGTAACTGGTGTTGCATTCAGTGCGCAAAAGATCTTAATTGACTTTTAACTAGAACGAACTGAAGAACAAGCGCTAATTCAACTAATTCCCAACGACGTTTGCGTTGGCATTTGTTTTTGCACTTTACGAGCGATAACTAATCGGCTTTACCCATTAGTTAGTGATCTGCTCTTTCGTTGATCCTAATATTAGTCTATAACAACAGAGAAAAGTGCTTTTGCATCTAAAACACCACATAACTGCACCGTGCAATAACGAACATAAAGTACCGCTCGTTGCGTCATGCTGACTTATTATCAAAATGCAACTGTGGGTATCAACGCTTCCAGACTGTGTTGTTTCCGCAATACATTCCAGTCGACAAAGAAGCAAGGAACAGATTCCATGTGAATTAACTTGTTTATCCGAAACCGGGGAGATGCTTTTGGATGCTTTCGAAATTCGCAGTGAAACGTCACAAATAATTGTGAACTACAAAATGATCTCTAAATAATACGAATAAGTAGTCTGTTTAAGTTATTAAATTCACCGAAAGAGAGCTTCGTTAGCATCAGAAGCCAAAATGCATCTTCTCTTCATTGAATAATCATTACAACGATAACCATGCACATATACTGGTTATTTTCTGTACTTCATAGTAGTATTCTGATTTGTAGCTATATCATGTGTCTATGTGCCATGCTAACTCGCAAGTAATTTTCAAAGTGACCGAAAGGATTTAGGGATGACTATTTTGCCAACAACGTATTTTTTCTTTTGCTTGATTGATTGGATTATGGAACGAAATAAACTCGAATAAACGTATTTTGAAATATTACATACCAGCCAACAAATCTATAAAGTCTTTTCTGCAGTTTTTCGTCCTTAAAAGCATTTTACTTATCAAGAACTATCGTAGAAGTTTTATCTTAGTTTATTAAACAGTTCTGTGGATTGACGAATATATTACTTCATAGTTAAAAAATGGCGAAGCAGAAGCTTTGCACAAACAAGTCAGATTATTCAGCCATGTTAGTGACTTTGAAGTTATCATTAAAAGGGCGTAGTAGCATCGGTATTTTGGAGAAGATCGACTATTTTTGAATATCATTTTATCTAAGATCTGTTTTGATGCATGATATCAACTTTGTGATGTTTGTTAGCCCTCGTTTGTTTTATCGTACACTAGGTATGTTCTTTCCCGCTAGTGCGGCACTTTTCGGAATTCTTTTTTTTTGAATCGCCTCGACCACTCGATATTTCTCTGCCGTGGTTTATCGGCACGTGTATTGTCGTATCAGTGCCGTTTCGGCATCAGGACTTATACCATATATTGTTCCCATCTGGTTGATGGC
The DNA here is from genome assembly GCA_008360955.1 of Fasciolopsis buskii. Classification (NCBI taxonomy): domain Eukaryota; kingdom Metazoa; phylum Platyhelminthes; class Trematoda; order Plagiorchiida; family Fasciolidae; genus Fasciolopsis; species Fasciolopsis buskii. The sequence goes on along the minus strand of LUCM01003235.1, from coordinate 11,665 downwards.
TCTAGTTCGCTCCATGCTATCGACTTGGAAGACTTTGTCAACTGCCGATTCAGAATCTGAAGCAAAACACGTTCCGGGTCACTTTCCGGACAGGAAGAATTAAATATGATGGTTTGTGGGTTGACACCCGACGATATAACTTCACTTACATTTTGTCAAGGAGGGGAACCAGCGCCACGAGGTCACTAATCTGGAAGAAGAGATTGCATCAAATTTTGTATGCCTATTATTATGTTCCAGTATATTATTTAATTTAAAATTGTGTTCTTTCCCACTATCATCAAACAGTCTTGTTTAATTTGCAATTGCACTATGCTAAGCAGGCAAAATTGTTTGGGCAAGTAAAAGCAACATTTTAGTAGTAGGAGATTGAATGTTTACGGGAAATAATTCACCATGTGATATCATCGCTCAACTCAATTATTTCATGTAAACATTCAATCTCCTACTACTAACATGTACCAAGTAATCAAGCTCTGTAGGTCATATCCAAAGCCTTCGTCGTACTTAGGCTACCTGCAGAGAAGTCATCTATCAGTAGGGGTCGATCGCTGTGAGCTAGCGGCCCGTGGCAGTGCAAATCAGTGACGGATAGGTGCAACATCATGTGGTGAAGTTCAACAAACCGTTCAGAGCCTGCCCGGTAGCGTAATGGCTAAGGCGTTCGACTCAGAATCGTTCGTCCCGGGTTCGCGTCCCAGTTCGGGCGCGGTGGATATGCACTGCTGATGATTCCTAACAAGAATAAAACAGCTGCATAGTGCTTCCATGGTTTCTTTATGGTGAGTTGAGCGATGATATCACATGGTGAATTATTTCATGTAAAATAACATTATTTAGTCAAATACATTCCAGTTGAATAGTCCGAAGAAGTTGCCGGGAGAGCGGGCTAGCGTTATTGTTTGCTGATAGCAGTCACGAGGATCATCGATCGAAGTCGCTAAACAACGCTCATTCTAACGTCGAGGAAGAAATAGGGATTTTTTTGAACATATGGTAGCGTAGTGGTTAGATGCAAAAGGTAAATGGTAAATAAGAAATGAAAAGTGAACTTACGGTTTATTATCATGAAAGCGGTTGTTAATACTCGAAATTTTTACCCGCTAAGGTAGCCCGTTATTGTCCATTTTAGTTATCTGTCGCATTATTCAACGCGTAACAATAGCGTGGCTGAAATTTAGCCTATCGCTGCCCGATGCTGTCCCATCTGGGACCGGAAGGAGATTACTGCTTAGATTCTAACGAGGAACCTGGAAAAAACCCCGGCTGTGGGATTGTCTCGTAATAATATTTGGAAGTAAGAAGAGATTGAGAGATTGATGAAGAAAAACATGGATCCGACTGGTCTCCGGTGGTGGAAAAAACAAGACAAACAGCGCTGACATTGGATGCTTTTGAAGCTGATCGGTGTAAAAATTGGAACAAAACAGCGTTCGGTCACCTGACAATACGGTCCTATTTAAGACTCCAGAAAAAGGTCCCACATCACGATGATGACTGTTACTGCTCTGGCTGGGTAGTCACGGTGTTGGTTCAAACCAGTCAAAAATCATATTGCAAATAACAAATTGATTGCAAATTCGTTAACAACCAGAAACTTTGTTTTCCAATCAAAAGTCTACTTTTGAATAGATTTCCGCATATTCATCCGAAAGTTTACCTAACCGGTACAACAGAATCAGCGATTCGATGTTTGGGAAAAACAGGATTCAAACCACGGTCATTTGGCCTCTATTTGACCTTTATTTAGATAGTCCGTCGATGATTGGTTGACAGTAGGCGGGTAATTTTCTCCTAAAGATCAATCCATTGCTCTAAAAATGCGCATATGTTCCTTTATTTATCTAAAAACAAATAAATCAATAGTCAGCCGAAAGTAACAAACTATCTTGGGACTATGAACTTTGTAACTACAATTTAACATGTTTGTTTTACGGAAAAAACACTGTGGTTTCTAAACTAGTATCTGTTTCATCTTACAGCTTGTTACCAGATACGACTATCTTATTTTCGGAGCACGATCAATTTGACAACACGAACAAACACAGAAAGATCATTTTGTAAACCAAAATTAATGCATACTTTATCGGACATATATATTACCCATTATCCGGGAATCCCACTATGTTTTACGCATTTATCAGCTGGGATAATATAAAATTAATGTCGACCTATGATCCATGTGCAGTTATAAAGCCACCTTTTGGCAAGGATTGAGAGACCTAAGTAATTCACGGCGCCTAATAACTATTAGGAGATAAGTAGCGAGCGTTTGGTGTAGCCAATCCTTAGGGTCATATCTGTTGGCACTTACTGCTGCACTCTTTGAGCGACGATTGACATGCTTAGTTGTTTTGCTTTTTTATAAGTTCTCATGACTTTTTAGGACAACAGAACAAAAAGATACCTTAATGGCATGGCACACAAGGCGCAAATTACTGTGTAACATTATGCTGACCTATAAATGCGAGCTATTAGCTCAATTATGATTAAGTTCTGCATTTTCGTTAGCCCATCAGAATTCACGAAGCAAGAACGTTATGTTTAACGAATTTCTGGGTAATTTTTGACTGCAGAGTTATCTTTTCATACCATGAATATGGTTTGCTTTCAGTGCTTAATACACGCGTAAAAAGAGGATGTTGTAAACATCATGAACCACCTAGAGAACGTACACACCGGAAATTCTACAACACTATATGGTTTTCTAGTTACAACTCATTAGTGTTACGCTGAGCTAATGCTTTGTAATTGATTAAAAACGTCACTGTGTCATCTAATCAGGTTTTTCCAAGGGGTAACTTACGACGGACAGCCTGATTTGTTTTCAAATAAGTTCTCACCAAATTCATATGGTCAACGACTAAAAAGCAACTCAAGCAACGAGCTCGAAATGTTGCATTCACTCTGATGACCGGTTAAAAACGTTAACAGAGATAAATTTTGCATTCTTGACATTGTTAAAAACGGTCTGATAAGGGATTTGTTTAATTTTCTTATCCACATTATAATCAACTTTTCTACCATAATGTAGTACATCGGACAAAGCAAAAACTTCGACTACTAATAAAGAGAAAATTGAAAGATGGGAAGTTAAAATCAAGCAACTACGCATTATTTTGTCCGCCAACTTGTCAGTAAAACGAAAATAATTCCATATTGTTTTAGTTTTGTTAGACTTTACAAGGCTCTACTATTTCTATCCCTACTCATAGAATAGCTGCTACTAACCCATAAGTGCTTAAACAAAATAAGCACAATATACATAACACTCATTATTCATCTTTTTTCGATTCATAGAATGATGCGTGCTCATGGCCGAATGTGTTGGCAATGATAATCAACCTAATAGTTTTCGATAGTGATAAACAACCAGTAAGTGCAGCTGAACAAATCTTGTGTTCGTTTATAGTGACACATTGCCGGATATATGGCGTTCGAAAGATGACCATAAATGCCTAATTACTGATACATTAAGCGTTAAATCAGATGCTTCCAGTGCGTCTCCTTTTAAGTCACTTTTTAAATCAGGTGAAGTGAAGCATTAGAGGAAGGACAAATGTCTACTTTCAGTTACATCACCGATTCTCCGAGGTGCTTGCCTCAGCGACAACGGAAAAACTAACAATAAAACGTTGTTAGGAGTTCGAAAGAAACAAAACACTGCAGATGCTCGCCAATTCCTTCCCAGAAAATGCTACTACTGTAAGTTGACAGATCCGACTTATCTAGTGAATCCAACAACCGGATATTGCTTGCGAAATCGTATGCTGCAAATTCAAAAAGGCCTTGGGTTTTTGCATTTCTTTCTCCCGTCAACAGATCGACGGACCTTCAATTGTAAAAACGTTTTTGAGAAACTCGTCACTTTTTCTATTACAAAATAAATTAAAAATTAGCTGCGCTAACGGTTCCAAGTTAAATTTGCCGTCTGATACCCTTATACCATACAATAGACGATTTATCCAGCGTTAACTTCTCCGTTCTACTAGTCGTTTACCAAACTAACTCCCTGTTATATTCTCTATTCTTCAGATAACTCCGCAAAGCCCCTTTGTTATTTTGATAAGCAGTGACAATCAGGACGCTTATATCATTTCGAAATGGTAGTGGTCAGCCGATCACAAATGTGCCTACTAATCAAGCATATCCTTTAAAAAACTTCACCGGATGATGCGAGACCATGAGTCGCTTCCAGCCACCGCGGTCATAACCGACATAAAAAACAGAAATCTGTTCAGGTAACTTCAACTTGACTTTGAACAAACAACGGAAGTATCCGGATGACATGCTGCCAGCCAGCGATGCAATCATCAACATCGGTCTACCATGCAAAAACATACCACATTTAAACTTATTTCTGTAAAAAGCAAGGGGTAATTATACTTAACGTCCACTCAATCGTTCCTCGGAGAATAAGGAGAAAAACTAATAAAATGCTCACAAGTCAGTGCATAGACCGCTCATTAAGTATTTTCTCACGGTCATACAGTAAATTTGTAATTTCTCGTGTTGCCTACCTGAAGAAAGCGAACCAAAAAGGCTACTGGTAACAAGGTCACGCCCATCTGTTACTTGCTTCAGCCAAGACTTAGAAATTACGCAAAAGTTGGTTTCCTGTCGTTTTAGTCCCAGATCTAGCGGGATATTCAGAAAATGAGTATAACTTGCACAGACTGTTTATCCATTTTAATGGTGAGATTTGCACACCACAACCAGGGCAGCTATGCAAGATCAACGGCAACCAGAAATGAGTCTATGCCAGAGGACCATGTAAACAGTTCAAACAAATCAGCTTAGATTTAAATGGCCGGAGGAAACAAATACGAGTATAAATACAGCGGCTGCATGAAGAAACGTTGGTGGATCGCAGTTTCCGCCGGAATTATGTCCCAACTCACGTTAGCCATATGTCTCTGGAACAGCCGCGAGAGGTGAACTCCGGGATTTTAGTTGCACATGTTCGTACAGAACTACTAAGGCGATGTTGATTATTCACACAACCTATAATAATACATTCTGATATGAATAGAGTTTTGCAAGCAAAAGAGCCGAGGATGCAACCGGCTTCCTCCGCGGATAGTCATAAGTTTTCTGATTGCCAGCGTAAACTACCCAGAGGTGCAAGGAAAGTACACATTTAAATGACCTCACATACACGGTCTAGTGCTGAGTAAGTTAATCTACGCGTGCTGCTTCACACCAACGATAAAATACATTTATCCATAGTGCACTAAAGACGGCAACCATGGTTGGATACAAGACACTACAAAGTATTCTAAATAGAAAAGAATCAATACCGTGGGTATCATTTTATTTCCAGAACATCAAAATATCTACTGTCTAAATTTGCTCAAGATAAAACACGCTGTCATAAAACCATTCATCTGGATGACATTACGGATGGATGAATGTTGTGCGCTTATTCTTATTATACACTCTAGGGCAGTATTGCTCAACAATATATTGTTTCCTTCAAAATATGGTCTTCGTTTCAAGCAGCTTAATACGGTGGAGAATCAAGTGAGATGCCTTATAGAAAAAAAGCAAACGCTGACTGCTTGTTCTGTCCACTTTATTTATTCTGATTAGCTGGATGGAGGCTGTCAGTTACTCAGAACCGCAAGAGTGCCGTAAGGTTCCAGTTCCAGTTTCAGTTAGATTGCAGATTTTGATGATAAGGTGCTTGATTTTTCAGGTCCTTGCAATAAAAGCTCTTTGTACCAGGCGATGCTTCGACAACAGGAGGGTGAAAGCCCTCTTCATTTTATATAGTGAAATTGCGAATGTTGCATGTAACTCCAAATTTCACTCCTGTAATCTTGAGATCGGGAAATTAGTGACGTATGTTCCCCTCAACCATCCTCCCCGACCCTAGAACCGGCAAATTATCTTGCTTTAACACAGACAACCGTGCTTTGCCTAACAGCCATTTTATTTCACACGACGATCTCACCTCGACCACTTTGTTTGGTTGATTATTCTAGCCATTAACCACAAGCATGGCAAACAATTAGATTCCAACTCTGTATTTACACGCTCTTAAAATCGGTTTTCCGTTACCTCTTGTTTTACTCCTCCGCATCTGAAATGGAGCTCCATGGTGACCCCATGCCTTGCCCAGCCTAATAATGATCTTAAAGGCCCGTGTTAATTCATCTTTCTTCTTACGTTTCTCCATGGAGCACAGATGGAGTGGTCTCAGGATCTGCTCATATTCCATGTGCCTAGGATGTCCAAACCAGCATGTAAACACGCACTGAACATGTCCCAGCATTTTGACCTCTTACCAAATAAGGTTTGCGTGCTTGAACAAAATACTCTAAGAGCGGCCGGAAAAAGCCTTGGGCAGCGGCAAAAGAACCACGGGGCTTCTATATCCTACAGTCCTCTCAAGTTGGCGTAAATGAAACCATCTCTACTTAGCTGCTTTCAGACATTAGAGGATAGGTTTAAAGTCCACACTCACTAATATCTCTGGGTTCTTTGCTTGCTGTGCTTGTTCCCTCGCGACCTGATTCGCGGGTGGATCCATATAGCGGGTTATATTAACCTATCCTTGAGGGAGTCTCTGGCACTTGCTCAGGTACGAGGCGGCTTCCATCTTACCGACCACTGCCAAACCCTCTCCAGATCCCTTTTGATAGCTTTATTCTTTGCTGCGCCCAATAATTTGATGCCGTCCGCAACCATAAGACACGGTTTTTCCAATTTGTTGGTTGTCACCGACATACACCCGAAATAATAGTGGTCTTAAGACAGACCTATAAAGCACTTCGCTATGTGGCAGTCTTATGTCTGATAGACGGCCATCAACTGCTACCCTGGAAGATCTACCCTTCATAATCTGTGCTATTCAGATTTTCACCTTAGCAATCATTCAATGGCCTTGACTTTCTGGTCAAGAAGCATGCACTGTAGAAAAGCCTCTGGAATTCCGGAAACTAGACTTTAACTCTTTTGTCCTTGCCCATCCCACCTGTTACTTTGTCCAGTAAGCTGATCATGTCGGTCAGACACCAGAGATTGTGGCAAGAACCATGCTGGCTGCGCAACATTAGCTTGGTTGCCTCCAGATAATGGACTACCCTGTAAAGTAGGACCCTTTTAGTGGTTTTAGAACGATGGATGTCACACTCACTGATTTAAAACTGCTACAGTTATTTCTCTCACCCCATCTTTATGCAATGGTATAACTGACGACTTCAACTAAGCCGCGGGAAGCCGCCATTAATCCAAATCTGGGAAAAGGTTTCACCAGGATTTTGCTGGCGGCTTTGCTATCAATGAGTGGGTTCCGTCAGGTGCTTCAGATTTCGACCAGTTCATTTGTTTCAAACTATCCCGCATATTCCCCCCCCCGGACGGTCTCGTTTGACATCTCCACCACAGGAATGGCGTGCCTACTGTTTAGCCCTGTGCCCTCTGATCCTTCTGCATGCTATCTGGAAAAATTTCAACTTTATCCTGGTTGGTGATCGATCAAATTCCTTTATTCTACTCAGGGTCTTCTAAAACTGCCTCAGGTTGTATATTAGTTTAATAAGCTTTAGGGTCGTTTTTAGCAGCCGCAGCAGGTTATCATCTACGGATATACAGTGCCATAATAATCCGTGTTGCCCCGTTGTACAGCACTGGTTCCATTGCAGATTAATGGAAAAGAAAGTTTTCTAATTATGAACCCTCTATTGTCTTACGGAGAGAATAGAAAATGACCCCTACCCTGGGCCAGTTTTCCCAGAATAATGGGTAATTATACGAATTAAAGAAACAAGTTGATTGGTTCAAAGAATCAAACTGAGTAACCTATGGGAAATAAACGGATTCTATCCGTTTCCGGGGACAGGGTTGAAAGTGACCAAGCGCAAAGTTGTGAAAATTGAGGCTGATTTATTGTAGCAAAATTAGGCGAACAACGGTAAGCAAGCGGACAATAAACGCGGCTAAAGTCCTCTTTTTGGATTCCCAAAAAGGCATTTCATCCTAGTAATGACCGTCTTTGTGCTGGGACACTCAAAATTAAATAGTCCGTCCTTGGTTTTACGGCAAATCCAGAAAACCCCGGGGGGACTCTGACAAATCAAACGTTTCACATTGAGCAATTGAATATATATTTCAAGTAATGAGCATAGGCTCAGAGAGTTAAAATGCGCACGGTGTTTCTTGCCAAAACAAAACTACAACTGCACATGTCTATGAGTATGACCGATCGATATGCGAAAATATACACATTAATGCAAAACACAGTAGATGGAGTTGAAAACCCGTAAATACTTAAATGGATGAAATAACCAAGATTTGAAGACACAAGAACCGGGATCTAAAAGTTTTCCCTTGTTCCCGCGAACGACTTCAATGATTAAAGACTTCAAATCTGTTTTCTCTAATCTCTGCAGCGACCATGTTGAATATCAACAGGCAGCTTTTAGATATCTTAAACTCGAATGGCGTGTGATAACCTATTATCACCTATTATTCTGAAGGTTTTATCTACTGTTAAACTGACGCGCGTTATTTCGATAGTACTTGCATTTCGCCGCCCCACTGTTGTCATGGTTATGACCTTGAATCCCACCAGTCAGTTGAGCGCTCGGAGTTCTCTCGATGGCATGTGACAGAACAAGCCTCTACCGCTGCGAGTTTCAATTTTTATGTTCAATTTGTTCCGCCCCAAAAGTCCTGCATCCCATAAAATGAGAAATGGGTGAACTCTTTCACGCTTGAGGCCAGAAAACATCCATTGTGTTTGCGTTCCATCATTTTATTATATCATATTTATGTCTGTTCCTGTTACTTGATCTGCACTGCAACGATACTCATCATGGGTTCGTAATATTGGAAGCAATGCCTACTTCAACTTATCTAGAGGCAGGCTTCGAGACGATTTCCACTTAAACATTTAAATGTATTGAAAAAGTCCGAGCCATTCAGTTTTTTATAATGGGTCATATGTCGTTGGCATTCCGTGTGTGCTTGTTGATAGATTTCAAACAGCTTTTAACTCTTAGAGAAAAAAGGGTCAAGCTTGAACTCAATATTCGAAATGAAATCTAATGAAAGCTTTAAACAGAGGAACGAAAATATCCGTACCTCAGCTTAACAGATTTATCCCTGGTCCGAGAGTCCCTGCGATGACTTTCTTTTTAGCCGAATACGCACTAGTCAGCCAATTTTAAGCAATCTATCGAAAAGTTGATGCGCCATCTATTGCTTTTTATTGTGGATGATATCGTGTTGATAACAGAATTGTTGGAAAATGTAATGCACCAAAGTTTCAGATGCCGTTTTTAATCCTTACTAAGGAGAGTTTCGCACAGCTCGCCAAACCCGTTCAATGTAGCCAGCTCCTCACCATAAATAAGACTGCATTCACAGCAATTCATCTAAGTGTCAAAGTTGGCTTTATGTACCCGAAACGATCCTTTTCTCTCAGCTCTTTCCCATGCACCTCACATTTCTTCATCTGATTCCCTCCAAAACTAAGTACAAATAAAACAGCGTCGCAAAACTGCCAACACAACCTCCCAGGCTTAATCATTATTTTATCATCTTGTCTGCGCACCTCCACCGGCAGACGGAACACATTCCAGTGTGTTCACATAAATTCCTCTCCATCTTTCGGGATTGTCATCCCTTTGACGCACGAAACCTAAATTTCTACCCACCGGCTAGAAATAGCAAGTGCAACCCGAGAAACTGAACGCTGCTGCTATCGTCGCACAGTTTACCCGGTTCTACTGTAGCCGCGCCGCTCGATCATGGCCAAGCAGCCGCATTTATACTACCACAAACAGATAGCGCACATATCAGTCCTTACTTAAGCCTGTCCTATTACCACGCTCGGAACTGAAGTGTGTGTGTGGGACCTCGTCAGATACTTAATGACCACGGAACCACGTCAGACCTCTTTGTCAGAAACCTCAACGAGGAAACTGCAGAGCCTCTCACACACACGCCCGACGAACATCTGACATCCTACAGCCCAGCTCTCCGGTGCACAGCTAGTAAATGGGAAACAGAAAATGCGTTAGTAACTGTTGCTGACTCAGAAGGCCACCCTTGTTATTCAGTGACATGTTCATTTCTAGCTGTCTATCAATCCATTTGGATACCCCAATAAAGCGCGTTGGCACCTTGTAATAGGCCCTACCCACCAATTTATAACTGTAAAACATTTAACATTCATATGTCCATCACGTAAATCCCTTTTCTAATTAATTCGGAAATCCAGGTGCCTTTGCGTCTTCACAATGCCTATTTACGTAGTTATCTTCCGTTATTCCATCTTCCTTCATGTCCCGAACGTCACGTTTCAGTCCTCGCCATTTTAATAATACCGTTTATTTCTCGATTTGCGCGAGGCATGCGCATGGCAAGATCAAATTTTTACAAGGATAATGCACAGGAAATGTAGATAATAGAAGTCGAATGGGATAAGCGGGTGGGAGCAATGTTGAGTTCTTGCAGAGGCTCACTGGAAGGTAAAATGAGATACTGCAAAGCAATAGGGGAGATACAAGTACGCCGGTGAAAAGCAAAAATAGAAAACTCAATTTTCAAGAAAGAAAAAGAGTTTCCTGGGACTGTTTGCAAGCAGCGGACTACGAGTCATTTCGTGTTCAAGTGCACTAAATGTGCTCATTGCTAGCCCACAACATGGACGGAGCCCAACAGTGGATATCGGTATAGCTAGCGGCACCAAACGTCGGGGGCGTTACGTAATGGAAGGAAACGTGAAGCTAAAGCGACGACAAGCAGTGGTAATGCGGTAATTGAATGAAAATGATGAAAACCAGGCGGATATTCAGGCAAATTGGATGAGACGCGTAGTTGACAAAAATTAGCCAAAACAATGCTGAGAGCGGAGGAAGATTGTCTCAAACTATCTGGAGAAAATTTGTAAAGCTTCGGATATGGAACTTCCAAGAAAAGTGATAACGTTTACATACGGATGGCGGTAAGCTGTACCCAGAGGCGCGTGTCAGATAGAGAAGAAATAATATTATGATGAAACACTTCCTTAAATACAACTAGCAAGAATGTCCATCTATGCTGCCATTTACGTTGTCGCAGCATTTGATCTTAGTCAGCAGTACGAGTGGGGAATATGAGGTGCGCCAGCCGTTCCGGAGACAGCAGCAATCGCAGTTTTGCTTGATTGCAAAAATGCGAGCTGAGATATCCAGTGCGATAATCCGCGTTGACCGGGCCAGAACTCGAGCGCCAGTTCTAGAAATAAAGAGTTTCCTAACAGGAATGATAGGGTAGCAGATTCGGAATCGCCAGTACGAAAACGAAAGCGTTGGCAGCGCGTTTTCTGCGGATGCGAGATCTGAATAAACGCAAGAAAGAGTAGTCTGCGCTTGCGGTGCCGCTTGGGGTTTATGGTCATATTGGGATCGCGGCCAAAATACTGCTACATAGCGAATCATTTATTTCGTAAAGATTGTTGGTAACTAGAGTGAGCTACGGTTACAGTTTTAGGTGTAGTTGAAGGTTAGGGGCTACCAAGAACGACTTATTCAGCCCTGCCAAGCCAGTAAAGAGGAATAAGATTGCATGAAAGAGCAATGAAGTACACAGGCTGGTGTTTAAAATCACAGAGATGTGAGATGCAGAGCACGGATCAACAATAAGTGATTTTTGCATTTTCGTTCTGCCACTT
>LUCM01003233.1:103903-115399 GCA_008360955.1 Fasciolopsis buskii | reverse complement strand
AACAAATTCCATTCCGTCGTATTTTGGGTGGCACATGTTGAGTTGGCGGCGGGGCTAGATACATCGCGATGGAATGGTGTCTGATGGTGTCCGTGTATGGTGGCGAGTTGATCCGGGTTAGGCTTAATTGGCCGGGGGGAGAATGAATAGATTATGCGCGGTAGGAAAGTTGGAAACCAGTTGACCTGAATTATCGGGTCTGCTTTTGATATCCTAATTGTTCTACGATTCTAACTTTATTCGGTCAGGTTAAACAACCACTACTGGACTTTAGACCGGCATTTCTCAGTTGTCCAATCAGGAGTGCGCCTTTCGGCCTCCTAGATATGAACTGCATCCGTAGCATCCATTTTGATGACAAATGTGGAATATACTAGGTGGGTTTGGAGCTGGGATTGGGAGGAGCACTGTAACCACTAAACTTCGGCGTCTTTGCCCTGGTGAAGTCGATTGGGCAGTCACAGTGCAATTCACGCACAAATAGATTTGCCAAGTTCTAGGAAGCCCGTCAAAACCTCAAAGCAACGCGCAGCCCAGTTTTAGGCAAAGCCCAAAAAAGAACAAGATTACTCGGCAAATTCATGCATTGAAAATTATGCACACATCGGCCATACTTTTGACAGTGAGCCTCAGTCACTATTGAGTCAAAAGGTGGTCAAAAGTGGGACAAAAGTCTGCGTAAAAATAGGCACGAAATGAAAGAGTATAAATGGAAAGTACTCATCCTGTGGTTGAAGCAGAAACAAGATTCTGAATGCTTGGGTAGTTTCAACAACACTTGCCTGAGCTTGGCAGTCGAAGATCGATGTGAACAAACAGAACGTTCGCAGTCGATCAAGATGAGCAATAAAACGAAAGTGGACTGTAACGAAACAAGCCGCCCGAATTCAGGTGGCCCGTGACTGCATCAAATGTCTATAAAATAATCTCAAGTAAAGTGCGCAGGGCAAAACAACGAAGGGTAATGCATGGAGCCGAAAATCAACAGCGACCAATATCAGTGTCATCAGGAGCAAATTGATCGGGAATAGTTTGGTTTCGAAGGAGGATCAAAAAAGGGAAAAAGATGCAAGCACCGAGTCTAGTTTTGGATTTACCGGACGGCCCAGGAGGGTAGACTCCTTAAAAACACCGACGGCGTCATTTGCAGATATTTTCCCGGATTTTGGCGGAAGGTTGTTCATGACCGCAGAGGAGAGTGAGCTCCTGAAGTAGATGGTTCATGAGGCGACGTTTTATATGAAGGTTGAACGGGGTTCAGAAGAATCACCATGTACCGGAACACAGATCTGTCCCTCCGGATCGCTCGTTTAATCGGATGCTGACCGCCCGGCTCGGTCGCTATCTACGTGTTGCTGATGCACGCTCCGCTCGCACGCTCCTGTTAAAACATGCTCAACCCTCAACCGTTCCCGACTGTTTGTTCGTTGTAACGGTCCGATGTCTGAGCTGTCAGTATCGCAATCGTACCAAGCCTACTACGGGTGACGCACAAGTAATCACAACGGTAAACGGAAAGCAAACGTAATACAAGATCCGCGTTACGCCAAACGGTTTTATAACTTGTCTAAGTCAACTTCAAAATTCAGAGAGAGTTTTTGGGTATGTGATCCTGCACATAGGTTTGGTGATTTAGGAGGAGAACAGGGGGACATATTAACCTCAAGGCTGGGGGGCGGGGTGCTCCCGTTTTGGAGACCAGCTACCTCAGACTGAAGCGGTATTTTTCCTCCGTAATTCTTATAGCTTCGTAAAATATGTTCACAAAAATGGTACCTTTTTTCCAATAATTTCCCGGATGACTTCGTCGCCCTGGAATTGCATTGGCAGCGGAAAGGGTTTGTGCCGGATCCTCTACCGTCGCCTCACAAAATGACCCGACTAACGACTCATTCTGCACGTTTTCCTGATGAATTTTTATCTTTTCCAGAGGTTGGCTGCCTGGAATATTAAAACCTACGGCATCCTATGTTCTGCATACGCCTAAGTAATTCAGACGCACTGAGTCCATACATCTACCATCCCCGGGAAGTTGCCTGGGGAGGTATTTGAAAATGGTTCCGTAAAATAGGAGAGTGAAGCAAACACGGTGATGGCTGCGCCTTCTGATGTCAAATGGGCAACAGCCCTCGTTCCTCCCAAATTGGCCTAACCCGGATCAACTCGCCACCATTCACGGACACCATCAGACACCATTCCATCGCGATGTATCTAGCCCCGCCGCCAACTCAACATGTGCCACCCAAAATACGACGGAATGGAATTTGTTTTTAACCTAGCATCCGTGTGAACTCCGAACGAAACTTACTGGCATCCTTCACTTGCCGGTATCTCTCTTATACCTAAGCAAGTCTCCCACTTCACAACGTTGCGGCGCAGTCTAGCAACAGCGGGAGGGCAGGGACCCCGTTTGCGGTAAAACAAACGCAACCAAACAAACGTCACAAAATTGATATCAAGCGTCGCAGCAATTCATAGAAACGAATGTCCGAAAACATTCCTCTTCTTCAAAATATCAATGCCACCACACGCTGGTCACTCATAACAATCCTCTCGATGTTTCTGGAAGAAACAGCTTGCGTACGAACGAAAGTAATGCAGCCAAGGTATGTTATCTAGGCCTTTGTAAATCCTTTTTCTTCATGCCTCAGCCTGCTTTAGGCCAGAAACTGTTAGCTTTTGATATACTTCAATCAGACAGACAAATGAAGATGTACTTCCTCAGTAGCCATTGCTTTACGGTCCGGGTAAGTAACTGTGAGGTCGGATCGGAAGGTTTCACGAGCTGAGTGTTGCAAGGCTCTGTGGTTAAATATTTCCTGCTTCTTCTGTTTTCAGGCAACCTGGAGCAGGACTGCCTAACCCATGGGTGATCTTTGGGGACGGCGTCAGCGTAGCAGGAGAAGACAAATGCCAGGATTTATAAACGGTGGAAAGACAATTTGCTGGAGACTACTACCAAACCCCGAAATGTCACTTGCTGGCCACAAATGTAAATAAAATCGGCAATAGAGCACATCTAGGGGTCATTGCCAAGTAAGGATTTCAGCCTCCTAGACAGTGTCAAGCGGCTGTCAAAACTTCCAGAACAGCACGGACCGGGCCCTTTCGACAACAGCATGCAAACACAGACCGACGACTCCGCCTTTTTGCAAAATGCCAGTGCGTTCTCTGCTCAGGTAGTGTACAATTTTGAGCCCCGTACCCTCGAAAGGATATGGGTTCCATAGAGAAGGTCCGATGCTTATAAACAAGTAGAGTGCCTGGGCTGCGAGGAAAGAGCTGTGTACGAATGCTTCGGAAATTGGGCCTGTACTCTACTGAATGTAGACAAGGCATAGACTCGACGCAAAACTTCAAGGTTTTAAAGGACCTAACAGATATGGAGGCTACCGATTTTTTTGAGTATTTTTATCATGAATGGCACAGGAGACAGCCTAGAGCTACAGAGTAGACACCATAGGATGGAAGGTAGAGCCAGAAGGTTTGCAAGCCGGGCGGAGCCGCTTTTTAGTAGGTTACCCGAGTGATGTCTGCTGCAGGTCCGGAGAAATTTTGAACGGACCTCATGTTTAAGATGGATTATATCATTCCAGGATCTAGGAAAATTAGTTTCCCCGTGGTGGCTTGTTCCAATTTTGCCCTGCCTGCTCACGTGTAGACAGGCGCATCTGCATCAGTGCGATACCACTGCAAAAGCTCCTGCATCCAGGTAACAAAAATCCTTGAATTTTGGGAAGTTTGGGAAACCAAGGAAATTAGTTATAGGCGCACCCAGCGGGATGCTAGTCTAGCAATTGCAGTCATTTTCATCCCTTGTAAACTGAACAAGCCTTTACACAGGACTCCCCATAGTTTAAAAACCAAGCCCTAAGGCTAAAAACTAACGAAGGTCGCTTCCTTATTTT
Source organism: Fasciolopsis buskii (assembly GCA_008360955.1). NCBI lineage: Eukaryota > Metazoa > Platyhelminthes > Trematoda > Plagiorchiida > Fasciolidae > Fasciolopsis > Fasciolopsis buskii. Next base: position 111,491 of record LUCM01003233.1, on the reverse strand, counting down.
TCATACTTTTCAGAACCATGTTTGAATGCAGGTTTCTGATATTTCCATTCTCTTCAAAGCAGCCTACAAACATCCCGCGTCCGTTTATTACACCCACACGTTTATAAGCGCAACTTCCAGTTCAAGTTTTGACTTTCACCAATGTCTGCTTTTATCAATGTTTTGCAATATTTTCCGCCAAAATTATCTACACTTTAGCCATAGTTAGCAAATCCCCACCATATTTTCTCATTTTATTTTGCCTTCAATAAGTCGGTTTTCAGGTCTCCGGGCTTATCTACAACTTCGTGGACGACTTCTATGGTCCAGTTGCATTCACTCATTGTCTCCTATTCAATAATTTCTGTTATCAGAGGTGGAATCTCTGTCTCCTTTTTATCTTTTATGTCGTACGACCTTCACCTACTCGCAACCCACAAGTCGTTTTGTCGTTTTGGATGAAACTGGACTGTTGCTCCTGAGGTCAGTTCCAACGTTTTTCCTCATGCCTAACCAATCTAATGTACATTAAAAAATGTCGGCCTCGCGGGCCACTCAATTCAGCCTCCTCACGGATGCGCACAGTTGGCAGCGATTTTTACTTCATAAGTGGCGTATTCAAGTTTGTTCCATCTAGAATATTCCCACCTTTCCAGACTGCAATGTTTTACCACTTTATACGCTTTGCCGACCTATGGGGCTCCAAAATGCTACAGATTTAGGGTTTGGGCCGTTCTGCCGAGCATGCATTTTGACAGCCTAAAAGTAAGCTTGCTGGGTCCAGACTACTTCAGCAGGAGACCTCTAAACGCATGCGCTCACTTTATCGCTCGGAAAAGCAGCATCACTGCTTTCATGCAGTCACCCACACATGCTCACATGATGACACATCTAGCGGTAACCAGACTTCTTATTCTAGTGCTGTTTGCTTACTGAATTTTTGGCGAAGATAGTGGTTTCAGGTCAGTCTGTTCGTGCTTGATTGTGTCTATCCTTTCCGACATGAAACTGCCCCCGGTCATCTACCGAGTGCATTGTTCATTCTTCGGACCTTCGCTTTGATTGGTTGCTAGGCTGTTACTCACTGAGACTGCAAAGGAGACCTACTGGCAACCACTATGCCTACAGGACATGATTTGGTTGTCCTGGGTTGGAAAAATATGCGACATTTGTCTGACCTTCCGGCATGGGTGGATAGTGACTAACCCTTCTTCATTCTGTTCAATTTTTGCCTCTTTCCGTGCGTCTGTTGGCCGCTGTGCCTGCGTGCCTGATTGCTGACTTGAAGATTGTTTTTACATTTTACTATTCTGGCGTTTTTTCAGAACCAGCTTTGACTGGGGCGACATTGGTGATGGCCCAATAAGCTTCTACAATCGTTCGTGTCCCAATTTTCTGATTCCGGGATCGACGTAATGCTTCGTATAATCTAAGGTCCCATAACCTAAAAATTCTGCAAACCATATAAATATAAGTGTGAATCCGTTCTTGGTTCCTGCTGGCATCTTGGTTATATCCACAAATTACACATTGCCTTATCGCGAAACGTCGTAATATTGCATGCTCATTACTAACATAATTAAGCAGCTTCGGCATGAGTTTCAGCCTTGGATGGGAATCTTTACTGCTTGGAACCTCAATCAGACTCTTGTAGATTCGCTGCTAATGAAGAATGGTGTGTGCAAGCAGCTGGAATAGTCAGACAAGAATTACTTAACTGAGACTCACAACAGTAACTTGGCCGTCCTCAGGCCGTTAGCCGGTATCATGGACGGCCCAGAATACAACTTATTCAAGATCGCTGCCGACTTGTATCCAGTGCCAAAGGACTTAGGCAGTCAGGCGGCGGTAGTTACAAACAATGGGAGTCCAAAGTCGGAAATGAGAGCCATCAAAATTGTAAGCAACATTATGGTTTTGTTGAAGCGAATGGAGAGGAAACATTAAGCCTATATCCGTCAGAACCTGCCGCGACACTCACCACTCGACAGAAAACAACATGATTTCACGAGGGCCAGGTAAAATATTCACAAAATTATGTGCCATAAATGGATTACTGTTGCAACACTGCCAGGAAGTAACCCGGCAAATCTCTGATAAAACTTTGGGTGCTTCTGAGTCTGTTGAGTTCTATCAGTACTAGTTCATGTTTTAGTGATGTCAACTCTAAGAGCGCTGACGTTCATGGGCGTAGATTTGCAGAATCAGGGCCTAAGGCGCAGAACAATTTCCTGTGGAAGATTAAACAGGTAATAGTGGTCAGACACTGGTTAAGCAAGTCATTCCTTCTACTCATTCGCCGTTCGACTTACCCAGGGTGAATTTGCCGAAGTTCGATGAGCAATACCGCAAGCCCATGATGCAGTACAAAAATTTCGTTGAATTCATGATAGTAGACCCAAAACAGAAACTGTTTTGCATTAGTGCGGCGGACGAGCAAGGGGGTTATTGGTGGATGTTCTATATTGGAGGCTATGCAAGGATATGCAAAGACGCAGAAAATTCTGAGAGACCTGTTCGGAAAGTCTTTCAAATTTGCCCTAAATCTGGTTGATGGCCCAACGTACGAGGCAAGGCGCATCAAAGGAAACGTTTAATCTATGTCAGATCTAGTGACGAAGATGCATAAATGCTTTACAGCCTTAGGTCACCTGGGATACAGGTCTCGCCTGGACGCAATGCGCAAGTTGGAAGGCACCGTCCGCTATCTGCCGTTGAAACTGCAGTGCGGCTGGGCAGAAGGGCGGAACCAATAAGCCGGGATAATCGCGAGACCAACTTGGATGCTTGATGGATTAACTAGACTAGTGGGCTGAACTGGCAGATAGCGGATTCGGTAGCCTAGACTGGGACACTGGCAGACCACCAAAGTCGTCCACCGGCCGACCTTCATATGCTGCGGACGATCATGGCCCAGTGCAGTCTTAGGCAAGTAGATATGCCATTTTGCGCGACGGCGTGGCTCCCCCTTAACGCAAATCGTGCGTCACCGACCACCAATTACATGGCCGTCCGAAGTTACCAAAGGTCTCGTGGATAGGTGCTACTGTATGGCGAAAACCTCCGAGACCTGATTTATTTGTCTGAACAAGCCGCATCGTGCAACAGCTGGCCGGATAAAAAATCACGCCGCGGTAAAGAAGGTTGCCGAGGTAGGTACTACAAATTGTTTCACCAAACAAAGATAGTGTCCGTCCACGATACTCCAGGGGCAGTGTGGTTTGCTGAGTTTCTAAGGCCACCAAAAACCAGTTGGCCTGGGCGTAGTCACCTTGAAAGTTGCCACTCCTACCGGGTTAGCAAAGTCGCTTACCTCCTTCGGTAATGTTTCGGATCCAGCTTCGATGAGTGGGAAATTTGTGCCGAAACATCAGCTTGCAGAGATTCGGAATTCCTCAGCAATGAGCGCGGTGGGCGGGACGCAGTTCGTGGCTGCAGAGCAGAGCTTATTTACAACTGGTTTTCTTGAAAAATAATGAGCAACCTCAACCAACGAATTCATAAACACTGACTGACTTGCCGGTTTGAGCCACAAAGGCAGCTGATACAATTTTGTTCAGGCAATTGCACCTGCAAAACGTGGATTTAGTCAATCGGAAAGTTAAAGGGAAGACCTGCTACCCGGTTGCAACGTGCCAGAGGCAGAATGAATTGTGGAGCCGGGACTTGGTGTTCACCAGGCTCCTTGCGCAGCGCGCGCGATTCTGGGATAATTCATATATTGTTCTTCAGCTAGGAGGGTTTAGTCACCTACAACCACTGCGGGACCGTAGAGTATATGGGGACAATTGAATAGCCCATACGATCAAGAATTTTGTGATCTAGAGGATGATCGCCTTGCCGCATCGGAAAAAACTCTACGGCATTTGAGACAGTGCAAGGGGATAAAAATTCTCTGGGGTCGTTTTGCGGTGCTGCTTTTGCGACGTCCATGGGTCGAACGCACCAGAAATAACAGAGCATTCGCGTTTCAAAGTTTATTGCACTTGAATGAAAATGTTTGTCGTGATAGGCGGCTAGCGGACTGATACCGCGAGGTGGTGGCGTACTACGAAACCCTTGGGTATGTAGACCACGTGGCTACGCTTACTGTAGGAGACAAAATATGGTATTTTTCCTAATCATCTAGTGCTGAAAACTAGTAGACCCGGAAAAACTTGCGTAGTATTTGATTGCGCAGCAAATCGTCAGGGAATGTTGCCCATCGGCCACCTGCTGCAGGGGACAGATTGGACCACGCCTCTGATCGAGGCTCTAAGTTGCATCTGGGTGGGTAAAGTTGTGATATCTGCTGACCGATCGTATTGGATAGCTTTTGCGGAAACCTTTATGTCCGCGATTACCTCGGTTGTTTTGATGAGCAGGATGCGGCCAAAGAAGATGTGGTGGGTTTGATGGAGCTGCTAAAGATGGGCGTCTACACATTATTAAGCGGGTGCCCATTGTTTCGGATTCTGGAAGTTACCTCAGAAAACAAATAAGCGGACAGAATCCGTCGGCTAGATATATCTCTCACCCCTGGTCGAATGCACCCTAGTAGTGAAATGGGACGCCCGGACCTAGGAATTCGTTTTCCACCTGAACATTCTTGACCAAGCAGTCACACATAAGATGATCCTGTTATCTGTTCCAGCTTGTACGGTTCTTTTGGGTTGGCTTCCCTCAAGCTGCTTCCCGGAAACATGTTGCCACAACGATTATGCGCGACGAAAACTGGTTTGGATGGACCCAATGTTCCCAAAGATAACTTGAGGCGGGAAACGTTTAGGGCCAGTCTTAAGGGAATTGAGAACACAAAAATTCCGCGATATTTATTTTCAAATGACATGAAGGAGCAGATGAGTTGAGCACGTTTTTGAACGCATCGAAAGCGGGTTACGGATCCGTAGTTCACGGACGATGGATTAGAGGAGACGGCAATTAGAAATTAAGGATATTGCTGACCAAGGCCTGATTTGCATCTTTGTGGTCAGCATCGATCCTACACCTGGAGGCAGATGCGGCAGTCTTGGCAATGAAGCAGCGCAGACTTTAAGTGGGGTTTCAACTTCATGCACCTGACTCCGGAGTTTCAGACGAATTCAGCGAACGCGCTACATTACACCTAGAATGCTAAAAACCATTTCAATACCTGTATCGTAAACAGGCTCGCAGGCTTACACGATGGAACGAACATAGGTCGAACAGTGGATGCATGTGAAATCAGCCAACAATCCAGCTGACCAATGCTCTCAAGGAGTGATGAACCCACAGCCGTTGAAATCGCAGACTTGTTGCCCAGAAGTTCTCAGCTTGTTCAAAAGGCACTGACCTATTAGGAACTTCAGCGACCAACCCGAGTCGGCGCTGTAATTCGGCGATGGTGTAATAAAAGCCGTCATGGCCAAACTCATCCTTTGTATCTAAGCTCAGTAAGTGCTCGTCGTGAACCCGATTGCTTAGGGCATTTGTTTGGCTGAAGAGATTGAAAGACAGCTGGTGATGATGAAAGGTGACCGACCGCATGCCCATCAGTGCTATGGCTGCAGGAGAGCTGCAGCGTGTCAATACCAATGACTGGCTGCGTAAGAGAATCAGGTCCCAAAACCGTCGAAAATTTGCTGCGAGTTAGTGGTAGGCTGAATATCTTCCATCTAAGCTTTGACACAAACCATCCGGTCATCCAGTCAGCCCTGTGCCTTGTGGCTGATCTGCTTGTGCAACATACGCACGCAGTGGAGGAACATGAGGATGAAAGTCATGCGCTGAGCAGCACGAAAACGGTTTTGGATATTGAGCGAAAGAGGAACAGGAAGGCGGGCGATCAGAAGGGGCGTGCAATTTCGGATGTGCATGGCAGCAATGGGAAGACAACTCATGGCCTCGCTTGCAAACCGCAGAGTGACTTTCGACTTGTGGCCATTTAGCTACACCGAGTTCAACTATTTTGGCCCCCCAGGGATAAAATGCAGAAAGCGGACAGACAAAATAAGGATGTATAATGACGTGCACGAAATACTAGGTCGAACACTTAGAAGTTCCACACTAGAGCCCCGTGGGATGCGTTGACAGACATGATATTGCCTTAGTGAGTCGATGGTGCGATTCGCACAATTGTGATCAGTTCATCACACTAAACCATTTGTTCTTTCACCAGTATCTCGAGACCAAAAGAAAAACATAGGCACCATTATGTGTAACTGTCCATATGAAAACCCATGACATAGCCTTATTAACTTCTTTTTGAAAATTACTCTGTCTCTAGCAATCAAACGAGTATTTTTACCTTGGTGGCTTCATTGTACATTATGATCATGCAACCTGCATGTTCCCTGGCAAACATCGAGAAATACACCAACAATACTACTGTTATTACTATCAAATTGTACGTGCATTACATATAAGTGGAGGAATAATAATCTAGGCCCGGAGACATAATTTTTTATTTTCCGGGCGATATATGATTTTTCCCACCCTGCAAGAACAAGTGCAAGGTTAAGCACACTCCACAGGTTCTCAGCTACTACATAAATGCCAAAGTATGCAGAAATTATGAAAACTTAAGTCGACGTATAATAGGTTCCCCAGAATAATTATGATTTGAAGTCGGTAGATTCAGGGATGCGAGAAAGAAAGCAAGTTGCGACGGAGCTGAAAATGTATTTATTATAGATGTGCGTACATGTTCATGGAATGAACACCTGAGTGATTTAACGATAAATTCATTGATGACGACAAAGGGTGTGCGATCACTCTGCTGGTTGCTCATGGATTAAACTCACACACGCACATTGCAATGTCGACCTAGTGCATATGCATTTTGTGTGGTTCGGATTTAACAGTGGGTTATTTGTAAGTAAGTTATACACTTTGCAATTTAAATTGGCACACAACTTGATGAAACAAAGTTGGGAACGACTGCTAGAGATGTAAAGAACCAAAGGGATATAATGGCTTGCAGCGGTAAAGAATTTCAGCCAAAAAATTACAGCCTCCAATTCAATTCAAGAAAATTCCGATTGGTAATAACACCAAAGTTACCCAGGTAGCATGCCGGATCCGGACCGGACCCCACCCCCACCCGGTAACAGTCGGAAGAAATTCGATAAAAGTCCGGTGAATCCGGACACTTTATACGAAAAAACCGGAAACGCAACCGGCGCCCACCCGGTACCCGTTGGGCAAATACTGGGCAGACGAAAAATGGTGCACCGGTTACCTCCATTTCTCCCAATAGCGACTAACGAATTTTAACGCTCGTACCGCCTGGAAACACACAACATCAACGCCCACAGTAAACTGCTTCACCCATAGGTGAACAACAATTAAACTTCAATACATTTGATGGAGCGCAGACGGATAGCGATAAGCAACGTGGGCTGCTGATTTTGTGAGTGCATGACCACGGGTTTAAAGTGAAACAGCGTCAACGTGGTTTTTAGCAATCTGTACTCAACACGGAGTAATCGAAATCTTGATCGACGGAACCAGTGTTTACGGCTGCGTTGGAATACAACGGGCATTTGATTATTTGGGGTGCTATGGGTTATTACATTCGTGGAAGAAAAGCATCAACAAAAGGCATACTGAAACACGGTAGTGAGGGAATGTTCAGTTTTTTTTGGGTTAA
>LUCM01003233.1:48670-102172 GCA_008360955.1 Fasciolopsis buskii | reverse complement strand
CAGATGAATTCATGGTGAGACTCGATGGAGGAAAATTTTAGATCTATGTTACCTAGGTTTCTGGAAGGCGTTCGACTCTAGGATGAATTGACCGTCGGTGCATAAGGCTCAGTCATTCGGAAACGAAGGCCCGGCATTAAATTGAATTTTGGATTTCCTAAAGATTCGAAAGTTCTTGGCCAGTAGGGACATCAGGCCCACTGAAATGACATATGAGGACCTGAAATAACTGCTTCTGCGACAGTTCAAACCCGTTAATTGCCAAGGTCCCGAGCAAGCCGTATTTTACTCTCTTGTGCCTCAGAAGGTCTAGCCAATTCGTGAATTCATTCCACAACTGCAAGCCCAGACGACGTGCCGCAATTTCAGTGGTCAGTTCCAAATACAAATATGAGATGCATGGATTGTATTAATAATTCTAGGCCAGAAACTAAAGCCGCGCACGCAAGCAATGACAGTCTTGAAAGGGTGGTAAGGTTTTGCCTGGCATGCGTTTTTGATAAAAAATCCCACAAGAGCCCGCTGGTGGCACTGCGACATGGAGAATGTGGACCACCAACCAAATAGAGCCCTTGCTCCTTGTCGTGGTTTACTGACCAGGCGAGGCTTTCCAAAAGAGGTGCAAGAATAGATCAACTGACCGCCGGCTCACGTGAAATGATCCTGATGCACTGCTGAAAGCTCTTGGCTGCGCAAAATCCAGAGGTGCATCCTGGAATAAAAGGACCTATCCAACTCATAAAACTATGTGTATGGCCGATCTTCGTATGAATGTTGCTACCTCTTCTCTCAGTTACAAAACCAACCCTCCAAGGTACACAACCATTTGTATCCCTAATAAATCAAAGAGTTGCACCGTCTTACCCCTGATCATATTACGGCTAACGACCAGCTTTCTCCACCCGTCGTCTCCAGTGCAATGCGGCAGGAATGCCTGAGGTCTCCACTTCTTTTCAACTTTGTCATATAGAATGTTCTACAGAACGCTTCATCTGGTATTTGAGATGATGGATTTGAACTCCTCCCAGGGAGCAGAGCTTGGACTTAAAGGATGCTGTTGATATCGCTTTGCCGAGTGATGGTGCACACACAATTCGATATCAGACCGCTTGGCGATCGAGGTATCCGGGTATAGTGTGGCTTGCTCGATCAGACTGCGAGGTACGTCTTCGAGACCGCCAGGAACCTATGCCTGAACTCATCCTTCGTGGTGATGGTTAGAGATAATCAATCGCTTCGAATTCTTCCAAAGTCTGACCAAACCTGGCGAAGGTGTTGAAGCGGCGGTTGCATCAGGAATTGCGAAAGCCAGAGCCACTTTTGCTAACCTGTGACACTTTTGGCACCGTCACGACATCCGATTTTCCCTCAAGGGAAGGATGTATAATGCCACAGTTCGTAATATTCCTCTTCACGGTTGAGAGACCTGATGTATCCCTGTTGAAGATGCCTGACAACTTCATGTTTTCTACCACCGATCTCTCCGAAGCATTGCTTGTGTCTGTTGGGAATATTGGGTGAACAACGGTGAGGTGCGTCGTCGTGATTTGAGTGCAGACAGTCGTCTTCTGTCTGAGATAATCGCTCCACGTCAACTTCGGTGTTTTGGACACGTATTGCGGATGTCGTCTTGTCACCTGCTTTTTCGTGCTGTTTTTGCACTTTTTGGGCATGGCTGGGATAAGCGAAATGGCGGTCAGTCTATGAATTGGAGTGGAAGTATGTAGAAGTTTGCTTCGTCATTGGCGTTGGTTGGTATTCTCTGCCTTCATGGTTGGAGCCCAAGCGATGGGGGCTGTTTCTGTTTGGAGATTTTGAAAGATAAGATCTCAGACGAAAGGTAATGCAAAGAATACTGTGTGGTCTCTCCTTAGAACTTATCCCCCTTGAAAACAGTCAAAAAAGACCGTAAATGCACAAATTGTGTATTGTGAAAACAAAAATCAGGTGTTTTTTGTGGGTTCTTATTTCCCCGTTAGCTTCCCGCCTTCATTTATGTTCCATTTGTGTTTTCGTCATCCCCGTGCTTTTTACAATAGACTGCATTATACACATATATCTATATATATATGAAGGAGATTAGGCTGTATAATTTTGTATCTACTTTGTCTTTGTGCATTCGAATGGTCAATGCTCTTTCGGTGTGACCAACGTGCCATTCGTCAAAACCCTCCGTTTTCAGTCACTGAATTTGTTTTGGTATAAGCCTTCTCAAATTGTGACCACTTATGAGCATCTGTTATTCTTTGGGGTTGCAGTAATCTTGGAGTTATTTCAGGTTCATCTTAGATGTGTGGAAAATGGTTCTTCTGTTTGACCGTGCTCCTCAGTTTGTTTTCTATTTAAGCGCGTCCATGATTCTCTCGCAAAGTTACTCGGATATCCGTCGCTCTCGAATGATTTTAGGATGTAGGCTTCTTGATTTCCTGGTATCTCTCTGCTGCAGTTACTTTTGGTCCTCTTGAATAAGATTACGATGCATGGCCGTTTATGATTGTTGAGCCGTTGCTAGAAGAGTTTAATATTTGGTTCGTATGAGTTTTTGCTATAATTTGTGGCTCCTAGCGCGACTTTGGTGTTCTCCTTAACCAATGCGTCCACAAATGTCACCTCGGCATTCTTCTCAGATTCCACCGAATGATTCGAATCAAACCTGACGACAGGCTTCATCTGGGCAGTCCCGTTAGAGAAATAATGCAGAGTGGTAACTCACGAGAACAAATCTCATTGTCAGTCCCTTACATGAGCAAACAGTTCTTCCGGGATCACCAGACAGGGAAAGCAAAAAGGCATCGGGAACGCCAAGAATTATATTAACCTCCAGGGTACTGCCTTTTTTACAGTAGCTTGAGGCTATTCAGGAGCACGAGTAGCGACAGGTCTACCTCACAGTCAAAAAGTAGGCGCACTCGGGTATCAATCCGTAGTGTATATGGGCAAAGAAAGAAGCGGTAGGCTGTGGGCATGGACGGACATATTTCACATAAAAGTGCGCAATGTGGGGAACAAACGGACAGAAATTTGTGAGGACTCAAATAACACCAACTCCATCGCACTAAAAAGTAGATTTGTGACAGTGCCAATGATGAACTGTTGCCCTCGACGCTACCAAACCTACAGACAGGATAGAGAGTGTGGCAGGCGAGGGTGTCAAGCCATGCTACCAATTGAGAACCTGTCAGTAACCCCAAAGGTCTTACTTTAAATACCCTTGAATTTGAGGGGTTTCAGTAGGGCTATCTTGGTCAGAAGGAAAATCAACATTGTGTCCATCGGAGCCCTTGAGGCAACAGAAGATGGAAAAGCTCAACTTCTCGACTATCCGCAGAGAAGAATCACGACAGGAAAAGATATGCTGCTAGTGGTGGCATCTAAATAGCCTGATGTTGGCTGGTAGACGGGATAGGCTAGGGCGGCAAACTTCGGGCTCAAAATTGCCCATCTTGTCTATGGGAAAGCCGTAAGTCAACATACCCTCCGACCAACCAGGTGGAGGGTAAACCATATACTCCCCTCTTTGGATCTCGTAGTCACGAAATTTGAGTCGGACGTAAATGATTTGAGTTTACGGACACCGACTGGCAGGAGCGATCATGGGTGCTCCTGCTCAGGCATAGAGGGGGGAAGGTACTCGGCCCCCGGAGGAATGAAGAAAGTCACATGAGAACATCAACGTGCTGGGCTTTTCTCCGCAGGACTGCTGCCTTTCAGCGACACACTGATAGTGGCGACGTCGACGTGTTTTGGGAGCTCATCGGTCACGAGCTGATATCTTTAACGGAAGTTTATACCGCCTAAATAGATACTTCGATGGGGAAGGCCGTTCAGTTGGAAGGGGCAGTCAGAAAAAGGGCTCAGCAGAGACACCGGGTACTCCAAGGGCATCGGAGGTACAAAAAGCATATAAGAATCCCTGATGTTGTGCTCAAGACTCGTGAGAGGCACCAGGGTCAATGAGAGTTACGTTTGGCGCAGAACGCAAAACGGAATCCGAAGGCATACTTCAATTATGTCCAATCTAATGTAAACTGAGGGTAACCATGGATACTGTGCACACCGAGACCGGAGACCAAGCCGCATCAGCAAGTCCAAAACATAAGCTCTTCTAGATTTCTTCAAGCCGGTTTACGTACATGCCCGCGGCACCAACCCGAGCGGTACCCTGAAAATACATAATACTCTTTTGCAATACAGTCCCATTGTCATTATAGAATTACATAAATAACTTGAACCGTAATCATTACGAACCCATCACTGTAGCATGAAGTACGTCAGTTGCTACGTACACTTTATCCGTATCATAGAAATGATTCAGTTACCGGCCCATATCAGAGTAACCTAGAGCTATTCGATACGCGTACTTTTCACGTCTGATCCAGGAGCAGCTTTTGCGCGAGTTATGCAGGCTGTTGCATACGTCTCTATCTTATGCATTGGTTTGTTTGAGAAAGGCGAGTTAGTTCTGGTTACATCTGAGATACAGTGAAATGGTAAGCGCACTGAACTACCCTTAACTTTGCATCAACCGGTGACTTTGCATTGGTATTCNGAACCTGTCAGTAACCCCAAAGGTCTTACTTTAAATACCCTTGAATTTGAGGGGTTTCAGTAGGGCTATCTTGGTCAGAAGGAAAATCAACATTGTGTCCATCGGAGCCCTTGAGGCAACAGAAGATGGAAAAGCTCAACTTCTCGACTATCCGCAGAGAAGAATCACGACAGGAAAAGATATGCTGCTAGTGGTGGCATCTAAATAGCCTGATGTTGGCTGGTAGACGGGATAGGCTAGGGCGGCAAACTTCGGGCTCAAAATTGCCCATCTTGTCTATGGGAAAGCCGTAAGTCAACATACCCTCCGACCAACCAGGTGGAGGGTAAACCATATACTCCCCTCTTTGGATCTCGTAGTCACGAAATTTGAGTCGGACGTAAATGATTTGAGTTTACGGACACCGACTGGCAGGAGCGATCATGGGTGCTCCTGCTCAGGCATAGAGGGGGGAAGGTACTCGGCCCCCGGAGGAATGAAGAAAGTCACATGAGAACATCAACGTGCTGGGCTTTTCTCCGCAGGACTGCTGCCTTTCAGCGACACACTGATAGTGGCGACGTCGACGTGTTTTGGGAGCTCATCGGTCACGAGCTGATATCTTTAACGGAAGTTTATACCGCCTAAATAGATACTTCGATGGGGAAGGCCGTTCAGTTGGAAGGGGCAGTCAGAAAAAGGGCTCAGCAGAGACACCGGGTACTCCAAAGGGCATCGGAGGTACAAAAAGCATATAAGAATCCCTGATGTTGTGTTCAAGACTCGTGAGAGGCACCAGGGTCAATGAGAGTTACGTTTGGCGCAGAACGCAAAACGGAATCCGAAGGCATACTTCAATTATGTCCAATCTAATGTAAACTGAGGGTAACCATGGATACTGTGCACACCGAGACCGGAGACCAAGCCGCATCAGCAAGTCCAAAACATAAGCTCTTCTAGATTTCTTCAAGCCGGTTTACGTACATGCCCGCGGCACCAACCCGAGCGGTACCCTGAAAATACATAATACTCTTTTGCAATACAGTCCCATTGTCATTATAGAATTACATAAATAACTTGAACCGTAATCATTACGAACCCATCACTGTAGCATGAAGTACGTCAGTTGCTACGTACACTTTATCCGTATCATAGAAATGATTCAGTTACCGGCCCATATCAGAGTAACCTAGAGCTATTCGATACGCGTACTTTTCACGTCTGATCCAGGAGCAGCTTTTGCGCGAGTTATGCAGGCTGTTGCATACGTCTCTATCTTATGCATTGGTTTGTTTGAGAAAGGCGAGTTAGTTCTGGTTACATCTGAGATACAGTGAAATGGTAAGCGCACTGAACTACCCTTAACTTTGCATCAACCGGTGACTTTGCATTGGTATTCTCTGGGAGACACCCAACCAGCAACAACTTAATACCAATTCGTCATCCTTTTCCCCCGGCAGGAGCCCTTTTGCTGTGCCAAAAGAAGGCGGGAAACATAAAGTTTGAGTTCGTTGACCTAAAGTTGCTGTGCGAAACAAAAGCAACATGCCAGGCTGTTGAAAACTTTCGGTGTTCGCAGTGTTATTCAGGTGGCTTAATTCTTTTAAGTCCTCAGCAGGTAATTATCCCCGTTGTTGAATGACTAATTAAAGCCCAAATCAGTGTCTCTATGGGACCCGCTGCAGCAGCCAGAACACCCGCGCTTTTTCTCAAACGTTCTATACTTCGCAGCCCTCTTCCTGGTCTACTGAAAGTATGCTTGTGAGCGTGATGTACACTTACACGACAGTTGGAACATTTGGTGCTCCAAGTACACTTGTGAAACGTTCTTACATTGATTGAAATGACGAAGGTGGAAGCGTTGCAGGAACAGTCTTCCTAAGTTATCTAGAGTTTATTCCCATGACTTGCACACACATTTGGTGCACAGTGCGCCAATGAAAGAAAACCCTGTTGCCATTGCATCATAGATTAAAAACTAGTGTGTGGAATAAAGCACAATCACCGTGACTAGAAACAAGTCTTTATTTGCACCAATCAAGTGATACAAACTACGTGTTATTTTAAGAGAAACGCTGCAAAACGGCCGAGTCATTACTGAGATCATCATCTGGGATTCATGGGATTCAGCTTCACCTCTTACTCCGTCGCTTTCTCTCTCCCTTTTAGTGGATGTACCCTCTTTTCCAGTAGCTTAGGTGACTAACCATTGAGCTTTTTTCAATGTGGACTGTCGAAAGTGTCAACGTACTTTTGGATGGATCAATGCTCTCATCACATTCCGTGAGTTCAAACACCTCCAGCCTGTGTACTCCTTGCTTCTCATGGCATCCTATCCTCTTTACTGGCTTGGCGGGGCTGAATAGCTCATTCTCGGCAGCCCCAAACCTACAATTACCCCTGATACAGCTAACATAGTCCAGATCTAGTTACCAAAATTTACGGAATAGAAGCATCATGTTGCAGGTCTGTTTTCTCGATCCAATAATCACCACAACCCCAAGCTGGCAACCGGGCCAGAATACTTCTGTCGTTTGCGTTTCAGATCCCGCACTCGGAGTGGACGCGCTGCTGCCGGTTCCGTCCTCGTAATGTAAATTCCAAATCTGCTATCCTATCACTCCTGTTAGGAACCTGGTAGCTAGAACTGGCGCTCGAATACTGGCCCGTTCAACCGAAACTACGCCGATTATTGCATTGGATACCTCAACTCGCATCTTTGCGATTGGGCGAAAGCACGGTTACTACTACCTCTGGAATGGCTCGCGCACCTCACATTCCCCACTCGTACTGCTGAATAAAACCAAAAGCTGGGACAACATAACTGACACCATAGAGGGCATTCTTAACTAGCGTACTTGACTATTGCTTTTACACAGAATTTGTCTTATCCGATGCATCTTCCAGTACAGCTTACCGCCATCCGCATTTAAATACAATCACTATTTTTGGGAGTTTCATGTCCAAAGATTCTTAAAATATCCGCCTGATAGTCTGAGACAATCTTGACAGTTTTCCTCCACCTTCAGCATTATTTCGGCCGTTTGTTGTTGTCAAATACTTGTCTTATCCACTTTATCTGACGTGCTGCCTGGTTTCCACTGCGCCCACCCAACTATCGCAATTATATTGCAACCCCTCTCCCCACCTCAACGATTCCGTCCATTACGTAACGCTCTTGACGTTTGGGGATTCTGGCCATATCTCGACATCCGCTGCTGAGCTCCGGCGACGTTTTGCGCGAGCAATGCGCACACTTAGTGCACTTAAATACGAAAGGACTAGTAGTCCGCTGCCCCAGGGGACTCCGTTTGGCCTTGAAAAATTAGTTTTCTAGTTTCCGCTTCTCACTGACATACTTGCAATTTCCCCACCGCTTTGCAGCATCTCATTTCTCTTTGCAGTGTGCTTCTCCAACAATTCAAGGTTGCACTCACCCCCTCGTCCCTTCTGATTTCTGTTATTAGCATTTCCTGTGCATCATCCTTGTAAAAATTTGATCTTGTCTTGCGCATGTTTCTCGAAAATCGAGAAATAAACATTATTATTATTATCATTATCATATATTTTCACACGCAAACACACATAGTAAGTCCACATAATTTGAAAGGCTATTTCACTATCATAAACATTCCCAACAATTTTCATTAGGTTACCACCGTTACCAGTCGAGGAAACTCCAAACCATCGGCGCCCGCCACTGGAAGTAAGCTCAGGTGATTTGACTCGGGAAAACAAAACAGATGAAGTAAAATAGTATTATTAGTTGGGATACGGTGATGATATATCTGCAACCTCAAGCAGTGGGTATACAAAACTTAACTTGCTTCTGTGAAGGAGTACATTGAGATTAGCCCCACTTTGATCCCCACCTTGAACAGCTTGCTGTTTGGCATAACTGATCTATTGCTATACTTCTTACAGGCGTGCAATGCCAAGAAGAACTAACAAGAGTGCCCAAGCGTCAATAACCCAGTGCCCTATATTAAAGAAGTCAACACAATCCGTGCTCGGGAACCGCTAACCGCCACAGATTTGCTACGAGCCGTTCGTAAAAGGACGACCAAATTTGAAAACAAATTGCCGAGCCTCATGGATCGGTTGGTAACCATGGCGAACATCGTCAAAATAGCAAACACTGTTATCTACTTCAGGGATTCCACGGCTGTCACCGGTCCCAAAACATCTGAAAGCGACAGACACTTTCCTTCAACCCGCAGTTACAAAAACCCAAAGACGCTCTAACCGCCCTATCAGCGCAGTTTTATACAACATTCCTGAACCTGTTGACTTACTGTCGGTCAGGTACAGGATTCTTCAAGTAGCGGGTATATCACACAACCCATGCCACCGCATCAAACTTAAGGAAGCATCCCAACGATACTCATGCCTTCTCCCGCCTCAGTTCCACGGCGAAAATGTCCCTGGGAACTTCACTGCCAGACAAAATGTAATAGCTGGTTCCACCCATATCAAGTCCACCAGAATCCAAGGTGACATGACGCCGCTGGAACGTGAATTAACAAAGTCTTCAAACGCAACATCAATTCACGGGAATAGTGCACTCCTAAATTCTGCTTCAAGCACCTGCTCCTGTTCCGCAAAGTTCAACTTTGCAGCCCGCTGTGCAACAGAAACTAAATTTATAACTGTTGACTTGGACGTTTTTGGTTTGTCTTCTCCACTACAACCCCCCAATAAATTCCAGCAAAAATCAAACACTCCGACAGGGTCCAAGATACGTTCCGTTTAAGGTAGCCACAGGTTGCACGACAAAATGTCCACACATAGTCCGGGGTCCAGCGCGGTCCAGACAGAAGCCAACCGGCCTGTCCTCATAGACCCTTGGCCAGATCCGGTACATACCTCAAGCTCTGGTTTGCCTCCCTCATAACACACAAGTGCCTCCCCAAAGCACCCCAATACCAACAGTGGTCGACTAAATTTGCGAATGACGGTGGGATCCACAGAGCACAGAAACGTTATCCATGGCAACCCCATTTTGAAAAGGTAGCACGTAGGGAGTAAAAATATATGCTGCGTGCAAAGGCCTCCAAAAACCATTTAGGGCCATCTTGCAGGACAAAGCAGCATTCAGGTTTGGAACACCTGCATCTAGCATACCGATGCCGTATTCATACTCAGAACGCTTCAGTTCATACCTTTTCCGCATCTCACTTCCAAACCACTGTCCAGCCAACAGCTTCCCCCAACCGCTTTTCTACTTTCTACGGGCTTTCCCATCTTGAACCGAAGTGCGCACTTTCCTTTTGGAGCCTTCACAACATAAGGCTCTGCAGTGTAGCGCACCCCCAAGAACCTCCCGAAACTTTTTAAACAGTAAAGTGCCACCCTCCAACTGATAAGTGAGTTTATTAGATTCGTGAGCAACTACTTATATATTTTCGTTTCTTCCTCTCCCAACATACACCGATGCACTAATCATTGCAACAAGAGCTGTTTAAGAATGACCAGCCGGTATCTTAACGACCCTCAGGGGAACGCCGGGGTCTATCGACCCTTCAAGCTGTCGCTCATAAATGTTTGTTTTATCTTGAATAAAATACGTTACATATCCTTGTCTGCCCTAAAAGGCTACAACTTGGCTTAAGAACTCCCGCTGCGTGGGCAAAATAGACGCAAATGGTTATTCTCACCTCTTCAAGAGCCAACCAGGAGAATGCCTAGTGCATGTTAAGGACGGTTTTTGGGCCATGCACTTCCATCACTCTGAATGACTCTGTAGGGGTTAATATAAAGTCGCAACGGCGGAAGATGACACTCAGCTGCGTCGACCGCCCTCCCAGTCTGAGATTCGATAGCTTCTTGTCCATAATTAAATCATTTAACTTGCCTGGTAACCCCCTGGGTGACTAAAACAGTTAACTGAAAACTTAAGTGCTCCCGTAATAAGTTGGTCTCTGTATTCAGCCCAACGGTTCCTACCACCTTCCCTGAGTCCTTTGTGCCTGGGCGGGTGAACTCAACATGTCATGTCTCACACCAGGTGTAATAGTACCCTCGACTTTGTTTTCCCATCGAGATCAAACAAAGTGGCAATCACAGTAAGGAACAATCTTCCGAGATGCGACCACTTGCCGTCGCGCTGCTATTTCTCAATTACTCATACTCCCAAAAACCAAACATCCCCGATAGGCCTATTTCGCATTGCGTGCTGGAACGCTATGATTTGCTTCCAAAACTGAGTCAGCTTCTTTCTTGGGAATAGTCCCTAGCTAGCAGCTGATTGGCTGTGCGTCGTTGTGGAAAACTGCCTAGGCCTATTCACCCCAAAACATGATCCACCGGCTGGCCCTAAACAAAATAAGCTTACTCATTTGCAACCTATATTCCGCAAACTGCAGGAAAAGGTTACAAAAACAAAGGATTTCTCACTGCAGTCCCAACTAAACCGCGTCGTTCACCCCTCAGGCAGTACTCTAACAGCGTTCTCCGTGAAAAGGGACCCAGTGCCATTAATAACTAGTGAATCAGAAATTTTGGCAAAGCTGACGAAAAGAATGGATTCACATTCCCTACCAAAATTTTGTCAATTCCCTGTATCAGCACTTCACCAAAAGGCTCTCTAGACCTGGTCGAAACTTTAAACTCCTTTTTGCCGCTTTATGGACTACCAGCAACACGTTTTTCCCTCTCAAGTCCGTTTTATCTACCTGTAAACATTTGTTCATCATCAACTCCCTCCTCTCCAAAGTTTCTATCCGCGCTGTTAATACGAGAATCTCATAGGGCGAGGTCCGGATGCCTTATCCTTATCATCTCTGAGAGTTGAATGCCCTGATACTCCTATTCTTTTGTCTATCGTATTTTATTTACCCGTGAAATACAGTTGCTGTCCACAGCAGTTTAAGAATTCTGCAATCATACCAACTCACAAGAAGCGATCTCCGGTCGACCCAACCAACTACCGACCAGTAAACCTCACCCCAGTAGGGTTCAGACATTGATCAGGGTAAAATTAACCAACCACCTACTCAATCACAGCCTCGTCAACGAAGGTCACCAGAGCTTTTTGAAAACCTGGTCTTGCCGGAACTGTATGACTGATTTTTAATCTTATTACTAAATCAGTGAATGATAGTAAGGCAGTGATCGCGGTCTTTCTGGACATGACCAAGTCCTCTGATCAGGTTTTCCGTTCCCATTTGCCACCAAAATTCAAGCCTTCCGACAAAATTCATATCTTTCACTCTTGGCTAACATCTTACCTGACCACACGTAGTCAGATTGGAAACGTCAACAACTTTTTTTCTAAATCCAGTTTTACAACTAGTGGCGTCGTTCAAAGCAGTGTTCTGGTTCCCTCAAACGTTTTTGATGAATGTAGATGACCTATCCTCTATAATTTCACTTGGTACCTCATTCCCTTTTGCTGGTGGTATAAAAATTCTCTAAATCGTTGGTCTCAGCGCTGTAGAAAATAACGTCACATTTACACTCTTGGGGGATAAACTGTTTAATGAAGTTTTCAACCAAAATAATTTGCATTCTCATTTTTAACTGCCTCGTTCCGCCCAAATTCCTCAGTCCGGGACAACAGCCGCATTAAATCTCAAGTGCACGGCTTGGGTTATTATTACCTCCTATTTTTAGCTTTTCAGAACATATTGGCATGTGAGTTGCCGGATCCCGTAACCTTATTGGAATGACACAGAAATTTTCTTTTACGAGAAAGCAAGCTAGGCATTGACATGGCTCACGTTAAATCACTACTAAAACAAGGTGCTATTGGGGACTCTAATATGCTTCCGTGAGCCAAGGCTATTGAAGACGTGCAAAGATCCCTTACTAAGCTTGGTTTGGGATGTTGAGCGACAATGAAATTTTTTCTCACGTACAATTGTTAGCCTTCGGAGCATTTTCGGTGCGCCTTTTACCCCTTTGTTCATGTATTTTAATCCCGCTCTTCGCTTTCATAGCTATACTCCAAATTTTCGACAGGGGCGGTAATGCCTCCACCATCCTGGTCTTTCTCCCCTGGTTTCATGTATTCCACCAGTTCTATTTACTTTTTATGTGCGCGATGGAACAGGTGAGTAGTTCAGCCTTTCCGCCTTCTCCATTCCTGTTGCGACTGGTGGCTTCATATCAGAGTAAGGGGCCCAGACAGCCTCACAATTCTATTATCCATTCTCCTCCCCTCATCCCGAATATTTGCGACGCAATTCCGTGTACTATATTTTGACCTGGTCCTGAGAACGTTTGATGGCATTTGTGCTCGCCCCTACGCCGCTGCTTCTGATCCATTCACATGCCACTTTATCAATCCAAGGTGATGCAACCCTGTTGGTTAGCCCTAGTTCTGTGAATTTCGTCAGTTCTACAGATATGCGTGATGCTCTCAGTGGGGTAGTCAGAAATTTCTCTGTTATCTTAACTTGGATTTACCCAGTGCCTCTCCTTCCCTCATAACCTCTTGTTTAATCTCGGTCCACTACACTCCTTTGACCCTTCACAAGTGTGAGTAAATGCAAGAAATCAAGCTATTTTGCTCAGCTGGGCAATAATCCCTCCTCTCTATCGCTGTGCCGCTCAATTCCAAGTCATTTCAGAAATCTACCATTCGGTTTATGTCTGGCCTGGTTATTGCAGTGGGATCACTGCTCTTTGCTCATTTTTCCGCTTTTAATAATGGCCACCATAACAATAAACATGATGCTGTACTGGTACCCTAGGGTCTGTTCCGCTGGCGAAAAATGGCAAAATTCACCACATTCCACTAGCAGCATGGCTTTCAGGCTGCCCCCTCCTTTCTCCCTTTCTCCTGCAGGTTGTCCGCTCTTTTATGTGTTCGCATTGGCTCCCTGTTTTTAAATTTTTTCCGGCGTGGCCATCAAGAAGGCCGTCGTCGTCTAGGCCGCCTTGGCAACCACGCAGTATTCTGGTGCATGTCTTAAACCATATCAAATAGGTTTAGCTCTCAACTACTTCACAACTAATCCCCACCAACGATTTAGTATTTGTGAGCACTACTGAAGTCCCCAAATCCAGTAGCTTACATGGTTCTCCGCCGAATCGGCCGCAACTGCTGCACAAATCATACACTCCAACACTGCTCTTCTTATTCTCACTAGCTTTTATCCATAGCGGTTAAAACTGTCCCGTGTTTCATTCTTCCATTCATTTAACTGCTAGCAAAAATAACAAACATGGGAACCCAATCAGCACATGAGTTGCTAAAACGCCTTCCCCTTTCCAGAAATAAAGACTGTCGGCCGGAGACCGTTTTTCAAAGTGGCATTATATCATGGGGATTTCGGCAAATTTCTTGGCAAAATCGTAAATTATACTTCTTCCGTTTTCGTTTTCCTCCGAAGACTGAAACACAAATTGTACTACTGATTTCATATCTTGAGCGACGCCGTCGATAACTTTAGGAAATGGAGATAAGTAACTACGTGAATAGGCCTCCAGTGTTTAAGCAGGTCTTACTACGCGGTTTTAATCAGGTCTAATTGTGAAGGTCACTTGAAAAGCGATTCAGAACAGTCGAATTCCTGTTTTAATGTGCTACATTTGGGGTCTTTTTGAGGTATGCTGTTGTACGGTTTCGGGCCTTTTGGTGGCGTTTGTGCTGACGGGGTGTGGCTAACACAAATTTCCAAATCCCTATGACGGGAACGAAATAATACCGGAGAGCATGAGTGACAGAGTTGGCTGTAAATTCCATTGGACAAAACGTTCGTATGTTGGCCCCTTGTTAGATTTATAACCTACTTAATTGTGGCTGGCTATGCGACCAACCGAAAGTTCCCAAAGAATAACATGTTTGAGGTGACAAGAACGAGTTTCTGTGATGTTCTCGTCTAACGTTAGATCGAGAGGGGGTAACAATGACGTAAATGAACTCCGACCTCAAGCTATTGAGAGCAGAAACGAAGACCCAAGTGACCAACACAGCCCGCAAACCTATGCACTGTTGGTTGTGTATTTAGTTAAACTATGTAGCATGTGTTCACTCATGCTTATCACATTCGCCGCACCTTAAATGACGTTCAGAGTCCTTATAATTAAGTCGTTCTTTATTATGCAGCCGTTTGGTCCTTCGGATTGGTTCAGCTGGTGTGAGTTCTTCATTGGGATCATTGACATCTGAGGCAGAATCAGCATTGATTGACTTGGTGGCGCTTTTAAGTTTGCACGGAATCCTCGGCTATATCGTTAGACTGAGGGTGTGGTGGAGGTGTTAATAGACGGTCGCAACCCACAGATTTCAATCAGTCGTCTACCTTCTGAGCAGTGAAACGATTCCCATTATCCCTAGCCAGCCGACGTGACAGTCTTTCATGACTAAAAATCTTGCGAAGAGCAGCAAATTTGAAACCTGAGGTAGAAAACGTAGTTAAGTAAACTTCTGGTCACCTGGAGTACGAGTCAATTACTACCAAGGCGTAATATTTACTCATGAATGGTCCGCGTGAACCCGTTGCCAGGCCTCACAAGCTACAGCCCAAGAAGTCTATTTGAAGGGCTGAGAACGTTGAGATCTCTAGCGACCTGCCATAGATCGCTGTCGAGTTCGGACCACCAGCATGCTAATTGCACCAAGGATTTCATTTTCTCCACACAATGATAACCGGAATTTAAATCTGGTAGAACAGCAGATCATATTGGAAGAGGCACAATAATGCGATCTTTGGAACACAACACCCTGTCGAAAGTAACAGAAATATCACCCTTGCGTTTGTAAAACCCAGGGAAACGTCGCTTGACATCTGCCTTCCACCTATTACGAAGAGCAGACAAAATGGCATAGTGGCATCTGGTCTCACTAATAAAGTCTAGTCGATTGACGGGGAGAGGCTGCGCAAGTAAACAGTCTCCAGAAGGAACCGCCTTAAAGACAGCATATCGAGACATGTTATCTGCGGGAGGAATGGATTCAACTTTGCGATACTGGGGGTCGCAGGAGTATGCACTGAGCGAAATGTTCCATCGTTGAACCATAGGAGGAGGATTTTCCATAGAAGCGAGGGGATTGCACGTGAACTCTAGCGCCTCGTGATCTGTCAAAAATACTTTTGTATTCGTGTAACCGCACAAAATAAAGCTAGAGCCTCTCATTGCACCTGATAATATCCCCGTTCCACAGGACTAAGGCGACGAGAAATACAAAGTACCGGATGACCATTTTGTTCTGACCCAGCACCAATGCCAATAGAGGATGCATCGGTGATGGCCGTGGATTTCGGTTCTGGTGAAAAAGCATGTAAAACAGCCTTGGTTAACAGAAATTCTGATAACCGTTGGAGTACATTTTCATGTATGGAAGGCCATGCGTAAGATTTCTGTGACGAAAGATCAAAAAGACGTTGCGCGACGGTCGAAAACACGGAAAAATCGTGAGTAGTATTGAAGGGTACACATTAGAGAACAAAGTTCGTCCAGAAATTTGGACGATGGTGCATGAGACAAAGCCGAAAATCTGTTAGGATCGATTCTGAAACCATGCTGTTCTGGCAAACAGACTAAGAAAGCAAAGTTATGGGATGAAAACATATTTGTCAGAGTTAATAGCAACATTATGGTCACAAAATGGCTCAAGCAATAAACGGAAACGTTCATGTTATTTCTTTGCTGGTGCGTGTACAATAATGTCGTCCTGATAGGCGGAAACGGCACTTAAGTCATAAATAATAGTATTCATGGCGTTGTGAAAAATCGCAGGGAAAACACTGAGGCCAAAGGGTAAAATTTTATACTGAAACAGTCCAAAGGGAGTGGTAACTGTGATTAGGTCACGTGATTGGTCGTCAAGAGGTATTTTTAAGGATGTATATCTAAGTTCGGGCTTCGAGAAGAATTTCGATCCATAAAATTGATGATATCTTCAGGTCCAGGCGTCGAACAACTTGCCTGTTCGAGGAATTTATTGACCGTAATCCGATAATCACAAATTATTGGGGTTATTCCGCCCTTTTTAAGTTGAGTGACGATGGGTGTGGCCCAAGTAGGACCTACTGGTTCCAATATTCCTTTACCAACCAGCTGATCTATCGTACGCTTGGCTGGTTCCCGTAAACCAAGAAGACCGATGCGATGCCTCATAAAAATCAGAGACCCCAAGGCTTCCAAAGTGACTGGTTGCATCCTGATACCGCATCAGTTAACTTTCGGAGTTGGGAATGGTAACAGTCAGTAAAAAATGACAATGAGAAGTCTAGAAGTTTCATGCACTTGAGACCAATGATAGAAAATGAACAGTCAATAGTTAATGTCATATGACAAGAAATGAGCATTTGTAAGTGTTCGTATTTCAGGCTGTTAAAAAACGACCCCAAAACAGGATGTTCATGTCCAGTAGTATCATTCACAGAAATATCAACAATTCTAATGCTAACATGGGATACAATGCGTTGGATTAACGAGTTAGAAATTGTTGACATAGTAAGTGCGTGTGATGCCTGAACGGAGTAGAATTGGTGAGGGCTGATGAGAGACCGAAATTCCGAGGAAATGGATGAATCAGAACTACAGTTGTCCGTAACCTAATCTCGTGAACTCCGGCAAACGGATTGAATGTGGCCAAGCTTAGTGCACGTGTAACATTTTCAACTTCAAAAACGGCATTTTAGACGACATTTTTGAGCTCCGCCGGACTTACATGTGTTTCATTTTTGTATTTTAGGTTTCTGTTGGGCTTGTGACTGACAATTCACATCGGGTTCTGCCGTGTTCGTAATGTGACGTGACCACTGCGATCACGATATAAGAGAATCGGGGACGTTACACAACAGATTTGGTTCCGCATAAACAGTAGTACTGACGTCCTAAAGTCGTTCGCTGACGGAAGTGCGCAATTTGGAGTTAGAAGAAGCTGGTTAACCAATTCCAGTTGATTTATTCCTCCAACAAATCGATACCTTAGTTGTACTTGCAAATGATTACCGTAATTACATCGAGTCGTCTAAGTTTGCAGTTGTGGACTGAATTCACGAATTGACTGGATCTCCTGATGCATGAGAGAGTGAAATAAGGCCCGCTCGGCAGCTTGGAAATTAACGGGTTTGAGGTGTCGGAGAAGCAGTTATTTCACGTCTTCATACGTCGTTTCAAATTGGAGGAAGCTAAATTTTTAACCAAGAAGTGAGCGTCTTTCCCGATAAGAGATAAAAGATGTGCGTATTTAGTTTTGGGAGCAAGGATGCTGTTTGTAAGACATCTAATCTCAAAGCGTTCCATTTAATTCTCGATCTCACGCGAACTTCCATGAATATCGAGGGTCTCCGGTGTGCATCGATCCAGTGGTGTTGATCGCGACGCCGGTTGTGCTGTTCTCGAAAAACGCTAAATCGAGAGGTGGTAACACTGACGTGAACGAACTTCGACCCCAAGCTATTAAGAGCAGAAACGAAGACCCAAACAACCAATACAAAAGGGACTGTACTACTGGCAAACCGATGCACAACTGGTCATATATTTAGTTAAACACTATATAATATACAGTGATTTACAGCCATCGCAAAATCTGAGGTAGGCGACTTAGTGGAATAAACCTCTGATCACCTGGAGTACAAATAACTCACTTTACCGAGGCGTAAAAGATGCCTCCTGTCTGTTTTCACAACTGAAACGCAGTGACATGACCTACAACATTACAGCTAAGAAGGCTTAACAACTAGGAACACTGAACATTTGTAAGAAAATGAGACAATCTGTCGGTCGAAGGTTTGAACTTGTCCATGAATCGTGGATAATATCTAAAAGCATGATTTTACCGTTCGTTTTAGGCGTAAAGTCAGTGTTGTACTCATTCTGCGGAAATATCTGCGAAATTTTCATGTAGGAAAACGTTTTCGATGCGAAGGCCCCAGATTTCATTTGTATAGTGTAACATTAATAAACTCCATTATGATTGATGAGTGTGGAGGGGAATATTCCTTATTTCATAGGCTTTGTCAACAAGCAATCTTGAGGGAGAAACACTTCCTGGTTTGGGAACGGAAATTCGAATTTGGACAATACGAAGAAGAAGGGTGGGTGACTGTAAAACCGAAGCACCGTTTCCAAATGTTGATTTACGGACAGCCAATTCGGGTAGGTATAACTACACAAAACGGAATCTGCATCAATCATTTTTACTTTTTACAACCAGTGTTATTATTATCACTGGCACTTAAATCTCATTGGTATGAATATGACTACTACTTTCATTGTGTAGATTTACTAATCAGTTTGTTTTTTTTTGACGGCAAAATTATTGCTCATCCGAACATCGTTTTTTCTGCAGTTTTCTATTTACAGATTTTATCGATCTTATCAGCTAATGAGAACCAACGATATACGAATCAAAGAAGACGATTATGCCTGTATGATAAACAATTACTTTGTTATATGCAATAATTATTTCACCATAACTGACTTTTTGGAACTCGGGGAATTAACTTCACTAACAGGTGTGAAAGATTTTGTTAATTAAACGGTCAACAAGACAGGTAATATCGATAGCTCTCCAACTAGAAGAACCTGTGCCAGATAAAATCGTTACCACCACGTCTTGCCTGTTTCCTCTTGAATGGAAAATATATGCTACCAGAAGTTTTCGTTACTATTTTCTCTACGATCCAGATGTACTCACACGCTGCCTGTCAATTATTCACATCTTTAAATTAGATAAAAATTTTGTTATTGTAATCTTTCTTCCCACAGTATTTCTCTTCACCAGGCTGCCATCAACAATGGCGTTTTGTGGTTTTCCTCTACGCGATCTCTCGTCTAGGCAGCAGAACTGTTCAGTAGAATTCTAATCACCATTTTCAGCTTAGGTCGCCCGATTTGAAAGCAAAAAAGGCTCGTACAACTATCTTGCCGAATTTAAAAAATCAAGAAACCTTCCCCACTAAGGAGTGCAGAGACAATGCTTCTCTTGTCAAAGAGCTTCTACAAATCGGAATCCCAAGCTTTTTTGACGAAGCACAAAGTTTTGCGGAATAAGCAGACCAAACTCACCAACGACAAGATCGATATGACCCACCTCACTGGCACTTTTACACGGTCCCATGCGTTGCTTCTGTAAACGGTTCCCTAACATCCTGTAGCTTTGTGGGGTTTTCAAAGTCTCACTTTCTTCTTCCTAGTCTGCTGCACCTGCGGTTGGGTGAACAATATACGATTGGTTGATACCGGTGGAAATTTCGGCGACTTCATTATTGGGTTTCCATAGGGCAGTGAAGCTTGGCGAAAACCAGATACGAACTCTGAGATTGAAACAATGATACCAAACATGTTGAAATCGCTACTTACAAAGCACAGTAAATCGTTAGTCGCACCCACTAGTCTTGCCTAAATCAAATCATAGAAATGGCCCAAATCTTTGTAAGCGCATGATGGTGAAACAGAAGACCACGGACGTACTCATACTTAGTGACAAATCTAGTTCTACATACACGCACAAATGAGTCTATGTGATGACTAGCACGAGTAGTCACTTCCCTCGCTAGTTAGCACCATCAGCTGTTGATAAAGCTGACAACATGATCAGTATCTTTTGTGGAATTTTAGATGACGAAGTTGCTCAATTTAGACCAACGTGGGTTACTGTTTCTTCTTACTGTAAACATACCCCAATCTGTCCGTAATTCTGACGCCATACAAAAAGGGATCAAATCCATAGGTTATCCACCAAGAGATTGAATATCATTGCGCATGACCGTTGGTACGTCACAAACACTTTTCACAAAGGTACCGATCCACCCAGCACGGATGTTGCGATTAAACCTCTCTATCTTGTTCGTTATGGACCTGTCCAAGTGAAATACACCAAGAATATATGAACTGCACCTCAATGACTAAAAGGTTTCCGCAGAATATTTTACAAATACCAACAAGATGTTGTCAATCATACCAGGGTTAATATAACAACAGCAAAGAATTCAAACTCCGGTGAAACAGATAAATAAAACTGGTGTGATAAGTGTTGATCTATGTGATCAATACTTATCAGCATGTGAGAAATTTGCACACACAATTCTTCCTCATCCCACGCATCCTCTACCAACGATCTTTCAGTGCCGTTCTCATATTTCCACACGATTCGTTTTTCGTTCCATACCATTTAGAATCAACATCTATAGGAATTTCAGTGTCCCATACTTAGCTCGAATTTTGACATTTCGTGACTGGTTTGCAGCCGAATTCCTGAGCAACCTATCATAATGTGCTGTGATTATTCCTCGATGAGTTTTTATATTTT
This sequence comes from Fasciolopsis buskii, assembly GCA_008360955.1. Lineage (NCBI taxonomy): Eukaryota > Metazoa > Platyhelminthes > Trematoda > Plagiorchiida > Fasciolidae > Fasciolopsis > Fasciolopsis buskii. The sequence continues at coordinate 81,431 of LUCM01003233.1, read as the reverse complement.
TCACGAGGTGATGAACTTATTTTTATTTTACTTTATTTATTTATTTTTCCGCAATTTTATCTTAACCCTCACATTTCTGACTAAAATGCGACATTATTTATTGTAAGCAAAGGTCTATACAAAACAATACAATATAGTATGTGACACTGTTGTAATAATTTCACGAAGAGCACAAAACTCCACAGCCAGGTTTACCTGACCTCGTTTGATTGTTGTATTCAGCCATGAACACATGTTTCGACGATTTCAGGCATTTCTTCCATAGCTTAGAGCACGGAAAGCGGTCAGCTTCCTGGTATCATAGTATAAAACATTTCATTAGACTTCCACTGATATTTTTCCAGTGTTGTTCAATAGAGTTATTCGTTCCGATTCGGGTGAATCAGAGAGTTGTTTCGGGAGTTGTTAGTGTCTTTTTGTGTCCTTATTTGTGCCTAACAATATAACAAATGGTTCGCGTGCCAGTAGTTTCATGCCCCTTCACTGTGCGTAAATGGTTATCACATAGCGGTAGTATGTCTTTCGACGACAGTTTTTCGGTCTTCGTTTTAAACAAAAAGGGTCCTCATCTTTCTCCCGTAGTGTCAGCGTGCTTGCCTAGTCCAATGTTACGACCATGTGCCATTATGTAAGAAGGACCTTGCAGCCAAGAGAATAGGTAGCTGCTTCATGAACAGGTACCATACAAAGGCAATGACATAAATTTTCAGCTCAAGATTTCAGCTGGATTTGCCAGTTTCCCCAATTGAATATGCACGTAATTTCAGAAATCTTCATTAAAAGAAAAGGATTCCCAAACTGTTGGTGAAATATCGCTTGCCTATGCACATCAAAACTAATTAGGCATATTGATCCCTTATAACCGCGACACAACTAACGTGGCAGTTGCATATCGGAATGGGCCGTATTGTTCAAAACTGGGTTTAACAATAAGTGGCACAATTGATACCGGGTGAAACCCGATGGCGTTCCCGAGAACATTGTGATCTTAATTTTAGCGAATTTCTTTACATCGAGCAGAAAACATTCGCGGTGAAACTGCATTTCGAGCCACAAACAGCAGTAATGAAGCTCAACTAGGCACTTACCGTAATCCAAAAGAAACCAAATCTCATCTAGGTCCATATACGATGGATATACACTGCTAATGATTCCTAACAATGATGAAGCAGCTGTGCAGTGCTTGCAAGATTTCCAGTGGCAAGTTGGATGTTGACAACGCACGACGAATCATTTTGCAACCAATTATCTTTCAGTGGGAAGAAAATTAGTGTGCCCATCAGTCGTATGACTACCTGTTACACCTTCCCATCGTTATTCTGCATTATTTCACTTTGTTGTCCGTTGTTTAAACGATGTGCCGTCAAAGTTCGTTTTGCAGTATTCTTTGCCCTAGGATGTAGTCAAATAATCACCGAAATTATTCATAGATCTTTGGCTTGTTTTAGCATTCCGAATAATCCCACAGGGCACATTGAGAAACGACAGTGTGACGAACAAGCTTGTTTTAAGTTATTCGTGATAATGCCAATGCACATTATATATGATTTACTGCAACTGAGAAGGGAATGATAGGTTACAGTTCTAGTAATCAAAATAAGTCTACTGTTGTGTGTGCGCGCGTGTGTGTGTGTGTGTGTGTGTGAAACGGATGGTGGTCGAAATTATAGGTTGGGGGGATGTGATTCACACCGATGGCCCAGGTCTGTAAGGGATTCGATAGGTTTTCGGAGGTGCCGACCGACTCCAAACGCTAGTGCACAATCTTAGATTTGGTCTAAGTTACTGAATCCAACATAGAATGTGCAAATTTGGCTGTCTCTGTGTTGTACCGTAGATTTACTAAAATACCAGCCAACAGCTTGAAAATAACTTCATTTTACCACTCTCATTCTGGTGAGGTTCATGCCGATCCCGCTACTCATGAACCACGAAGGTTATGTGATAATAACCTGGAACTGGTTGATAACGTCGAAAATTCACTCATTTCCGCTTACTCAGGAGTGGCAAACATTTCCGATCAGCTATGACTCGGACCCGCATGCAGAAATCCCCGCATGTGCAGTGACCAACAGGCCTTGGAAAAAATTTGGCCATTTGGGTTGCATTCTGCATTGGGCTACTGTCATACTTTTCAGTAGACAAATTGACCACAAAATCCATCCTATTTAGTTGCCCCACTGGCAAAGTTCTCGCCCATGAACGTTGCCGCGACGGACAAATATTGGCATGGTGTTGATCCCTCGGAAATCCACAAGGCATCATCCAAACTTAAAGGGTATGAAGCCAGTAATCCAGATTGCATTTTGACGACCAAATGGCATGCGGTAACAAGTCAGTGTCCCCGGTACTGATTCCGTCAGAATATTTCTGTCAGCTGGTCAGTTGGATCTGTTGACCAAGTGACAGAACAAAAATAATCTTATAGAAAATATCTTATAGGTATGCAGAACCTCGCCACAAAAGATTCCATTTAGAATATTACCACCACCACAACAAATCAGATATCGTGGACTTTCTGACGTGAAGAGCGCGTGCAAACCGCAGTCCGAGGACAATCGGGTGGTCGTTCTGAGAATGGAAATTACCTGATTACCCATACTATTTATTGTTTAATAACTAATATTTTTTCAGCGTACTGATTCTGTGGCTGTTAGGATGATGAAACGAAAATCCTGATGACGGAAATATATTTCTTCCGTGTATAATCAAGTGAAGACGAACGTGTCAGTCGGTCATTTCAGATAACAGTCTTGTAAACAAGGCACTTGGGAGGCGCTAGTCTATGTAACGGCGTACTTGATGAACTTATCAGCAAGAAGTTCCATCCGCAAGCGAAAGTGGCGCACAACAGTGTTGTTCGTGGAACGCCTTTCCGCGCAGCGTTAACAGACTGTTTGGTCCAAATCCACGTTTTGAAAAATAGTCAGCTAATTGCTCTCTGGAGTATGTACCAACTATTTTCGTTCAACAATAAATGCTTCCCGACATACGTGCATTCCCGGCTAGGTAAGAGTTAAACTAAAATATCTTGCTATGGTACTATTCAAACCAGCTCACATCAGAGATTCTTGAGGGGAGATTTTAACCGTCTTCAAGATATTCTAGGTGCACCATTATGATTAAATGTTTCAGTCTGTTATGAGGTCTCCGTGTATTGTCTATACTCGACTGCTGTCGCTGGGATGATGGTGAAACTGAATAGCTGGCATACCAATGCTCGCCACAGTGGTGTCTTAGTGAGTGTTACATGAAGCGTGTTGCAGCAACATGTAACGAGCATGCGCAGTCTTACGATCGTAACTGATAACGACTAGATGTAACAAATGCGCCAGCTGGTGTTTGTTAATCTTGGAAAGGCAATTCACTACCGTTTGGCAGTTTATAAGGATTAAAGGAAATTGATGAGTGCAGATCGAATACTACCCAGCCGAAATAAATCAAGATTTGAAGAAATACGAAAAAAAGAAATCTTGAGTAGGTCACACTCGTTCCGCTGTCAAAGGAATCCTAGTTGAACTTGGTCTGTCTTCCATTATTTTCATCGCAGATCAGACGATGGGTAAGTTGTTCATATTTACGAATGATAATCAGACTAGTCATGGACGGCAGAAACTTTGGTGGATCAATTCCTCACGAAGTGCCAGACTTGGCTCCTCGGCTGAACGAGAGAGAAGTCGAAAGTAACGAGGCGGCTGATCGTTTATTAGTGAACGAAACAGATTGAAAACCGGGAGGGTGTTGAACTACCTCGTGATCCTACTAAATCAGCTGTTAGTCATGTCTCCCGAGAGCCAAAAACAAGAATGGCGATGAACCATAACCGGATAGTACCACGTTCGCTTAAACAAGCAGGCTTCAAACAACCAACGGTTCTGTGTGACCTACGATGTGTGACTGATGAAAGTTACCCAAGTGAGTTAGGGGTCCGATGATGGAACTGCCGATTACTGTCTTACGTATTGAGGTCATGAAGTTTTGAAGCATCTGACAAAACCGAAGACAGCAGTTGAAGGTTAGTGTCAAAACTAGAAGCCTTATTACGGCTGAATATTCTGGTTTGTGTGGTTAAGAATGCTCCCTTGCAAACGTGTGCATCCGTGGGTCCGGGCTTAAACATAATTCATATGATTTTAGTGTTCAGAACAGCCTCTATAAAATTTAATTCGCTTTCATTTGTATGTTTTGTTACACTCGCTGGATGTGATCTATGCTTATTTTTGTGTGAATTTAAAATCCATATCTTACATTTTTTGTGCTATGTGAGCTGTTAGGCTTAGCAGTAATAAATGTATTGTCAAATAAGAGTTTCCGCCTGCATCCGAAATTCACCGATGCACGCAATCGCACACACACGCACACACACACACACACACATGCACCGTCCAACACAGATGCACTCTGCAGTAAGTGCCTCAACGGACAATCCCGATAGGGTACTAAGCGTGGGCCCATTGATTTGATAACCACACTGTTCTACCCTAACACCGGATGCGGATCAGCAAGCGTGCTAGTGCGCATCGGAGTATCAGAACTGACGACGGATGGCATGAAAAGATGGGGGTTTGTGTGAAGGAATGAATGAATGAAAAGATTGCTAATAGGCACGCCAGAAGGTAATGCGGATCCGAAAGGACGGCGAAGGGCGGGAGCGAATCCAGGTTTTGATGGTGAAAGTTAGTCCAGAAGGAAAATGGTTACAGATGCGTGCGTGGATGAAATGTTGAACTGTCTTTTTATGCAGTTGGTACAACTATTCGATCGAAGGACGATGGCTGTAGCTTTATTGACCAGGGGTGATGCGCTACCGGGCGATCGGTGAAGGAATTCGCGCAGGGGTGGACAGATAGATAAACGTACACATAGTTAGGCTTAGTGACTTAATGAATGACGGACTGACTGTCTATCTGACTGACCAACTGACGCAGACATACATACGGCAATCACACTATCAAGTAATCAGGATCCACGCATCGATTTGCAAAGACATTTGAAAACTCGTGTGCCTCTCTGCCCGCCTGTCCGTCAGCCCATCACTTTGTATGTCTAACTGTCTATCCAACCATGTATCAATCTGGTCACTGGTTCACTAACGTCTCCGCTTTGCGTAGTGCACCGAAGTCAATGCAATAGGCCTACTGGGTCACCCAGCTTGCACTGTCCATATATGGCAAACTATTTTTGTCAGATATTTGTGTGCACATCAGAGGAACGAACTCACCGACAATAGCAGAGACACGTGTAGATACTTCCAAATGCACACCTTTGATTGAATTCAGGTTTGATCTTAGCCACTGACTCGGACCTGAAAATAGCCCTCGAAAAACGTTTATTGATGGGAAAAGTGTGAAAGACGTAGTATTATTCGGATCGTCTTTATGAACCGGGAAAAGATGTCTGCACGACTTACTCGTGTCCAATATTCATGTCTTTGTTCGCATATTACCCAGTACCTACTACAAGTTTGTAAAATGTCAGGCGAAAATAGTCTTCAGATCCGGGAAATTTTTAGCTGACCACAGATTTTATTTAGATGGCTGTATTTTCTGGTGGAATTTGGGGTTTACACGAACAACTCTGCGAAATGGAAATCTCGATTCAATTCACGTTTGAGCCCTAGCGATATTTCGACTCATTCCGAGTACGAAAATATGCTATTTTCTCCTGTACTTCCAAGAACCGCATTCTTCATCTATATCTACACTCGTTTACATTAGATAGGTATTTCCACCAGCATTTTTCCAAGAAATCTGAATGTTTTATTGAAGGAATTTTAGGGCATCGCTATTTCAGTGACACCTAGCGCAATGATACATCCCATGTGAGTGCGGAACGAGAATCGAATGAAACGGCAAACCGATTCCGATTATCTCATCCTCGATATGTATATATATATATATATATATATATATATATATATATATATAAGCTTAACGATTTCCCGTTCGTTGAACATTTTTGTGTCAGAGCTTCGAAGCCATCTGCCTGGACAACAGCATTCCGTAATCTACGATCGATCCTTTAATTAGGGCAGCCATGGTCCCAATGTTCTTATTTCCAGGAATCGTATGACTTTACCAGCACACTGTAGACCATTTTGCTTAGACTGCTGTTCGACAAATTCCAACTAATCAAACTAAAATGGGAACCTCATCCAGTAGCTTTACAGTAACTGCCAAACTGAAACTTGCCAGAATGCCCCGCTTGCATGCATGTGAATACATATTTGGTTGATCTTAACCAGACTATGTTCTAGGACCTATCATGAGTCACGATGTCATCGTATACTGCGAGCCATGACTATATCCACAGTCGACATTCTTGAGTCTGGTTTTGTTTGTGCATGCATTGTGCTGTTTGTTTGCTTGTCTTCCTTTGGTGAAGGTCAAGGACATTTTCAAGTAGGAAACTCATATAAACTTGTGTGATGGGTCTACGTGTAAATAACTTGGCATATTTCGGTGTATCTTCGTTATCGTCTGCGACTACAGCGAACCAATCAAAGTGGTGGTAAACGAGAAAAATGGACACTCGGCGACAGTCACGGGCTCAAACATGTTGCGCCAATATCGCCTCTGTCTGGTTAGTATATATACCATATCTTGTAGATAAACCGTAACATGAATTCCACTGCTCATGACCTTCCTAGATTATCTAGGTCCGGTAATTCCAGTCCGCACTGCTATTTCGGGTGTCAGTATTATGATGCTTGTGAATGCAATAAAGCTGTAAGAACGACTAGACAATGAAGGTAACACGGCAGCTTCGCAAACTGTAGATCGTTTCCTCCAACACCCGTTAGATAATCATTCGTAAACGGCATTTTGTTGCTAGCTTATCAACAGTTATTGGATAACTTCAGATCCAGTATTACTGAAAAAGGGGTTAACGTATACTTTTACAGTATTTTTCTGAATAACTTGTGGTCTCAGCTCATCTAGATGGGGGAACAGCAAGATGCCGTTTAGCTCACGGAAATTAAAGAGTACGACCCCTGCTACTGCTTAATGATTCAACCTGATGCTTAGAAGAAATTTTTATCTTTAATCGTTCACCTTTTTTCGCGAATGACTCAACAGTATGCGTCATTTTCAGTAAGGGGACATCGGCCAACAGACAGACGTCAAATGAGGAAGTCGACCGGTGTCGTAAGGATTTGAACCAGCGACTTACGGGTCGATGATCCACGATCCTGACCGTTTGAACACCGCCGGCTAACCCGGCGCATGTCATGGATTTGAAAATTTGGGTTGGTCATAGCTCAGGTTTTTGGTTTTCCCGAGGTTCTAATCACTAAGTTTGGCGTTTAGATCGCAAACATTCAGTCAACAGCTGTCAGCGCGATATCATCAAGACCCAGTCTATTTTGTCCGTTATAGAAGGTACCCAGCTGTCGTAGAATGTCCTAGATGCTGTTAGCATGTTGGAGTATTCTGATCACACATTTTTCAATAGTGTTTTCGGGAAACTTAAGGTTTTCTGTCCATCACCCTCCTGGGAGTCCATTGTACTCAGTGAAACCACAATTTGACTGAACGGGTAAGCTCTCGGTTGTTAGTTTCGGTCCATACTTATCGCTTCATAAAGTTCGTATGCACTATAGTGATCTACTTCGGTTTCCATAAGCTATCAAGTAATGCCAGGAAAACTACAGAGCTAAATTACGAATCGCGTCCGTAGAAATGAGGACAAATTAAATAAAATTATTACTAAACCCTTAGTATTTTGGCCACCATGTTTTTCAAAGCATTCAGTATGTAGCATCAACGCCCTACTGAATAGTAAAAAAAGTTTAGGGAATTGCACAGACCTGTCATTCTTGTTAGGAATCGTTAGCAATGCATATCCACTGAGCCGCAAACCCGAGAAGAACGAATGTGAATCCAACGCAGTTACCCTACCACGCTAGCTGGGCAGACTCTCAAAAGTTTTTCCAACAACAACAGCTTACGATAGAGAACTTTTATCCGTCACTGTATTTTGCAGGCCACATATCTTTACTCGCCAGTGGAAAGACTTCTAAGTGGTGATCAGATTCTCTATAAGATGCCAATACGGCGGGTTCACAACCGTTCGTCCCGAGCTCTCACAACAGTTCGAGCGCGGTGAGTATGCATCGCTGATGATTCCTAGCACTGATGAAACCGCCTTGAAGTGTTTCCGTGAGTCTTAATGGTGAAATGGACATCTGTTCTGCACGACGAATCCTTTGGGTTTTGCAATGTTCTTGGTGTCAGTTCCCTGTCAAAACTCTCTGTTAACTAACCCATCACTCGTCTATTCAAAGTGCTCCGTTCATCATTCGAACAACAGGTGCCTAAAAGCAAACTTTTCACTAGTTGTTTAGACGGTTGGTCGCTCTCGTTTGACTGGCTGGAGAAGATCCAAGCGATACCCACGCATCATTTGCCCGGTTGGCACATCCTGTAGACTGGAAAGTTTTTGGAAAACTAAGTTGTAGTGTACTAAAAACCCTAGGAAAATTAAAATGAAGTAGCCAACCTGTTTGGGCTCACTGAAAGCCTCGGACAGCGAGCTAAAACGGAGCTCAAATGGCAGGCGAAAGCGAATTATGTGACTGATGTGCAATTGTACATCCAAGCTTCTCCGATGAACTGGTGCATTGTCAAAAATAAAACCAATGGAACACCAGGCTGCCCCATGGGAGAAGGCGCGGAAAAGCTAGAAGAGAACTTGCTGAAAATGTGCCAGGTAGTCTCTGCGTGACATTTGTACTTTAGGATACCGGTAGCAGATGAAAATTTTAATACGTTCAAGTTAGAATTTTTACTGAAAGAGAAGCTTCGAACTAATCTATAGCCCACTTTTGGGCGCCCATACTTCCTCCAACACCGTATGTTGTAATTAATGCACAAAAGTGACATTGTGTTACTGAATTTGTAACCATTCGGCCTATTTTGTTTGTTTGACTTTACCGGTATCCGAGTTTCGTTCCACTTGCTGCGAGATCCAGATAACTAGCCTAACTATTTGTGCCGCTATAGGTCCGTCATTCTTAAACTTTGGCCGTTGTAAAAATGTGGCATTCGCTGGGTCCCTCTTTTTTTATTTCTTTTGTCCATTACCTGACGACTGCGCAATGTCCAAAGAAAGAGACCAAACGCAACTCGAGGCTGTGCTGCAGTAACTGAAGACAGACTGTGATCGAGGTGATGGCAAGGGTCTCGGACCCGAGTTCACATCGGCATTTAGCCCAAAGCCATTCAAGTTACTGATGTCTTAGAAAACTCGTTACGGCCTTAAGATCTGCCCCGTATAACTGTCGTGTTGTACTTCGTTTTTTCCTGTGTGTTTATGAACTACACGATGAGACCATATTGTTGATGCTGAAGGAACCAGGACATTTGTTCAAAGTGCATTTTGCGGAGGTTGTCATATTCTGACATCACTTGTACTTTTTCTTATTTTTGTTTTTATTGGAGATATGTCGTGTGCAGATCTTCGATAGGTTTACCAACCATTGGCTTTTATGTGAATCAACGCTCAACCGGACAAGACTAGTGCACACTGACCTTGTTCCTCATTGGTCGTGGCACAACAATCTCTCGTCGATGGAAATTAGGTGAACATAAGTAGGCGAATGAGGTTCGCTCTCGGTGAATGTTAGCCACGTCAACAAAACACAGCAGGTCTGATCAAAAAGTCCATGAATTAATGCCTATAGAAACTGAACAATACAAATTATTCCTCCATACTCATTCTGAATAGTTCTTTCTTTTTTCACATGTCTATTCATTTGAAAAATGAGGGTGCCGAAATATGCACGAAACAAATTTTCTCCAAATTCACATTCCGACTGATGTGGTAACTTGACTAATGAACACTTGACGGCGTCGCAGGCTGTTTTGATAACCAATGTGCACCAATTCGTCTTGGGGTGCGGCTCTTAATTTTTTCCTAGAATTACTCTATATCACTTTTGTATCGTTCATTTGTTTTTAACTTCGATATTAACAAACAGCAAGCGGAACATTAATTTTTTTGGAAATTAGAGGTTGCGGCCGGCTAAGGACAGCTGCTTGAACGCGTTGTTTGGGAGTGGAAAGATCCGAACCACCGACCTGCAAATTGGAATCTCCTCATGTTTATCATCTGACCATCGCCGGTTTTTTAGGCTGAACTACTGGATTGTGCACACTTCGGTATTTTAATGTTTGAAAACCGCTACAATCCGACTTGATTCACTTGTGATAAGATTTCAATTTTTTGCTTTCTGTTAGTTCAGTCTTTTGGCATCGTGAAAATTAAGTCAGTTGGAAGCGTAACACACTAATATGAACTTGAAGTCAAATCCCACTTTGATGCAAACTGATTTTCCCAACAGTAAAATATTTTGCCACCCATTATCAAGGATTTTTGAAAATGGTAATCAATCTGATCTAATCTTGGCAACACAAGCAGGGGTAGAATTTTTAGCAAATGACTGGCGTTCATACAACAACTTAGCGGATTATCATAATCAATATGTTTGAATGAAGTGCCCCATTTTTGACAGTCACGAATCCGGATAGGTGCTCACGTTTTTCGTTTCGAGGGCTTTATCAAGGAAGCTAAGGTCACACGTTCAATTGACAATAATTCAATGCATAACTTGTGGAAATCGAGGAAATCGTGAACAGTTTTATGGGATTTTCCCGTGATACTTGCATATTTTGAAATCTTCAAAAACTGAAACACCAATGTCTTCAACTGTTAGAGTACCGGTAAAATCTAGTGTCTGAGAGGTAAACAAAATAGTTCTTGCCCAATGTCACTACCATTTCCCGAGTTATTTCGGGGTTATCGCAGAATTATTCGGATTTATATGAAAAAAGTATTCGGAATCCTATGTAAGAACACGTACTCATTTCGCAAGAATTTCTGACAGCACATCGGCCAGCAGTTTGTAGAGCCACAGGGATCTCGACCTACTCGGACCATTTCGCCGGTTAACGAGTCCGCACGGCTTTTCGTCACGTTTTGAGTTGACTGATCCAGATCGTCAAACAATATTCTCAGCGAAGAATAGCCCGCATTAGGAGAATCGATCTTCTGGGGTGCGTAACACGTCACAATTACCTTAGCCTATTTCGAATTCAGGGCTGAATACTGGGAACGTTCGCAGAAATGGATTGCTACAAACTACTACTCATTCGGTAAGTGAATTTTCTCTTAGTAATAACTTTTATCCTTTCGGATTTTCAAGTAAACAGTTCGCAATTATTCTCAGACAACCTGATGTCCATTATGTGTATATTTGCATAATTTCTCCGTTTCCGCAACCTATTGACGGCACACATTTATACCGATCTTTGTCTACAGTTCTTCCGCCCTTACCCCCATAGAGTTGATTCCGTAATCAAATCATTGATTTTGGTGACTATCAAAACCAATTACACTTCGCGGAACTGCTGTACTGTAACCTATTTCGAATCGTATGAAAATTTGTCTTAGTTTCTTTTCAACGGACCACCCCGATTCTCATGTGCAGAAGGAATCTTTTGATTGTGAACGTTTCCACACGAAACGGTCAGACAGGGACATGCCAATTTTGATTTTGCGCGCACAGGTGCAAACGTGTCCAACCGTCCAGATGGTCTGAATAGAAGTGAACAGTACAGAGTCTAGGGTGCACTTTTCCCCAGTCTACAGATCGCCTAGTTTGCGGCGTGAGGTCCATGTTGCACGCGTTCGACTGACGGTGTCAGTACCAAAGTTCAAAATCATACGCGCACGGATCCGCACATGCGCAAAAGAAATGTCCCCCAATCGCCCTGGGAATCCGCAAATCGAGACAAAACTAATCTACAGATGAGGTTAGAATATGTGAACATTTTTCTTGTGTTGTCACGTAATTCCTTCGGACTATTTCTACAGCAACGCACTATCCTACACCTAAGTTAGATAAAGAAAATTATGTTCCGGTTGGGAAACACAACTGTGTGTCGATCTAATATGGATAAATTTTTAATTGGGAAATGTCCAAGATCTGCCTGCTCCCTGTGCTCTGGTACAATCTGCAGTGAGCGTCGCGTGCAGTTGGGTCATCTAATGTAAACAGATGTAAGATAGTCCCTGTTTGGAATCAATCTGATTTGCCCCAAACACCTGACTGGTCCGTACAAGTCGTATTCCTGCTGGGCACGGATGCACACCAAAGTGCACATACAAACACGCACGCTCAAAATGCACCCTGGAATGTGTACTTGATGTACTTGCATGTGAACAGAAAAGATAGGACCAACAGTTCTATTTGTGACAACTTACTTTTTGACCGTGTATAAACAGCTGTTATACGCAAGGCTGCCCACTCCTAAGTTTGATTAACAACAATTCTGTCTTCTGTTTCTCGTTCCTAGTATCACTCTGAAACGACTAGAAGAGAACGAATTCCTTTGCACAATTTGGACATCATAGTCCCACGAATAAAATTTAGGAAAAAATGGTCATTTTTTCTCACAGTTTTGCTTTGTGCTCGATTGACTACCAAACTGGAGTTTTGTGGTCTATTTCACGTATCTGTTCACTTGACACCTATCTTTATACACCCATCTTGTGACCACAGGGAACAAAAAAAATTTCTACTTGAATAGTAAATCAATGTCCTAAACTGCGCACTCGATTTAGTTCCGTTCAATCTAGCTTGCTAAAAGAAGCACACGCAACGGAAACCCCGATCATACCTCAGACGTGTGAGAAATCATTACTCGCGAGCGTTTTAATTGTGCGACTAATTTGTATTGGAATAGTAGTTGGTCGACGTCGTCAATGATTTCTGATTTATTTCTGTTGCATTGTCTATTCTTTATAGGGTAGTTAGCAACTGGATCTCAGCTTAAATCATCACGCCACTCCCCCCACCTGCCCCGCACACACATACCTTGATAGCACATTTAAGAAGATACTGAATTTCTACAATTCTCTCAGCTCTGCTAGCAAATTTCCCCTTGAAGTTTCTCCCTCTAGCCCTAAAGAAGTAAGACTTGGTTGCCAGTAGAAATTGGGTCTTGGTCGGTTTTTCTCTTTCCCTCGCAAAATAGGAGACATGGGATAAGACCGGACAAACTGCTCATTATCGCAAAAGTGTTGGCCATATCACAATGAAATTTTACTCTTAGGATAATAATTTCTGGTTTCAACACTCGTGCTCACAACCCGGCTCTTCTGGTCATCGAATATTTGCATTGCAGGTCTTTTAATTTTTTTGCAAACCGCTGATGCCTTTTTTGCAAAATGGCAACAATACTGTGTAAATAATTTTCCAATACAAACCTAGTGTGGTGGTATGATTGGGATACCTCTGCTTTTTGGCACGAGAATCCTGACCCCAATCCGATTAGCTTCCCTTCCGATTTTTTTCAATCAAAAGCAAACCAATTTGACCTTTCCAGGTCGAGCATTCTACGGATCCCAATCGCAACAACCTTGTATATCTTATCTTTTACTTCCGTTATTAATGAAATAACAACATTCTTCAGGGCTGTCAAGCAGGGAAGTTGACCGGTTGTGGGAAGACTCGGACCCGCGACCTTCACGTCCGAACGCCACGACCCTATCCGCTTGGCTACCGCCTGGCCGCCGACGACCTACGTTGTACTTATAACAAATAAGCCACTGCCTTACGGCTGCCATACTTTGTTAACGAACTCGACTGACTGAATAGCGAACATAGTGCAAACGAAGCTTTGATCCTCAGACTGCATGGATACACGGGCTATACCAATAAGAAAGAATACACCTGGTCTAGCAGACGTCAGAATGGTACTGTCCCTCGGAGAAAGTTGGTTATTTTACTTTAAGTGATGGTTAGCTACTCTTTTCTGTGAAGTGACTCAAGCTGTATTAATGGCTGTTCCATCCCGTTACTTAGTAATCATTAACAGTACATGTGATTATAATGACCCGACTGGATCTGGAATAAGGTACAAATAACAAATAACTGCTTGACCGGTCAAGTTGACTTTTAACGGTTTGGTAAACACTGACAAAGTAGTGGGATTCAATATGAGGGCTACCTTTTTGCACTCTCATCAGCATCATGACCATAGAACATATTCTCAATAAGAATTTCCTCCCCGATAAAGCACTTGCTTCCCATGGACTTCGGTGAACACCCTCAGACACGGTTATTGGGTTTCCTGTCATGTGATCTCGACAGCCTGTCACCAGTATGAACTAAGTGAGCCAGAGCTGTCCACCTGGCTTACTAGTGTCACATGTCATAACTGCGCATTGCCTTTCAGACATCACGCACTGAGTGGGTGGTACCTGTTAGCATTCACATTGTAACCTCGTAGTTTTGGATGAGGAACGAGCAGGAACCACAACAAAAGGACATTACTACAACTCAAATACGCCTAGCTCAACACACATGGCAAGCTTTTGGAATGCATAGAGTAGGAATACCCAAGTCTTCGTTAACGAAACATCAAAGGTCGAACAGTATGAATACCATGAGGACTAACATGCTTTTTAGGGAGATTTATTGGTGAAATAAAGTCCAGAGAAGATGTTATTTTCAGGGATTGTTATAGGAATCTGTATCAGTCTTCTAAGGTGATAACATAAGTCTTCAACAGGCGAGAATCCATCCAAAGACGCTGGTGGAATCTCTTTCCCTGATTGCAAAGGAATTGCGACTTGAACCCAAGCCGAAGCTAATGGGAAAATTCCAAAGGAATAATTGCCCTAATAAAGTGCTTACCAAATCTACAAACTTGTAGAACGTCCTGGCCAAAGCCTTTCACTAAAATATGCGTAACACTTGCACGAAATTAGGATATACTTTACAATATTTCATTGATATTTTTTCAGATTGCAGTATTATTTGTTTCTTTTTCACCATATTTTTCTTAATCACCATAATATTGAGTGCGATTGTAATTCACATAAGTCACGTTGTTTTGAGATCTGATTATTGTGATCGCTAACTCTAGCGGACTTAGTCGGTCGTTTTGATTCCATTTCAATCCCATCCAGCATATTCGAAGGAGGACGATTAGATGGCCCCTGGCCGGTCAACGCAACTGTACCCCTTATGTTATGATCAAACAGTGCAAAGGTCTCCTCGCCGCTGTTTCTCGGGTTTATTTCGAACGAAGCTCTTGCTCGCCTCTGACCCTGTCACGAAAATCGTATCCTTCTCTTTGTCCCAGAGTTAGGGCTAATGGTTGATTTCTTCCCCTGCTTCCCGATTGGCGTAAGTTCCGATCCTCGGCTCGAGTGCCTTTCACCCGAGTCCAAATGGGCTCATCGGCCGATCCTGTTTTCGAAACATGATTTGGTGTCATGACTCATCGTTCAGAAACAATGCGGCCTGACACTTTTTGCACCATCTCGTAGCCCGTTCGTCACCGATGCATGTGAACTTTTAGGCCCTGCTTCCTGTTGTTCGCATTAAATTAACGGCGGTCATCGTACAGAATGTGCCAAACCATAGGTTTGATCATCTGATCGATTGTGGGTTATGGATCTAAACGACTGCATTAAAATGGGCAAAACAAAGTATGATATCATTTTATAATCCGTCGCTTTTCGGAGTGATAGCGATGTGATGCTTAAATATGTTAAGAAAGTTTTGCGATTATCACTCATCAGTTGAGCGTCCCGTACACAAACCTAACAAAGTTGTCTGTTTCCGTAATTTCGCACTTCAATCTACTGAATTTGAATCCTACTCGGTTATGCAGATCGTTAAACCCAGTTATCGGCAATATGGCTTCCAACCAATACGCTCTCTAAATCTTGAACGGTCCACCTGTGGTGTACCGTTTCGCCGGCCAGATCATGGGTGCAGATCGTGCCCGAAGTAGCCCAAATGCACTGACGGCCAACCCAAAGAATGCCAAGCATCAGCAGGGCACTTCGATTCTTTCAGCATCTTATTATGACATGCGGTTGAAAATCCACATGCAGCATGCACGGCTACAGGACTGTTTGTGTCGAAAATTGTGAGAGTTGTACAATAAAAAACGAGGAAACACTTCATTGGGAAAAACAGACTGACCAATTAAGGACCCAGCATTTTCAAAGGGGAAGTCCTATACCATTACATGAGAACCGTTTGTTCCATGCAGCTGAATTCAGTGGTCGCCATCAACAGCATATTAAGTCAAAAAGAAAATATATGTGCCGACTTTTCACACACACACACACACACACACACACACACACACAAGTCCTACTCAAGTACTCCTTTCTGATTAGAAACACTTCGGGCACGTCAAAGTCCTAGCTTCTTCCTAGTGGTCAGTTCTCATATCGTAGGGAGGTTCCCAAAGCATTGCCCAATAGCAAGCTAAATCACAACCATTCGTATGTGACAAATTTGGATTCAGATAAGTCTGAAAAACCAGCTTCAACCAAATGATTTCATTTTGTTCAGTTTTTTTCTGTCTCCTTATGCGCGTAAAACACTAACTCCCCAAACATGCATCCATTTGCACCACGAGGGAGAACTGCAATTCAATGCAGTAAAAACCCGTTTCAGTTCTGGGTTCGTATTTTTTGCGATTTGTGGCACTTGGGCACTCATCGTTTCTTGGTTTGGATATCGTCACTTTACAAATGACGACCCGGGTTACCGCTGCTCCCTAATGATTCGCGATCGTACTGTGGTCATTCGCCACCTTGGGGTCGATTAGGTTTCCAATTGAGCCTTGAAAGGGGTTACGACTAACCACTTAGGGGAACAATCGAACTGAGGAGGTGGATTAGGCATGTGCTTGGCTCGAACCGTGTGCCAGACGTTTGGGCATATTGTGAGTTGGCTTTAACGCTAACCCTAGTAGTCAATACCAGCCATTTTTACCGGTTTCTCGTGCTAGTTGGTATTGACTTCATCTTGAAAATGTTGATCACCACAGTAATGTTTAGTCCCGAAATGGGTGAAATCGACTGTTATTTCCCATGCCACCCCGACAGTGTTTGAATTGTCATTCCAATGGCAATGCATATTAAAATTCATCTTGCTTTAAGCGGTCTCGACAAACCCCAAGAGGTATCGTATTTGGGTCTGAGGCTTCTTGCTACAACTCAGTAGTATAATTCAGACTTCCAAGTCTTGCCATGATCTTCACAGACGGAAATCAAATCAAATTCACGTCGATACATGTGGCTTTTTCTCGTCGTTGCTGCACTATTTCTCATCTGCGTGTTCTCGACCTTACATATCAATTCTTATGCTGATTTGTATTGACTAAACACCATGTAGAGTAATTATAATCGTAAACACAATCGGATTAAAGTCAAATGGGTCTAAAATACTTTCACACGACTTATATTATTTCTATTGGTGCATAAGGGGCTGATGCTCAGCACTAAGCTACAGTAATTTTTCGACTCGGATCACCTCGACTGGATGGAATCGATGGATCCACATCTAAAAGTCGTATGTTTGATACTTCCTCTCCATCCAAAGGTAGATCTAATCTAAGGCGAAGTTGCTCTGACGTCTACCCTCCGCTATATTATTTCTCTTGACATCTCGTTTTGATCATAAGGTTGTCAAATGGCTCCCAACTCACCCCAAGCGTGCTACCTTGACAGCAAGCCTGTGAATCGGAATTGCCTCACACGTTTCGAAATTTTCACTTGCTGACAGGAACAAGCCCAATGGGCGTTGTACGCTTATCTCAGGTAGCCTGTCTTGAGATGGTGGAAACAAGTCGACGGATTTGACAGACCTATTACCAAATCAGACCAACCAATTATATTAGTGAGACATACACACCGGTTGCCAAAACACGAAGGCTCTCATATCTTGACGGCCTACCGAGTAGCGGTAATGGTTTTTCGATTCATAACTTAATTTGTGCGATATGTAAGGTTGAGAATGACGCACGTGGGTAACTCACCCGGCACTCATGGCATGCCGTCCTGGCGGTGCTCACACTCATTGCGTGTGTGGTTGAGACAATCAGGTTATGTGCCTCAGGTACAGTAGATTGGATACTAAGGCAGACGGCAGTCAACCCATAGAGGTGCCTGTTTTGCTGGCACCTAACGCTAATCGGACGAGAAGCAATGGGCAGAATTAGGCTTCCATCCTTTTTAGTCGGGAAAATGATCCAGCTTGACCTTGAAGCAAGTGTAAATTGGGTTCTTTGGCAGGCGTGTACGTAGGTGAAAGAAACACAAGAGACTTGTTAGTCCCAAATGCGCCAGGTTTGTTCACTCGTTGGCCAAAGGTGAACAAAATGTCAGAAATTGGCAGTTGATTCAACATAACTCATGTTGGTCTTCAGCAAATATTTAGAACTATTAGCAATCAGTTACTACGTGGGTCTGATTCCTTAGGAAACTCGTGATGTGCAAATAATTTAACTGAACATGTAGAAAATATGGATATTATTTGATGACCTGTTGAACACTAAATTTTCGGTGGAAAAATATGCTGCTACTGACCAACTTAAATCACTGGACACGAACTGGTTTAATTACCCTTTCAATATAATTGATAACTTTTAGTTCAACAGTGCTAGTATGCACGGTGATCAAATAATTACATTGATCTCGTTACTTTGTTGGCTCGACAGACGATCTACTTGGACAAACCATGACTCACGGTATTGAAATCACCGTTCAGTTGGCATTATTTCGGTCACAACACATAACAAAACCAGATGCGAGGTTTACGATCGCGGACATCCACCGGCGTGAGTCATGGATGAAAAATCACATCTCGCGATTGCAAAATCCCGCCTACACAGATAACCAAAGCTTGCTTCGGAAAGTGGTCAAATAGTAACCTTCGGGAGATCTGCACTTTTATTATAAACTATTTAGAGTCTGGTATTAAAAGCAAATGTCTTCCAATGATGTTCGCTATGACCCGCATCTGTTTCCGCACAAACCAAAAGGCAGTACCCCTTATATTTCATCTTCTCATTGTCTGGACTTCCGGTAGCGATCTTGGGGTTTGTTTGATCTGTTTCGTTTTTTGATCGATGATGAAGAAAACCCACTGATCTTTGCCAAGCCAGCAACAACAGCTGCAACGACAAATAATCTAGAATCACAACAGCGATGACGACGAAAACAACCGCAACAACAACGACGACGATGGCGACAGGAACAACAACAACAACAACAACAACAACAACAACAACAACAAAGATGGTCACATGACGACGACGGCGATGCTAATGTCAGCCACAACGATAACGATAGCTATTACAAGAACTGTGGTGTTTTGGACCGGTGACAACTACGGTGTGATTGGGGTGAGCTGTCTGCAGTTCGAAGAATGGAAACCAATTTAGATAAAAACAATCAGTGGGTTTACTTCATCATCGATCAAAAAACGAAACACATGCGCATACGTACTTCGAACGGAATCTGTTGGAAGTTACATATCAGCATTCAGAAACGCATCCGTTCCTGTTCCGGGTAAGCTGAAGTGCTTTTTTGATCCCCACAACAAAGTACATCAGGGAATGCGAAACACCGTTTGACCGAAGTCCAAAATGCACTGCGAGCCAGCAACAATTCACGACGTAACATGGACGAAAGTTTGGTTTAAATTTAACGGGGAACACCGTGCGTGGTGGAATCAACATTGGAGTTTGTTAAACGGAGACGAAGCATCTAACATCCATCACAATTTGCCACTTGCGCACTGACAACACGACTGCACTATATATATATAACTAGTTATAAACAACTGATCCGTGTACAAATCCCGTGCCACTGGAGCAGTGGGGGAAAGATAACGCGAAAGAAAACGAAAGGATACAGTAACGTGTGTTCAAAGTTTATCACACGTAATAGCTCTCTCTCTCAATCCATTTTCAATTCATCCATTTTCCATTGTATCACACTTTTGCCGTACTCTATCGTCCAGTCCATAGTAGATGTTTAATCGAATGTGCACATTCGGCATTTGCCCAATCAAACACGACCAGGAAGGCGACAGTGTTGTTTCAGACGAGCAGGTGACCAGTTGGCCGGTTTATGCGTTTATTCTGATGAATGTTGTTGGATCGGTGGAAAACGACTGGGGGACAAAGGACTTATTTACATAGCGAGTCACACACATTGTCATAGTAACCCTGGTGAACAGTTGTGGTATTTATTTTTGGGAGAACGTTTTCCTGGCGAAAGTGTACCACATCTTGGACACTGCCAATGCTAATCCGCGATCGTTTATTCCATGAGTTTTGGGTCACCCTAATCACGGCTAGCCACAGAAATGTTTGCGGTTTTCTTAACCGCAATACAACGTCACAGCATGTGGCGTGGTTCTCTGCCCTGAGTCTTGACCTGGATCCATCACTGAATTGAAAAGGAATTCTTATTTTAGGTGTTTCGAAACCGTTACTTTTTTATTTTATTAGAGGAATGTAGAATGGTAACTTATATCCACAAAAAACACCGAAACTAGTTTCAAGCAGCGCTGCAATGAACGCGAAGTGGTGTTTCAAACTCATCTTGATCCATAATATTGAATTTTCGTTCATTATAATTATCTTTTTTAGATTTTCAGGGACGTCGAGATATTTTCTGCGAAACAGTTTTTTAGTTGTGCCTCATTGGGTTTATTGGGACATCTCATCGCTTCGTCGAAGTAGTTAATCTCACGTCTTTGTTGCCTGAATTGCCGTGAGTTATTTCAATTTAGTACATCTTGAGAAAAGGATCAAACACTAGTCCGTTGTTCAATCTAACGTATTGGGTTAACTCAGTTTTATGATGTTTGGTGTATTCTTTTGTCTTTGACGTTCGAAGTTCTTTTATACGGTGTGGCCATCGTTGGCTGGAGCCTATCAAATTGGGACATAAGGATCTCAAACTAAGAGACAAACTGCAGCTGGGCAGATTCTTTCGGATTACTTGAGAAACGCCTTACCTATCAATAATATCTAGCGATCTATACGCGTTTGGTTGTATGTGTATGTGTGTTGTTAGGCTGTAGAATTCATGTTTTCTTACCCGCGTACGTGATCTTTCGATCACATACCAGTACATTTTTTCAGCCGGCGTCTAAATTAAACCACAAGATTGTGTTCAGGCAGTAGATCAGTTTAACAATCAGAGCAAAAGTGGAATTTCGTAAGCTTTAAGGTCCATTAAACGCGTTACGGTGACTGGCATGTGACATCTCACTACAACCGTTTTGTTAGATCATGAAATAGGAGAAATATCGTTAGTGTTGTCATTTTTCGATCCCCCCTCGGGATGCCACTTGATGAACAAGTAGGGTACTAGCACTCAAGTTGAAGAAAATCATTTGCCCCTTTTCTAAAGACAATTTTTTTCATTTCTTTTACTCAACATGCAATGAAAATACCATATACCCTGATCCGCAAAAGGAACACAGATATTGACAAATCATCAAGTGAAGAAATGATTGTGGGCTGGCGGACATTCAAATCCGAAAAATACAACGTTGATCGCTTGTGCACCGCCGTTCATTTGGGTGAAGATCCGTGAACCGAACGGTAGACACTCGTTCGTGCATCAGTTTCATCCTGAAAATTCTACTAGGCAACATATCCTCCCTCCGCATTGGGAGCACCTCTCCACAACCAGAATACTATCCACATGTCTTATCTCATCTGCTGCACAGCTGGCTCATCTTCAACAAACAGACGATGCTGGCGTATTCGTAATGTGGAGTTGATGCACCAGGTGTTTTTACTCTGGTTGGTCCCTTCCTATGGATGGTATTTGTTCTGTGCTCGACTGTATTTGTATTGTTATTTAGGTTAAAAATTCTCAACTCTACTCCTAATATGTGGGCGGATAAATTTTGTGCAAACTCAAAAGCTGTCGACTTTACCGGTGTCGGGTTGTTTAGTTGTCGCCTGACACTGTTTACCGTTAAGCCTCAAATGGTGAGCCCGGCATGACAAGCATCTGTCCCACCGACATAAAAAAAACCAAAAGTTGACCCGTAAAAATGCTAACCGACTGAATCGCGGATCTGTGGCTCGATCGATCGATTGCAGTCGTTCAGATAGACAAAACCGAATGACACGACCAGGCTTCAAGGGGATAAATGTCGAACAGTGCAAACCCAAGTCACCCGACTAGCTATTAGCAATGGTTCAAACGGAATGTAGTAGAAACAGTTGCAGCCAGCCAACTAAATGGTGGCTTCCGAGAAAAGTTGTTCACTCCCTATAGGCATTCACCACTACCGGTATTCATACTGGATTCGAGAATCTTATTCACTACCAATTAGTGGATAATTTTGTAAACAAAATTCCGTCCGCATATTTTGTTTTAGAGCCGAAAAATCGTAAAAAACGGAAAATTGACCCGGGAAATTGATTTTGGGCTCAACAAAGCATAATCTTGTTGAGCTGTCTTGAATTTACGAGCACAACCATGACATCTTGATACCGTTACAACTATCCTCATTTTGCCATTTCCCACATCATTTTGAAATTGTCAGATTTATTCACCATTTTGTCCAAACTACTCGGAGCTACTATTCAACGAGCTCGTAACGATCTCGACTGGGTGAGTAATATTGAGGTTAGGAATCTGGTATTGGATGCCACTTCTGAGAACAACTTGTTTCAGCGTATGAAACTTAGTAGACTACGCTGGTTGGGTCACGTGTTGCGTATGACGAACACTCGTCTACCATACCGTGTCTTATTTTGTGTTCCTCCTAAGGAATGGAAGAAGCCATGTGGAGGCCAACAGATGACGTGGCAACGTGGGATGAGAAAATGTACAGCGAATCTATGTAAAGTAGGTGTTTCACATCTTCGTCTTCGTGATTTGGGGTCCGAAAGACTCGTCAACTAGCTGGCTGGAGACACTGAAGGATATGGCAGTGAACCGTGAACAGTGGCGATCGTGCTGTCATTTTCTATCGAATCAGAATGATTGAAAACACGTGCGTTTGTACAGTTAGACTGTGTTCCGTGTGTTGGCTGCAGCAGCGTCTTATCTTTTCCCGGATGTGTAGGTCCACTCGGTGTTCCCCTTGGATATTCACTCTTTTTATATAAACGTGTAACTCTGGGGAACGGCAGCGGTCAGTGAGGCTTGCCTTGCTGTTTAAAGCTGAACGATGACGATGATGATCGTAACGATCTTATTTGCTTAGGCCAGAAACATGATCCAAAATAATTCAGCACATTTCGTGTGCATGCACTGTAATATCTCTGAAACTGCTTTACAATCGGCGAGCAGATGCACTCTTGAGAGGCCTTGTGAAACAGGTACACGAAAGTTCTTGACATAAATCAGCATAATTTTGGTATAATTCCGAAATACTGCGAGAATCGGTACAGCTAATCCTCGAACAGGTGTCGTACTAACGCCTTGGTAACGGCGAAACAGGATTCAGAATGCATCCGTCCTCATGGCATGTGCATCCTATCACCTATCAAACCCCAGGAATGCAAAGTACATCCTAAGCCAGAATGTTAGAAACTTCACGGTCACATGATTACTATTCCCACTGAATGTGACTCTTAGGAAACCTAAAGTCATTCTTTTTTTTCGTGCTCCACTAGAACATGATGACCGAAAGGAATAAATTGAAAAAGGTGAGAATATTTATCTTACATCAGAACTAAAAATATGCTTAAACGACAGGCAACCCGTCATTTATGTGCCTCCGGACAAGGTACAAAAACTCTGGCCTAGGGTGGAATAAGTGCATGCTTTCGGACAACTCATATCACAACTGGGCAAATCACGTGTGAACTTCCCAGCTACATCATGTGACTTGGCATCCTAATGCAAGTTACGTTAATGAGGAAGAAGCGTTTACTCCATCCGACTCCATGGGTACTAATTTACTGTCGGAGAAAATCGGAGGACGGAAATCCCGTAGTATGAAGATCTCCCACAATTCTCTTAGGCTACCACGATCAATTAAGGCTTAACTATGGATTCGGTACCCATCTTAATTTACCGTGAAATTTGTGACTGCAGGCAACCCTATGTAAAGCAAGTTTACGATTGTGAGTTGTGCTTCAAACTCTCAGAAAAATGCCTGGTCGAATTTGGAAATGCGAGTGGGGAAAACTCTGAAATGTTGAGCCCTCTTCATGTGAATGCCTAGCTCCCTGGCATCACCATATTAAAAGTACCATGGTGGCCCATACGTGGATGGTTCCGGTGGTTTCGAGCTAACAGTTCATACAAAGCAATCAGGTCAGTATTTGGCCGTAAAATGACGGTGGGAGGTCATACCGAGAACCATGAAACAACTTTTGCTGCACTTTTGGGAAAAAGTGTTAGTTACTCTGAAGAAATACAAATCACTCGTTAATTATACATTGAAAGAGTTTGACTTTTCCCAGAAGCTTGGTTTTACATCCCTTCCTCTATTTTAGATTGTGTGATCGCGTGCCAAATGAAAAAGTGAAGCAACAAATAAGAGATTAGGACTGTGAACGGTTTGTGTGGATGTTCCGGAGATGAGGACAGCATACAAGGTAGAAGGGAGCACAACAGCACAACTGTGTTTCAAGAAACCGATAACAAGTAGTACTGGGAGAATCTACGAAGACTTCGGATCAACTGGAGGGCCGAAAAATACGAAGACCTAAAAAATAAATAGCCATTTACTGTAAGCAATTTAATGGATGATTTTGAAATTGCTAGTATATGATGTGTCCTAACTTGAAATAGGAAACGTATTCAAACTTCAATCCATATTTTGGCTTAATGCCCCATATACTGTCCAACTGCACCGGGAGCGACTTCGCAGTGTTTTCCCCCTTAAAATAGTTGAAAACGTGATATCAACGCTCAACTCACCGTTAAAAAACATAGAAGCATTGTTCAACTGTTTCATCCTTGTTAGGAATCATCAGCAGTGCATATCCACCGTGCCCAAACTGGGACGAGAATGCGCGACATACGATTTTGAGTCGAACGCTTTGGCCATTAAGCTAACCGGGAAGGCTCCAAACGCTTTGTTCAACTTTACCATTTAGTGTTCTTGCACATATCCGTCACTACTTTGCACGACCACGGTCCGCTGGTGTACAGCAATCGACCCTTGCTGATAGATGACTTCTCTGCATGTAGCCAAAGTTCGACGAAGACTTTGGACATGGTCCACAGAGCTTGGCTACTTGGTATGTGTTAGCAATAGGAGATTGATTTTTTTCTCATGAAATAATTCACCGTGTGATATCACCGCTCAGCTCTCCTTTAGGAAACCATGAAATCAGTGATGGATAGGCGCAACTTCATGTGGTGAAACTGAACAAATCGTTGAAAGCCTATACGGTGTCGTAATGGCCAAAGCGTTTCACTCACAATCGTTCGTCCCTAGTTCGCGTCCCAGTTCGGGCGTGGTGCACGTGCACTGCTGATGATTCCTAACAAGGATGAAACAGCTGTACAGTGCTTCCAGGGTTCGTAGTGTTTGTCTCCTGGTGATTAGGCTGTCAGCATCCCGAAGTTACAAATGGAAGGTCAAGGGTTTGATTCCTTCTACCGCTAGACAACCTCCTTACTTGACAGTTTTCATTTAAACTTTACCTTCGTCCTGAAAATTGACATACTGTCATTTTATTAGAAATAACAACAATAATATAACTAAAAAGATGAATGATAAGAATTCTTCTTTATGGATTTGACAAAAACTGTAAGAATAGCTCGACAAATTTTGAGCAGAAAAATAGAAAACCATGCCCGGAGATAAGCACGACACAAAGAGAGTCATCATTCTGTTGAGAATATGATAGAATTCCATCTCCAGTGCAAAATGCATAATAAAGCCTCTTGTCAGATATGAGCCCCTACAGGGACACTCAGGTGGAGACAAATGGAGCGTTGATGCAAAGCAGCGCGGTAATATTTCCTTTCTGGAAGCAACCCCGGCTGCTGGATGGATGTGTGCTATTTGTATGCATAAAAAATGAATCTTTGCACATAGTTGCAATTCAAGACGGGAGAGAGTCATGAGTCAGTTTTGGCTGGTTCTTTCTTCTGCGGTCTTGCGGTTTATCTGGATTAGTGAAGATTTCGCTCTCACTGCTGCCTGCAACACGTTATAAAATAGCTCACCTGCTTAAACCTTATCCGAGCGATATTGACAGAAAATCAATGAGGAGATACGTCGGCAAGTCGTGCCTGTATCTAGGACTTCAGTTCATTGTCAATAAATTCTTTCACTGTTGAAAATTATTGCTAGAATTTCGGTCTTTGCCGTGGCCTTCGAATCACGGTACTTTATTCCGCAGATTTTTTCATTCTTTAGTATCCTCTGACCATCTTTTCGTTTGGTGAACTCAAACTGTTATAACAATCTGTAGACGAGTTTGAATACGCGCCTGCTGATTCACCAAAATTTAAGCTACGGATAAATATTACCATTAAACTAAAGTAATAATAATAGTAGATTTATTTAGAATCTGAGAATCGGGAAAAAATTTGTCCGAATCTTCAAGTAAGCATTCTGAAGGTTTTCTCTGCTTATATCAGCACTTCCCCATCACCTCATTGGCTTCTCTGACTAGACTGGCAGAACGTATAACCACTAGGACTCCGGTTCCTAGCATTATCTTTATCCTTCAAAGCGCTCCGAACTCTTCCTGAAAAATGTGGTGTTTCTCTTAATCTCTCGAAATCTTTCGATTTAATTCTCCTAAAGGCTGATCCCTTAATCGTAACTTCGACGTACCCGGAATTTTATGTAGCAAGTTCCTCGGTTTCGTTTTTTCTCCCCATCTTCGTTGGTCGTCTCGTATTACTAGCTGTCCTCAAAATAAGGTATCTTTCTATGGTGAGTTTACGTGATGATGCTTATGACTGAAGTTGTCATATTCTTTCGCCAAATGTATATTGTTCTGCAACGTTTGCCTTTTATCTTGAGCTTTTTAGTCGGATCGGCGCCTTGGTAACTGACGATCCAGCAATTGATTACCAGATACCTACATCGAGATCACTTCGTGCTCACTTCAGACAGATTGCTGTTCTGACTAGCCTGCATATCCCAGTCTGCTCGTTGTAGCAATTAAACGACAACCGAAAGCTAATATAAGAAAACAGTTTGATATTAAGATTACACTAGTAGTCAAATAGTGCCGGGCTTGAAAAATCCCCTCCAACAATGTTTTTTTCGCTAGCAACACTGTCCCATTCGTACGCATAGAACTAATTTCAGTTGCGTGAAAACATTTCACTAATATATGTTTTGTCTTTATAAGTTTTGGTCTCGTCAGCTAAACACTCATTCGGTGCGTTTCTGATTAATCTAAACAAAACTTAGAAATAACAAAATAACCCAGATCACAATGTCTTACCATGGTCAAACAAGTAAAGCTGAAAGTAGACCTAGGCTAGCCCAATGTAAACAGTGTTGCACACACCAGAAAACTCATCACCATTTGGGGGCGGAGGATGAATTTGTTACTTTTGACAAGGAAAAGCACTGGCAAGTTGCCGTCACAAATCGAGTATTCTGCTACACTTGTCAAAATAATCATTCCGAATTCTGTCATCCGATGCCAGCTCGCGCGCGCATCCTCGCGCATACATACATACAAACAGGAGGACAAACCTATGCTATGAAATTTTCAGAAGTTAAAAACACTTTTGAAATGATTAACTTTTCCTTTAGACCTCCAGACCCCAGTCTATGTAGCATGAGATTAATCGAAACAGAGGAAAAAAACACTAAGCATATGACAGGACAAGCAGAAACATTTGCATTTTGACCGAATCCACCAATTTCCGATCATTTCGTGCCCTGGGGCGTGGAGGCGAACACGACAAAGAAATGAAAGAAGAAAGGACAGAATTTGTCCGGTATTCGTATGACTCATCCGGAAGTCGACAGACAACTCTCGTAGCCGGACTGGACTAACATCGCATACAAACACCACACAGATTAGCCTTACGGACGGACGGTGCTCGGTTTGTCGGTGCTTCACCCAGCGTGTGTCTGCATGAACAATGCGATTCTATCGTCGGTGATCCAACACAGATTGGAGCCGTTTTGGTTCTGTTTCTCGTGATTCATTACAAGCTACAATAGACATGTCTACACGTGTATATTTAAAAACTCTAACCTAGCGAATGAATCTGAGTCTACGGTTTTACTATACAGACCGGGAAGTCCGCTTAAACGACAAATTAAACTACACTATCCGTTGGGAATGTTCCGCGTCAGGATGGGCCAAAACTTTGTCAACTAGCAAAAAGCTTGATTGAAATCAAACTGTCCAGTTGTGAGCAGAAAATTGATATAGAGTTGAGCTGCCTTTGGAGTATTTAACAGCATTCACTCGTCTCTACCGCTTCTCGTTTTTTTCGGAATTGCGTCAAAACCATTCGGACCTTTGCCGAACGTTAGGTGCGAGCATATCTCTCTTTCATAGGAACTGACCAGCATACATTTGCTCACATTGTAGGGCAGTGCATAGATAACCAGTTCATCTTAAATCACTTGTGCGCAAATGTACACTTGTAAAATGGACCGTGTTTCAGGCGTATACAAACGAGATCGCAATAGACTAGTTGAAAGGCATTTCTGAATAGTTTCGACAGAATTCCAAATCATTATGCCATAATTCCGAAATAATATGGGAAATGGTATAGCTATGATCGTTATAAACTGTTTGACAATAAATTGTGATGCGAGACAAATTCGCTTTCAGGATAATTTTCTTCTATCCTAGACAATAGTATTATGGCCTCCGAAGACACTGGCTCATTGAATCTCATGACCGGCTACCATTAATCTTTCGTCTGTTCACCCTATTCCGCGGCTCAACCGAAACTCGGATTTTTGATGATCGTTCAATACGGGTTCAGAAGGGAGCAATTGTTAATGCTCATTTCGACCGAAATCTGTGTTGAGGCTGCGCTGATGAACGTTGCCCCGAGTGGCTGGTTACGGTTAGCAGCTGATGAACTGATTCAATGGGGATGGATGGACCCATCTCGGAAAATCCCCTCTCAGACACAGCGTGGTCCCACACCATCTAGTTGTTGTTGTTGATCTTCTATACTACTGGGTTAATTTATTTAGCCTGTTTATTATCGGTCGTGAAAGACCTAGTTCACTCGCGAAAATGGCTTTCATAACGTTTCTCCTCCGCGACTCCCCTTTTCAGCTTTATAGACGGAATGGTAAAAATAGTAGTAACAATAACTAATAAAATCAATAGAAATACCGCTGTTTTTATTTAAAAGCGGTAGTTTATATATTTATTAAGACAATGAACTGTCCCCATAGGAACATGCGGACGATATTTTATTGTGCCCTATTTCGTTGTTAGACTTTTGCATGCATCACCAATGGAAAGGTTTCCTTATATGCGATGCAATACAACTAATCAGTAGTACGTAGTTCACCGAAGTGGCCAGATTTATTTTTGCCAGTACGCAATGGGTATAGAGCACAAGAGCGTCCCATACCGTTTTTCCGACTAGAGTAGTTCTGAAACGGGTCAAGAGTCTGGAATCAGGATGGCGATTAAAAGAGAGAAAGAGAGGAAAGATGAGAGAGTTGATCACGAAGGGAATGGGACGGGTGGTCGAAAATCTTCGGTGAAGATTTCTCACAGACGTTTAAGTATAGGACAAGTACTATGTAAACTCGTACAGCAAACTGGACCAAAAAATTCGACTAATCTAACGGATGATCCGTGTAACAACAGGAAGTTGCTTGGTGCTATTGCGGAGAAAATTTTAACAAAGTAGTATTAATACGATACACTAAAAAGGTAGAAATAGCACCTGAATTACGGAAGTCACCTTAAATCGGACACAAAATTGACAATATCGGGCGATTTGAGAGGATCAGCGTAGAAAATAATAAAAGTTACTTGATAAAATCAATTCCTGGTGGATGAAAGTCACTCAATTTACAAAGGACACTAAGGAGAGCAAAACGTAAATGTTTTTTATAAAATCTGGGCCTATACCACAGGATTTTGGTTCTGTTCTTTTCGCATTTTCGAGGTCTCTATTAGCGGTTCGGTAGGCATAGGCAGCTTAAATGTAATGCATCGTTGATTGATCCGTGATGGCATACTGCCACACTGTCTGACTATTTAATCAAGGCACGAGATAAATTACAAGTTCGCTAAGTGAAAAAAATAATCACGGAAGCAGTGGTTACGAACTCAGCCTATGCTTAGTTTTATGCTTTGGATAAAGGAAAGCAAAGTAGTCGGCAAGATGTGCTGCCAAGTGAAACGGGCACGCAACTGGAAGAGGATTTTCACTGTTGAAGGAGGAACGATTCCCAGCACAATCCTAACCTCAGTATACGAATCTCTATGGGATGCTAATTCGCACCTTTAATGTGTGCACTACTGCAGCCTGACAGGGTTGACTTGATGCCAATCCGAGTTCTCATAGCGGAAGAACTGCCTGAAGTATACAAATAGACTAGTTGTCTACCGAAAGCAATATTAATGAATTTGAAAATTACATTCATGAAATAAGTCACTTCCTCGATCCATTCCGAAATTCGTTCCTATCAGGATAGTTAATGAGTTTAATTGATATTATTTATTATCATTATTATTGCCAGTAATACTAGTGGTAAAGCAACCACCAATTTTGGCAGAAGTGTTAGTCGCAATAAGAATTTTTTATGGTTCGGATGGTGTTCACGGTTGCGTGAATGGTCTGTCTCAGAGGGGAAAAACAAATACAAATCTACGCTACTGGTTCGCATGACCAAAATTAGCCTGCACGTGCTACGGTCAGGCTTGCCTGCATGATCCCGTCTCACAATTTCCCATTCTGTCACCCACGCTGACCCTCTTTTCCATTCCCCGTCTTCCGATCTTCCGCCCTCCTTGACGGGAGGGGAGGGGAGAGGGAATGTGAAGACAAACGGGCGGAAGAAAAAATTCTCGTACTGATCACATCCGAAAACTGGATTCCACATTGGCCCTGGATGCTGGTTAGACAAATGAGGCAGCCCTCTTTTCCCTGTGCACACTTCCTCCTTTTCGATTCAGTTCAGTTTCACCAGTCAAAAAACAGA
This sequence comes from Fasciolopsis buskii, assembly GCA_008360955.1. Classification (NCBI taxonomy): domain Eukaryota; kingdom Metazoa; phylum Platyhelminthes; class Trematoda; order Plagiorchiida; family Fasciolidae; genus Fasciolopsis; species Fasciolopsis buskii. The sequence continues at coordinate 50,497 of LUCM01003233.1, read as the reverse complement.
GATGGGTTGCCGAAAGTTGTTCCTGTTGGTGCTCCTAGTTTTATGGTTGTTGACGTTGGTGACAATGGTGGCGCTTCGCCTGCTAACCGCGAAGGGACAGACAATCTGCCGGATGCCATACGTGAAGTGGAGTGGTTTACGGAACTCAATCATGAACTCCATTATGAACAGAACAATTCTTGTACACACACACAGAGACAAAAAATATGATTTATTCCGATGACCTTGGCACCGCATACTTCAAGACCCAGGTTCAGAACCTAGTTGTACATCCGCGCGTTTCAGTGTACGTTCCATTGGTTGTTCGCCTAGGATTCTAAGACTAATAATCAGACCCAAATACAACAGCTGTTGTCGTATTTCAGTGACATCCGCGAGCACATACGAAGACACACAAAACACACACACACACACACGCACAACCAATGATGCGAATTCCGGGGCCGACAAATGGAAGCAACATGACTTTTGCCGACCGCTTAGGTCACGTAGAAATGAACCGCGCCTTGGTGTCCCCAAGACGATTGTACATTTGAGGATAAAAGTGGGTCGAATTGAAATCGAGGAGCCGGGATAGGATCTTCAAGCCTCACAGAAAGGGGGAAATGAAGTGGGAAGCATGTGTTATCACTGTTGTTGCCGTTGTCGTTGTTGTTGTTATTGTTGCTGTCACTGTTGTTGTTGTTGCTGATCCGCCTTTCTTTGTTCATCTACAGCCAAACTCGTTGTGTTCAGTTGTTCGGAGGTTGTGATGATGCGCTTGAATTACTTACTAACCACCGCTAGTTAATTCGATCCGCCGAAATATCGGGTTTACCATAAATTATTACTAGATAATTTCTCCCTCACGGTTTACGAATGTTGGAAAGTTTGTCCAAATAGAAACGTAAACAGGAACACTTCGTAACATGGGATGCACTTGATCAAATCCATCCGATCCTATCAACAGTAGCCGAAAGGCTTCTGGTGTTTATGGACGAGGTTTTTTCTGTGACAGTCTCGTGGCTACATAGCCCTGTCCCTTGGGTCATTCACAGCCAAATTCTCACCTACTGGTACTTGGCAAGTCGTTTTCAGCAACTATTTATTATACAACGTTCCCCATAGTTAGACTTTCTTGGTCAATTCGAGAACAAAAGAACCGTTTATCTTTTATCGTTCTGCTTCATTCGATGAAACGACAGTGTACATCATTTTCAGGAACATAGTCACGATTCACGATCAACAGAAGGTAGTCGATTGGGGAAATTGATCGGTCATGGGAGGATAAGTGTTCACGACCATCAGGTTGGAATGCCAAGATATCGACTGCTTGTCCACAGCCGGGGTTAACGCTCTAGTGCGGGTAGGCGGCGGATTTGCACTGCCGATGATCACTAACGAGGATGAAAGAATTGTGCAGTGCTACCATGGTTTCTTAATGATCATTTGTGCGACGATATCACATGGCAAAAAAATCAATCTCCTACTGCTAACACATACCAAGTAGCCAAGCTCTGTGGACCATGTCCAAAGTCTTCGTCGAACTTTGGCTACATGCAGAGAAGTCATCTATCAGCAAGGGTCGATTGCTGTACACCAGCGGACCGTGGTCGTGCAAAGTAGTGACGGATATGTGCAAGAACACTAAATGGTAAAGTTGAACAAAGCGTTTGGAGCCTTCCCGGTTAGCTTAATGGCCAAAGCGTTCGACTCAAAATCGTATGTCGCGCATTCTCGTCCCAGTTTGGGCACGGTGGATATGCACTGCTGATGATTCCTAACAAGGATGAAACAGTTGAACAATGCTTCTATGTTTTTTAACGGTGAGTTGAGCGTTGATATCAC
>LUCM01003233.1:0-47124 GCA_008360955.1 Fasciolopsis buskii | reverse complement strand
CAAGCAGTTGAACAAGCTTCGATGCGTTTTTAACGGTGATTGAGCGTTTGATATTCACGTTTTCAACTATTGTTAATGGGGAAAACACTGCGAAGTCGCTCCCGGTGCCGAGTTGGACAGTATATGGGCATTAAGCAAATATGGATTGGAGAGTTGAATACAGTTTTCCTATTTCCACAGTACGAGCTGTACACCAGCGGACCGTGGTCGTGCAAAGTAGTGACGGATATGTGCAAGAACACTAAATGGTAAAGTTGAACAAAGCGTTTGGAGCCTTCCCGGTTAGCTTAATGGCCAAAGCGTTCGACTCAAAATCGTATGTCGCGCATTCTCGTCCCAGTTTGGGCACGGTGGATATGCACTGCTGATGATTCCTAACAAGGATGAAACAGTTGAACAATGCTTCTATGTTTTTTAACGGTGAGTTGAGCGTTGATATCACATGGCAAATTATTTCGTAAAACAATATCTCGTATTTCCACAGTTGACTGCTATGACGCCTAACACTTGATCGACCAACGTAGTTCACAGTTCGTTTTCAACTTTGGTCGGGACGTCGTTCGAATTCGAAGTATTCGAAAGATTTAATTGTTCTTTTCACATTTTTGCACATGTTCTCAACAGGGTTCACTCTCGGGGACAAAGTCAACGAGAGCCCCTCTTAGTACTTATCACTAGGCGAGGATGTGCGTCGTTGTCCTCAAACACTGGACCAGTAATTCGTCATCCACTAATCGAATAGGCTACACACTCGTCCACGTTCTGTTAAATTCATTTTCTCAAATATATCGACCTTTGGTATTTTGGCACTAGTGATTCCATCAAATGTATCCCCTGCCCACTCCGATGCCTTCGTAATTCATCCTGTTTGACGATGTTCTTACTGGACGCGGCTTAGAATCGTCCTTCATTCAAAAGGACACGGGTGAACGTGCACTGTACTTAATGTTAGCCATCCCACCTACGCAACACAGGTTGTCATAGTCGAAGGCACGCCGAGGGTGTATCTCACGCCTTGCGGGTAGCCGTAGGTGTGCCGCATCTTGCAAAGCAGCGAACGACGGAGGTTAGAGACTTAGGTATGGTCATACACGAAATCTTCAAACCCATGACCCAGCATATGCCTACGCCAACAAAGCGAACAGTGAGGCCTGTCAGCTACCATGGACCGTTGATTCCAGTAGGCCATATGTATTCTTACCTCTATGCAGGGCAGTCGTAAGGCTACGTCTTAGAAATAAGTAGTACATGAATGGTCCATGAACCTAGTTAAATACCTAGTGCCGCTGAACAACATCAAGCGAAGACTAACAAAGAACATCTCAGGATTAAGGGGCAACCTCATATGTTTATGGATATATATGTATATATATATATCTGGGGAGAAAAGGTACTAATAACAATAAGCCACACAAACCAATTTTGCTACTTTTTGGTTGCTTTCGGAATGTATCCAAAGGGGATAAGTTCTAAAGAGAGACCATATAGCTTTGGGGCTATTGACTTCAGTTTTGAGTCTTACCTCTCAGCGTATCCAACCGACAGCAGTCCTCGTTACTTGGGCCCCAACCACAAAAGCGGAAAAACCCATCCACGCCAAAGCCGAAGCTAACTTCTTCATACCTACACGTCAAGTCATAGACTGACTGCCCAACACGTGCAAAAGCAGCACGAAAAAGCAGGTGACAAGACGACATCTGCGATGCGTGTCCAAAACACTGAAGTTGACGTGGAGCGATTATCTCGGACCGAAGACGACTGTCTGCACTCAAATCACGACGACGCACCTCACCGTTGTTCACCCAATATTCCCAACAGACACAAGCAATGCTTCGGAGAGATCGGTGGTAGAAAACATGAAGTTGTCAGGCATCTTCAACAGGGATACATCAGGTCTCTCAACCGTGAAGAGGAATATTACGAACTGTGGCATTATACATCCTTCCCTTGAGGGAAAATCGGATGTCGTGACGGTGCCAAAAGTGTCACAGGTTAGCAAAAGTGGCTCTGGCTTTCGCAATTCCTGATGCAACCGCCGCTTCAACACCTTCGCCAGGTTTGGTCAGACTTTGGAAGAATTCGAAGCGATTGATTATCTCTAACCATCACCACGAAGGATGAGTTCAGGCATAGGTTCCTGGCGGTCTCGAAGACGTACCTCGCAGTCTGATCGAGCAAGCCACACTATACCCGGATACCTCGATCGCCAAGCGGTCTGATATCGAATTGTGTGTGCACCATCACTCGGCAAAGCGATATCAACAGCATCCTTTAAGTCCAAGCTCTGCTCCCTGGGAGGAGTTCAAATCCATCATCTCAAATACCAGATGAAGCGTTCTGTAGAACATTCTATATGACAAAGTTGAAAAGAAGTGGAGACCTCAGGCATTCCTGCCGTACTTCACTGGAGAAGAGGAAGGGTGGCGAAGGCCGGTGATTAGCCCAAACTCGACCCGAGGAAAAAAGGTACAACTCTTAGAAGACCGACACATACTTTTCAGCTACTCTATTTCTCAACAAACAGTGGCATAGTGCAGATCTCTCTACACAGTCAAGGGCTGAGCGAATGTTTATGAACACGAAGATTGTTGGCCTATAAAAGTTAAAGCAGTGCTCTAGCACAAATTTGAATGCAATTATTTGGTCAGTACATCCACGATAAGCTCGAAATCCGGCATGTTTCTCACAAGCTTACCCTTCACTCGTCTTGTACAACCTACGAAGAATGCCAGGCGCATACAGCTTTGACGCTAATGGGATTAGGTTACTAACCCTATGGTTTAGCGCAGCCACTGCACGAGCCTTTTCTAAATATGGGGAAAACAATCGTCGCCTCATATGAGGGGACTATCTCGGAGTATCAAACAATAGAGAACAAAACTTGAAGTGATCTGAACAGCTCCATTCGTCCATCTTTAAGTGGAGTTGGGGAAGGCCTAACGGATCCCGGCAGTTTAGCACGTCCTAATGCTCGGATTTCCCTGAGGATCTCCGCCTCGGTTGATGGGTCTGTTGTAGCAGACCGGAACAGGTGGGAGAGGGGCTGACACTGAGGGCCAGTTAAACTTTGTCTGAAAGTGCACCCCCTGCGTACAAGAAGTTGCAATTTGTAGACAGGCGAACCATCAATTTCACAGATCGTTTCGCTCAAACCCAGTGCTATCGTACCGGTACCTCGGATGTACTGAAATACCTTGCGATAATCTCCCATGGTGGCAGCATGCTCCATCCACGAAGCTTGTTGAGACCACCTGATCTCGCGATCGTTACTCAAGCTTCCACGAAGTTCACGTCTCATTACCAGCCGTGCTTCACAAAAATACTCTCTACCAGCTAGGACGGACTGGCATGCGTCAGCAAGGAGCAGAAACTCAGCGTAAATCCGGGGTGTCAAAACGCAACGGGTCAGATCACAACTCACCGAACCAGCACTCTTGATAAGCGACCATTGCTCGCTGATGATTTGAGCTGGGGGCAGTCCTGGCTTCTCAGCCAGCTTGCTTCGAAAAATTGATAGACGAGTCGGATCAGATGGCTCGTCGCAATATAACCAATGCTGCAGGACGGGTTTTGAAAGTCCACCAAAACACATGAACATTTTAGTGCACACTAATGCGTGGTCGCAGTTTAGGGGAGTGATCCAGTACTACCGGCATTCCTGTGGACAACCCCGCTATTTGCAGCTAATGGCAGTGCGATCGATTTGGGTCCACCGTTGATACAAAGAGAGCGGACGTCAGGTGTTGTACGGGCGACTGGAACGTTTGAAGCCAGTACTACCGAGAAACCACCGATTATCTGAGCACAAAACCAACAGCCGTTCCCCATTTCGAGAACGAAAGGAAACAACACCAAAAGGGCCTCCTAGATGCACCTCATTCGAGGACAGCCGACCTACTCTACCACTCATGTTCCTTACACACATTGTGTTCATACACTGAATGTGACCAGTTTGAAAGGGCTTCGAGGAGAAAGATATGTCTCAGCCGGCGGAGAAGTGTTTGGTGGGATTTGGGTGCTATGTGAAGGAGAATGCGAGAGAACATGAATAGAACTTATTCAAGTGACACTAGCACTAGCTTGGCTGACTGCAATTCCTGAAGAATGCAAAGAAATAGGGTAAGAAGAGGAGGAAAAACAGGAATTATTAGGAAAACAAACAGTTGTTTATGGTGCAGGGTTGCTTTTGCAATTTATAGAAGAGGTGGAAATTTTCGTGTGAAGATCATTCATATGCATAGTCGTAAGCACTGTGGGCTGTTGTCCTACTCGGTCGCCCGGTGCCCACCCTTAGGCACCGGCGAGTCCAGATGGACTTGACTGAAACCTTTAAGCTGTTAAAAGAAATCGGTAAAACAAACAAATCTTTGAAACCAGTTCAGCAGACAGAAGGTATATCCTAAACTGGGAAAGCACAAGATAAGTAAAGATATCAGGGCAGCTTTTTTCTCCTAAAGTCATCATCACATGGAACAAGCTGCCGGACGAAATGTTTTCGGCTCAATCCGTAAATCAGTTTGAGGCCAGCTTGAACGGAGACTGGCCGTCCCTATCCTGGGCCATATTTTGAATCCCCTTCCATCTACCAAAATGCCCCATTTCTACTACAATCTGTATACACTCGCCCGCTCAGTCCTCTCCCATTAAATAGGTTTCAACCTAAAAGCCTCCATTTTCCGCCTGAATTATTGGATCAGCCAATGGTTTCTATTGTCTCGTTGGTGCTTGTTCATGCTTTTATCCTTTTCGGAATAGCGAGTCCCTAAAAATCCCGAAAGCGACCTCCACAGCACCCTTCAAAATCCAAAAGCCGTCCACCTGGTAAAACAGAACTCCTCAACCGTTGAATAAGCACGGTGAAACACTGCAGCACGACCGTACACGAAACTGAATTCCATTTGGCCCAAGCCGCACGTCCTTTGACCAGACCAGAAACAATAAGACGAATGGTATAAAATACTTGCTGTGTTGCATTCCATTCAGCCATCTTCATCCTAAATTCCATTTGCGCATACCAATCGGAAAGAAATTTATTTTCTTCAAACTCTCAGGGAAACTGATTTCTGATACGAGAGAACTGGCGTGCGTTTCGTAAATCGTTCTATTAGATCTTTATTTGTTCTGCAAAAAGATTCCCAAGATCCAATCTCAAATGAACATGTTTTTCTGTTACTGGTTTATAAAAATCATTCTTCATTTGTGATAAAGTTTGGAGGGTACTCCATCAAGCAAAAATACTGCTCAGTAATGGAGCTTGGTGCACAGGAATGACTTCTTAAACCGACGAGCTTCCAGGATTTGTTCAATACTTAGCGGTCATAGACCTCCGCCTACATCTCACCTTGTGTAAGGGAAACAGTTTTCCCCCATAACCAAATTAGTATTTTGAAATGAATCGACAAATGATTGATATCATGATTTTAAAAATGTGAACAGAATAATTCTACAGTATATTGTTTTCACTGATCTTAATCACACCGAGACGTATGACTTGGTACACATAAAAGTATGAAAACGATTAAAAAGAGACTGGTAGTCCAAAGGCGACTATCTGCCACGTTCATTTCTACGAAGTTTCTGCTGTTGTCTTCTTGTTCTTTCTTGTCATCATCACCATCTGAATGCCGTTTCATCTATGCCGATGTTTCCGAGTGGCATGCTTTTACGACAACTTGTATGTCTAACGCCATGTTTTCATCTGACCGATTGAAGGATCTGCAGTGTATTTTCTTCGGGCCATTGTTCCACTAGCTGTCCTCGACTGCGAATCCATTCTGACCGCCCGACCAACCCAATCTGTGATCACGTGGCTGGTGTACGCTCGCGATTCCCGTAGCCCCGCTTTGCAGGGTACATGGTAACTGTCCCAGCTAAGATGAATGGACGTATTTTCACACGATCCGGCCCAAAGTCTATCGGAGAACATAAGTCAGTCCAGCTACCCAGCCATGTGTATACAGTTCAGGAGCTTATTCAACCACAACACAAAGCAGTTGCCCCTGGTCATTTCATCCCATAACATTCAAAACGTTTGGATCGCGAAAGAATAGACTAAAGGAAAGTCAATAACCTTATATCTACGATTTTCAGGGTAATATTTTTGGAAAAAGGGGTCAGTTTGAAAACGTATACTGTATAGATAAGCAGAAACAGAAGTTATATAACTCATCATACAGGTTCTATATTCAATGGGAAATCGGAAACCTTAGAAACACTGCAGCTATTTCATCCGCGATAGGAACTATTAGTATCAAATATCCATCGCATCTGGGATGACGAATTTTGAGTCGGACACGCCAAAAATGAAACTAACCTAGTTTACTCTCAACGGATTGTATCAGGACAGCACCTACCGGCCTTTCAGGGTCATTGGCCGTTACTTAAAACGGCCGATTTCTGTGAACGCGATTTTATCACGGGAAATCTAGATTATTTTATAGTCTTTGCATGTAGCTTACAGCTCTTGGCTGCTTGATCGATTCGAGCAGCAGGCGATCAGTTTCTCAAAGAATATCTCATCATGCAGCACTTACTTCAATAAACAAAATTTTATTGGGTAACCTAACAGTATTTTCAAAGCTCGTTTATGCATTTCAGTAGAATCGATCCTGGTATTTTTTGTTAATTTGCCTATCTTGCAATTTTTTAGGGAACATGGAGGATGAAAAGTTTTTGCAAAAGGTTGCTCGAAAACCTAGTCATTCGATCTACAAGTCGTGAAAGAAGTACCAATCATAATGATAACTCGTAATGAGACTATCATGTAAAAACTACAAATATTTTGGAGAAAATAAGTTCAACATTATGAACCTAACAGGAAACATAATATGTAGTGTACTTCTTTTGTTAGTTCGGCTAACCGATTATCAGCTTCGGAACAGTGAAACAGAAATACTTCGTTGCATGTCAATAGTATTACTATTACTCTTATGATTAACTCCTACTTTTGTTGTTGGTCCTTCAACACCCAACTGTCTAATTCGAAAAGTAAGCTAAAGCACAGACTGAGTTTGCGTTACTGGATTTCCCTTATCGACCCACGATCACCCTAGGCTTTGGATCGTAAAAAGTCACACGTGGCCTTTTCACCATTCCACCTAGATCATGCACAATATTTATGATAAGTGAAAGAAACCGGGTCTGCTGTGAATCAGAATAACTTAGTACGTCTATCTCTCCGTCAGTCTGTCAAGTCAGCCTCTTGGTTCTCGCTAATCATACATCGTAAAAATTGGGTGATACGACCCACATACGGCAAAATAAACCGAAATAATCCCATCGATTCTGCTGAAACATGGGGCTGCAAATGTAGGTTGCATTCCTTCCCCTTTCATCCACCAGAAACACTAACAATCAAACTGGGTAAGCCTGACTCTGTAGCAATAGTTTAATGTGCGGAAACTCTTCTAGGAAAACCGACTGACCGCTTGCTCTTATTCTACCCGTATTCGGGTAAATGTGCGCAACTGAAATGTAGTCCACCAAGGTTGAATCACTATGCCCATCTGACGGATACCGTGCCTGGCTGACTCATGGTTTCACCCATTATGGTATATTCGAGATTACGGGGCAAAGGGTTCGCCCCCGTCCTATATTTCACAGTGGTTTGAAAAGTGTACGGTTCGATTGGTCAGACCAGGTTGCACTGTTTCCATTCTGTTCGTTTTATGCGCATCTTTGGCATAGAAGCGAAATACGAATTTGACGGAGCAAACCTTACGCTAGTGCTGAATCATATGAAACCCTATAGTATCGTTACTTCCCTCCGAATCAATCAATCAATCAATCAATCAATCAATCAATCAATCAATCAATCAATCAATCAATCAATCAATCAATCAATCAATCAATCAATCGATTAATCAACCAATCAGTCAATCAATTAGTCGTTTAGGCCTGTGACCTAGTGTTAAAAAGTAACTTTACAGTGTTCAGTAAAGCAAAATTTATTAAAATAATTGCGAAAACTCCCAAGGTTTTCTATCATTTCAGCGACGTAAGTGAAGGACCAACATGTAATCATGCCGAGACTTCTGGTGCAAAAAGTTGAAACTGGTCGATATTTTCCGCGGTTTCTGTGGCTTAACCAATCAATTTCGCTTGCAATAACTCCAATTTCATGAAATAACTCACCGTGTGATATTGCTCAATTCAACATTAAGGAACCATGGAAGCACTGTACAGCTGTTTCATCCTTGTTAGGAATCATCAGCAGTGCATATCCACCGCGCCCGAACTGGGACGCGAACCCGGGACGAACGATTGTGAGCCGGACGCCTTAGCTATTACGTTACCGGGAAGGCTCTGAACGGTTTGTTCAACTTCACCACATGATGTTGCACCTATCGGTCACTGATTTGCACGGTTACTGTCCGCTAGCTCAAGCGATCGACCCCTACTGATAGATGACTTCTCTGCAGGTAGCCTAAGTACGACTAAGGCTTTGGATATGACCATCATCATCATCATCGTTCAGCGTTAAACAGCAAGGCAAGCCTCACTGACCGCTGCCGTTCCCCAGAGTTACACGTTTATATAAAAAGAGTGAATATCCAAGGGGAACACCGAGTGGACCTACACATCCGGGAAAAGATAAGACGCTGCTGCAGCCAACACACGGAACACAGTCTAACTGTACAAACGCACGTGTCTTCAATCATTCTGATTCGATAGAAAATGACAGCACGATCGCCACTGTTCACGGTTCACTGCCATATCCTTCAGTGTCTCCAGCCAGCTAGTTGACGAGTCTTTCGGACCCCAAATCACGAAGACGAAGATGTGAAACACCTACTTTACATAGATTCGCTGTACATTTTCTCATCCCACGTTGCCACGTCATCTGTTGGCCTCCACATGGCTTCTTCCATTCCTTAGGAGGAACACAAAATAAGGCACGGTATGGTAGACGAGTGTTCGTCATACGCAACACGTGACCTACAGGGCTTGATTAGTTGGTACATTTTAGTATTAGGAGATTGAATGTTTTCATTAAATAATTCACCACGTGATATCATCGCTCAACTGACAATAAAGAAACCATGGAAGCACTGTACAGCTGTTTCATCCTTGTTAGGAATTATCAGCAGCGCATATCCACCGCATCCGAACTGGGACGCGAACCCGGGACGAACGATTTTGAGTTGAACTCTTTAGCCATTGCGCTACCATTCTATAGTGAAAATATTTTGTCAAGATATATATATATATATATATATAGTGATGTAATGGCATGAGTACGAATCACTGAAAACGAGCTTGTGTTTTCTCAAAGAAGCATTTCTCTGTTCAGGATTTTAAAATGTACCGAACAAAGAAGACGAATCCTATTCTGCTACTTTTCTAGCTTTTTGACATTGCCCGTACATGTACACCAGTCAATTCCGGTAGTGTCGTACGACCACATGTAAAGGCTTCCACGTGTCCGGCGCTTAGGTCGAGAGAAACGCCAGGTATAAACGAAAGAAAGAACAAAAGAATATTCAACCCAGATGTCATGTATCCAGTTATTCCATCGAAGAATAAAACAGTGCTAAAATCACATTCACCGAACACGCACACAACCGAAGAAATTTGTCCATGGCAGAATTGTTTTCATCATCAATTCTTCTCGTCAACAAACAGATACTCTCATTCTTCCACTTTTCAATTAGAAATTTCTCGATGGAATGCCTTGTGAAAGCACCTTCGTGGTACGCACCGTAAACATGCACGCGACCAACTTCAAGGCTGGTTCAAATCCACCCGTCGACCGCCAAATTTCCCACTTGGCCGATGTCATTTAGACAATGATCCCTCTGTGAAAAATGGTATACATTGTAGCCATCGAAGGAAGTAAAACAGTAAACAGGCAGAAGAACCTCAGTCTCACCGCGGCAGTTAGGTGAGTTTTCAACCAACGATTTAAAAGGGGTTTACAAATGAGTGATGTTGGCCCTAAATTTCCGTTTTAAGAATTGTAAAGAGCTATTTAGAATCTAGATAACTATATCCCTACTAATTTGGGCTCCACTTCAACTGGCCCTTCAATCTTCATTCCTATTCAGTTTCACTTTGAGTTCTCGCTTAGTCCACTGCCATAGTTAATCGGGCAATCAACAATTCAGATGACCCTGAAACCGGTTCCCAACTTTCTCTTTTACAAGCTTACACTGTTAAATGGCCATCCATGTAATCTCTGTCCTTCATTCTATTCGAAAACTAAGCTATTTCATCTTCCCTCTTCAAAGGAGTTCGGTAACGCTTAAATAACAATAAGTACCGGCGTGTTTTTATCAACAACCAAACAGTTACTTGGCCGGACAAGTGAAATACCTGAGGGTGACCATTTTGTAGGATTTCACAAGGTCCTATCACATTGTTGATACATGCATGGACACGAGGGTATTGTGATTCGTACGCTTTAAATTCTTAAATGTTTCCAAGCTCTTTGTTAATTGTGTGTGAATCCGTGTGTGCTAAACGCAAATGACTTGCTGCTCTCCAAATAAATTCCATGAAAAGCTGTTTAAAAATTACACAAATTTCCAAAAATTTATCAAAATTATATGACGACAGAAGGGTATTCCACATTTGGCACGAGCAACTTTCAAACTGACAATTCCGTCATGCGAGACTTCTTGCCAGTCAAACAGAGGGTTGTTGAACTCAAGAATCACTTGATTCCTGACTGAATGAAACCACATTTAGTCTTCATTGGAAATTGCTGTTTAGCTATACAGTTAGTTTGATTGTAATCGACGCAACCTCGAATTGTCTTGTACCAATAAAATTGGCTCTATTTAAAAGGTATCTGCCAATCCCCACTAGTCTCTTTGCTAACGAATATTGGTAGACTGACCGATATGTTCATACTGCTCAGTCCGTGAGTCTTCGGATTCAGTGACCGAAGTTTAACGTATTTAATCTGAACCATGGATCAAAATTCGTTAAGGCCCCGGCCTCTGTTTCTTGCCCGGAGGCAGTTAGACCACAGATCTATGAGCTTCTGCGAAATATTGTGACGCTGTTTAAATCTACTCTCGCTTTGTTCTCCCGTCGGCTGAGAGGACAGTAAATAACTGAACACTAGATGATAAAAAACCGTTAGAAGTTCTGTGCAGCCCATTTTCCGGTGATTTAGTTATTACCCACAGATTACGGAATGCTAATTCGACATGGGATTCTGGTACCATTCACCCGCAACAAGTATGATTCTCTCGGAGTATCTCGTACTGTCCATCAGAAAATAGTGGGTTAACCAGCTGGCTCCTGGAATGCTTTCAACTAGATATGTAGTTCATCAAGACATCCGCTTCAGTTTTATCTTCTCAATGAATGTAAATGGGAAAGTATTGCGCTCAACATGCTCAGACCTTGGGCACCTTAAGTGTTCTGTCGGATTACACGTGAGTCTCCGTCTTGGAGGAAGCTGTCTGTGCTAAGTGATCTCTCGATATTCACTTACGTGATCGTAGTTTGCAACGTAATTTAATGACCCAATTGCACGTGGATACTTGCGATCCGAGATACTGAGTAACTTCACATTTGTAGCTGACTGTTCCGGGTTGGGCTAGATCAATTATAAGCTAAATAATCCACTAGAAGAAATCGTTGTAAGGAGCATGTGCATGCTAGATGTGACGATTGCAGGAAACAGGAAATTATTCACGAACACAAAACCGAAACGAATGAAAAGTTTCACGCAGGTTACCGCAGCTAGAACCTTGACCGCGCATTTCTGACGTAGAAGCGTCATCGGACAGGAAAGTCATTGGTCGTGTAAAACAACGGGTTTTCAATGGAGCTTGTAGGATATTTTGGCGCCGGCCGATGGTGGTCAAGCAGACGACACTGTAGTTCTACAAATCGACTGTTCAACTGCCAGTCAAATTCCCCACTTGGCGGTTGTTAGCCGGTTACCACCCCGTTCCTGAAAGTGATGCAGCTCATCATGTTCACAATTGTTCTTGGCCGACAACAAGCTTAGAATAGAAAAACCCCTAGAAGGAACATTGATCTTATGCTGCCCGTAACGACCAGCAGGTGCACAAGTGTTCACTTGATCACAGCAACCACTCAGTGCATCATTTTACCTAACAAAGTTGAGAATCAGAGTTTTCATGGGACAACCATTTGACCAGAGATAAGACAACTAAAAATTCTTGTTTGTTAGACTAATTTCTGGTAGTTAACTATGGATAGAGCAAAGCGATTGAAGTGAAAGTAATGAATAATACTCGTGCATTCAGAGAGAAGACGTGAATGACACAAACATTTAAAAACAAAGGGGATGTAGTCCACTTCGGGGACGGTAAATTTCGACATTACGATTTTACTCGGCGTCTTTTTGTTATGTGATAGACGGCACTTAGCCAAATCCTGAAATGTCACCAAAATCGAAACATGGCGATAGAATAAGAATTTGTTGCGGCTCCAGAATATTTGTCCATCTTTTGCATACTTCATAATTTTTTTAAATGATTGCTAGAGAATTTTTTCACATAACTGTTTCTGTGATTTTCTGACCACCAGCTGTTCACCAATGACAGTTGGCAAAGAATTCAGGTTTTTTGTTTTCAGTAGAATATTTCACACACTGATGGATGAACCTGATTTCCCCGGGAGCACACACAAACGGTCCTACAGTTATTGCCACTCTTCAGGTATGCGTAGCTGGTACCCTCATGTTGAATTGTTCCCACCCTTGTGAACTTCTTAATTAATTTATCAATGGAACCACCTTTGCATCGTTAGGAGCGTGAATGGATGATAAGGTTAGCCTTACCTGACCGACAAAACTTCCAACCAATTATCGTGCGATTCCCAAATAAACTTACCATCCATTCAAGCTCCCAGCAATCTAAATGAGATACCGGTGGGAAGAGATCAAAAGTTCATATACATACTTGAATAGCATCCATTTCCTATGTAGCAAAAGTAATAGTAATGACAGCAATAACATACGAAACTATGCTGCTACTACCATTTCTACTACTGCTATCACTATTACTATTATTATTACCGCCATTACAAATACAGCTGCTTACCCGGGAAATGATTACGACTGGAAAAGAAGAACGGGATGCCGCTTGTCCATTTGATCCATGTGTCCTGTCACCCAATATAGAATCTAGTTATTCTGTTATCTTGTCCTCCGTAATTCAGTTATAAATGCGATTCTCAGGCATTGGGTTCCGCTGTGTAAAACTCATGCCACAGTGGTTAGCCAATTATTCACCATTCTGTCCATGGTCTTGGCCCATATCCAGAAATCCCAATTGTTTAACTTCAGGTGCCTTACTGAAATATTGCTAGCTCCCGGTAGTAGAATTCTCTCACAATTTATTGGTACGGCAGAAGGCAAAAAGGAACTGGAATACAAGATTTCTCGTTAGATAGAGGTACAGTTAAGGCTTCTAGTTGCATTCGGCATCAACAATCTTCCCCGGACCAAGAATGTCAAACTTGATGAGTATTAGTGGTAGGAAAGTGTGTTTCTGTGACATGGTTCACCGTGATATCAATGCTCAACTCACCATTAAGAAACTATGGAAGCAATGTACAGCTGTTTCATCTATGTTAAGAATCATCAGCAGTGCATATCCACCACGCCCGAATTGGGACGAGAACCCGGGGCGAACAATTTTTGAGTCGAATGCCTCGGCCATTACGCTAGCCGGGCAGACTTTCAATGGTTTTACTGAATTTAATGTTGTATGATGTTGCACCTATCCATCTCTGGGTCACACGGCCGTTGGGTTAAGGCCCCAGTTCGGGGAGGGCGGGCGGTGGATATGCACTGCTGGTGATTCCGCACAAGGATGAAACAGTTGGATAATGCGTCCATAGTTTCTTAATTGTGAGTTGAGCATTGATATCATACGGTGAATTACTTCAGGAAATCTCAAACTTCTTTGGTTTAGTGTAAGGATTTTTATGGTCAGATAATCACAAACATTCAAACATTAGGATCTGTGTGGATTATCTTGATGTCGTTTCTATACATCCTTCCAACAATTGTCCTTCGCTGCATTTTCCTTTGACTAATCCAAAGCCTAAGTATGTTTGCCTTAGGTATTTTTAGAATTGGAGATGGTTCAAGGGAAATTGTCGGTTTGCGGTCACATCAGTTCACAACTCTGAGAATGCGCCGGCGTGTATGTGTAATTGATCAATTTGTCACACGATCAGGTTGTAGACCACTTGTCGGATAATGACAAGTGGGCCAGAGAAGTTTAAGAGTCTAGACAAATTGTTTCTGAGCCCATAGAGGGGGGGTTAAATAAACGGATAGATACGGCTTCGGCTGTGTTCAAGATGCGACACTGGACAGTTCTTGATTTTCCGCTCCTACTTTGCGAAAAGCACTTGTCGCGTTCACTGAGTGGTTTGACTCGACAAGGTGTGAACACACCGCGCTAGTGATTGCCTCAATTGTTCCTGTGCTCAACCAAACCGGTGTTCACGAACGCGACCGGACAAAAGCCTGGTCATGCGGCCAATATACCTGGTCCCACAGGACCGGGTGAATGAATACACACAGAATGAGGCTGCACAATCTGGCAGTCTGTCCTTTAGTTGGAAACATGATCGGTTTGGATGTGAATACAGTTTTTAACTGTGCAGCAAAGAATGTTCCACTGATTGAACTTGACAGTTTCCGTCGGATAATTTCCGCTTCCGTGTCACCTTTGAAAGGCGAACAAGCTCGTTTTCAGTTATTCGTATTCAATTTGTCCAGACTCTTAAACTTCTCTGGCCCACTTGTCATTATCCGACAAGTGGTTTACAACCTGATCGTGTGACAAATTGATCAATTACACATACACACAGGCGCATTCTCAGAGTTGTGAACTGATGTGACCGCAAACCGACGATTTCCCTTGAACCATCTCCAGACCATATTTAATGTTATATATTGGCATGAATACGAATAATTTTTAGAATTCCTCTTAAATGGAAAATAACCTACTGAAAACGTTGATCTAACCCCTTTGCAATCAAATATCCATGCACAACACCTGATCATTTTTGGCTAGTTGATTAACTAAGAATTTCTATACTTGACACTGCAGTCTAGGTGGCTAATACAGTCATCGTGTACTCCAACAACTATGGGACCCGTATGCTACGTATTCGACAAGTATCTTTCGGTATGTGGTCTAATCATCAAAGTCTTGAAAGTGTGATTGAATTGAAGTGTGCCGCAAAATTTAGACTCCTCAGCAAGTCTGGCAAACAGTAAAATGTTGGGCCGTCTCGTCCTATAATTTCAAACTGTATTGGTGATCTCCCGGTTACTTTTTCCACTAAAATCTTCAACTCGACTGATGTTATCTTTTGCCAAGCTGTTTGTGGTCAGATTCTAGGAAATATGATAAAAACCACTGCCGCGGATAGAATGTTCCCGTTTTTGGTTGGGTCAAAATTAACTCGATTTCAACGCCTTGATTGTACATGCAGTCGTTCTCATACTATTCTGTCCACATATTCTGTCATAGTGAACTTCAGATATCCATCCGGAATTGGTTCTCTCGAGAGTAGTTGAGAGCTATCCTTGATAGGAAGCCCAGCTGGACATCTCACATTCCGTATTGTGCAGAAAAACTGCGCAGTCCATCTTTCGAAACAGACAAAAAACTTTTGCCATTTAGTACACCACCAAGAATCGCCCTCAAAGTCACACTGTTAGTTTTCCGTAGTCTTTTCAAACAGAATTTCAGCACACTTTTTTACCGCTGGGCATTTATGCATCGTGTTTTTCCCTCCTTGATCACGTTCCTCTTAAGCTAACCTGTCAGCCTCAGGAATTCCGGTGCTAGTCCTATCCCCGAAACGTTTACGCCACCCAGTCTATCTTGTACACACCGACATATTCTTTCGCCGTTCTCCCACCTGCAACCAACCGTCCTGAATTTTGCCACATATTTTCTAAGAAGCACTTAGATAAAAAACTGCTTTACACCATCTTGTGTGGGCGCTGACCAATAAGGACAGGACAAGAACAGATTTACGTTCTAAATTTATCTGACATCGATTTTCTTTTTTGTGCTTCTGAAAAGCTTCTATCACTAACTGTAACATATTTTGCTTGTTTTTCCCTATTATTGTGCGAGAATCTAGCGAAAATGTAAGTGCATTTCATGTAAATACAGATGAAGTGGCAATAAAACGAAATTTAATACTGAAGTTTTGCATTGGCCTTTTGGTAGGGAACCGGTAATACTGGCGAGTTTTGATTTCAAAGTCACATAAACTGTTTGCACTTGATGCGAGCCACCTAAAATCATGAATTTGCTATTTATAAATTTCTTCAATTGACGTCGAAATTCTCCCTGTCAAATTTCCCCATTTTCACGTGACAGGACTGCCGCGGGTCCAAAAACGAGCTACTCATTTCGACCATTTTCGTTCACGTGACCGCTTGGAAGATGTGCGACCTGTACAGCATAAGAAAATTACCTTTTTGTGATCGCCTGTGTTATGTTGGCTGTTTGAACCAGTCATGCATACGGAAATCGAGGTACGTTTTAGTTCGGTAATTCATGAATGAGGGGTCAACGAACATTAGACGTCAGGCTCAATGGACATCGACTTCATGAATTAGACGCTGTTTCTCTGATGCAATCGCATGGTCAGTTGATACAACGGCAGTCCCAGAGCTGATACTGAAGTTAATTAAGTTGGCACGATACCTTGATTCACGGATATGGTAAATAAAAGCGGCTTGCTCCCAGTGCTAACCCAATGAAATAAATCAGTTTCTCTGACCTTAACGACGCCCCATTGTTCCTGTTCTGAAGAAAAAGGTAAAGAAAATTATTATCGAATTTGGAGTTGCTAAGGTGAGGTGTTTTCTTTTAGAATACCGCTTCCGCTACGTTTGAAGTCGTTCGAGGACAGGAAAGTGTTGGATATAATCACCTCTGAATGTGACAGCGTTGTCTAGGACTGTTGTTTATCGTTGTCCCAGTGAAATGCAAATATATCGTTGCTTACCGCATTTGGGATACTCACCAACAATCCTTATTGAATGGACACGGTTTCTAAGGCCAATATCTATCAGATTCTAACGTCTATGCTTTCAAAATTTCGGGATGTAAAGCACCAGGCTTCACAGAGAACGCCGTTGTGAACTGCTTCAATTAAAAGTTAGCATTTTACGGGACGTGCTTCTCTGAATGGTTCTGAGACAAAAGTGTACAGTGTGAGGTTCGACAAGGATACACTTCTCACAATTATTCATTTTAACAGTTCATCAATTTAGATATGTTACTCGCATGTAACCCAGATCTTCTCCCTTAACCCACACGCTTACTGTGCTATATCTGTTTTGTCACATGGCACACCTGTCATTTTTCATTACTATTCAGAATATTCAGTTAACTGTTCTAAGGTGTAAAAATAAATCAGTTTCTAGTGTTCAGTAAAAGAAATAAACAAAACGCAATGAGAACTGTCCGGGACGCAACCTCGATGTGATCATTTGAAAGCCTATCATCCACTGTTAGATTATCGGTAAGGACGGTCTGTGAAGTTCGTAACGTCGGATCTATATGACATGATTCCTTTCATTTCCGTGATTACATACCTATGTGCAT
Source organism: Fasciolopsis buskii (assembly GCA_008360955.1). NCBI lineage: Eukaryota > Metazoa > Platyhelminthes > Trematoda > Plagiorchiida > Fasciolidae > Fasciolopsis > Fasciolopsis buskii. The sequence goes on along the minus strand of LUCM01003233.1, from coordinate 29,542 downwards.
TTATTTCTACTTGGAAAAGAGTTTAAGCATTGTGTATACGAACTGTTTACTAATCAGGCAAATATACCAGAGAACCGTAAATGGGTCTTTGAAGTTGTTCATGCTGCTCCTAATTAACTTACCCTGTCGATCACCGGTGTTGGACAGACTTATCCTGAATGATTTTCTACGCTAGGACTTTTTAAAATCCCCAGGGTTGTTAGCAAATTCCACTGAATTTGAGGATATCCGACAGCGGAAAGAAATTGAATTGAACGCCCTATCCTGAATGCTCGTGAATATCCAAGGTAGCATCAAGCGGGACGGAGAACTGGCCAGAGATATCAGCAGTTGAACAGAATGCCTGTACTATCCATTTCATCTGCCAATAAATGGTTCTACCTCACAAAGAATACTGAGATAGCTTATTTAGATTCTCTGAATGAAATCAAGCATATTGTATTGTATTGTGTAAATTTTTGCGTACAAAAAATAATGTCGCATTTCAGTGAAAAACTGCGAGTTTAACGAATAAATCAGAAAGCGGGGAAGAAATTAATAAATAAAATAGTGAAAAAGTTACACTCATCGTCTCGTAAAGAATATAAAAGCACTCACCCAGGAATAATCATATCGCATTGGGACAGGCTGCTCAGGAATTCGCCAGAAACCCGGTCGCGGTTTGTCAAAATTCGTGCTAAATATGGGACCTTGGAGTTCCTATAAAATTGATTCTGGAGGGTATGGAACGAAAATCGGATCGTGTAGAAATATGAGAGCGACACGTTGATAGATCAATGTGCAGAGGATGCGTGGGATCAGAAAGAATTTCGTGAGGAAATTTTTCACGCTGGTAAGTGTTGATTACAGATTAAGGGACAATTCAGCTAATGGTATGAAGGACACTCGGCGAAGAATTTTAAGGTCTTTTTTAAGGAAACCTGGATAAATTACAGGAGAACAGTAAAGAAGGATTGGAAAAACACACTGGTATACAAATCGGGAGATGATGTTTTGTTTCACCTTGTATTATTATCCTAGAAGAAAGTTGCTTGCATGTTGATATCCGTGGCAATGGAATTAACGTTAGTGGATACAATGCGAAGTCGACCATCCTTCAGATGTGAGAAATAGATGGATAGGTGTAAAGACAGTTAGGTGTAACTCTATCTGTTGCAAATTATTTTATCTTAATGCATTTCGGTACATAATTCTTATCATTGTTTACATTGTTTCCGATACCCACCCTCATGACTTTGGACAACCTAAGAATGAAGTATCCAATTACCTCTATTACCCACAAAGATCTTTCATTGTGCGTCACCGCCGGTGACCATGGCAGATTCTATACTTCCTTCTTAACACCACATGGTTTCTTCAATCTTGTACACCTTACCCAGTGCACTGATGCCATTCTTAACCTGGACTTCGTTTATTTTCCCAATATCTTCCCCATCTATAAACAGGCTTATATCAAAGTGCTTTACTTCTTCATTCTAAAGTTTATTGTAAAAGTAATTCGTTAACCCAACGGTTATTTCAAATCTGCATTTTGACCAGGCTTGTTTGTTCCCAAAAAAATTGAATATGCAATTACGATATCAGCACCCATTTATTCCTCAGTTTCCTCTCTTCAACATTGATCTCAGTACTTTGAGTGTTTAGCCGATAACTTTAAATCCTCTTATGATGACTGCTGCTCCTCTGAGAAATATGTCCGATCTGACAGATTTTCGTCTCCTTACATGAAACGGTCTTGTCGAACTAGGGACAGAACCTACGGTAATGGTTTGAGGTATACCGTTAGACATTTCGCTATCCTTATGACAGTTTAGTTCAGACGGCTAAGTACACCGTCTGGAAAATTCGTTTCGATAACAAAAGCTGCCGTGAATCGACTGTGAAGCTCAAAACCAAAATTCAGCCTGAACGTCCCAGAGTTCAACCATCAGCCTGCAAGAGCTGTGGGTACCTTTAATTTTGCTCTCCATTTGTTGTTTTCAGTGGATCAACTACAATTCTGTAGGAATCAGCTCATAGAATTTTGCCCAAGATTGAATGCAATAAATACTGAAGACGCGATTTACTTTACCCCTGACATCGGAAACTCGTACATCTCACCTGGCAATTCCGTCATCTAACCTTCTTCGTATTTGTCTTCCGATCGGCACCACCACCAAGCCCTGGTTGGATATGTGCTAGAATAAGGCTAGCTCCCAAGAAAGTTTGATAAGTATCGACCCGTTGGTCACTTTTCAGGTCTTTTGATGTTGTTCGAGAAAATTCCTCTCAACCGTATTTTAACTGACTTTCAAATCAATAATCACACCAGTTTGTGTTTAAATTTTCCTTGCCTGCAATTGTGCTGTAAGTTATATCGTTCATTCATTTGTTTCTTCTCCCGATGGTGAGTATTGCACAGTAAAGCTTGTTTGCCTTGACTACGCTGATGCTTCCGGTTGCCTTCAAATCTTCTGCGAAACCGGAACTGGCCAGAAGGTTTTCGGTGGGTAAGAAGACTGTATTTAAAATCGTAGTCAACTTGCTTCTTTCGGTAGAAATAAGTCCACAGCCCTTCCATTTAATTCGGACCTTTCTCAGAAAGCAATTTTTTCCTCTATTTACGTTAACATGCTCCTTAATTCCTCCAATTTCATTGTTTTCAAATACGCTGAAGACGTTGTTCTTGGCTGTCCTCAAAATGCTAAATGCAGCGTTTTGATCATATGCAAGATAAACTAAATGAACTCGACGATCGGTCCTCTCCTCAGTCCTCATTGGTCAGTGTTTTGAAATGTGTTGATGTCCCCTTTCATCTACAATTTGGTTCCCTCTACGTATCCATTTCCGCTAGCAATTAATAAGAGATATATCTAAAAAGACTGCTGTGTCCATTGCTTAGATGTGATTTGGCCCATAATCTTTCTTGAACAGAGCACATTGAATCTATGTTCTTCAAGGTGCGCAGACTCTCCTTGTCCTTCATGCTGAGGAAACTTAGAAGACCTAATAGGATGGCCCTTCTTTTTTATTTCATACATTCTCACCATCTGACTCTACCTCTCCGCAGTGTTCCTCCCTGGACTAAAAGAGAAGGATTTTATTATATCGTCTTCAGGCCACTTAAATTGCTTGCACTTTGCAGTGGATTTCACAAAGATTCACGTGTGGATTTTGTCGTTCAAAACATTTTGATGTCTGTGATAGGCTTTCAAACATCCCATCCAGTGCTAACCCTCATCTTCACCCTGCATTGTCCAAGACTTTATTTCATTCCTCAACTAATTTTACACAGGTTACCCATTCTCGTACATCTGTCTACAGGAACAGTCTTATTCCTAGCCTTATTCGTTCACACGTAGATCGTGGACTGATAATGAGTGGCATTACGACTCACCTACAGTTCGACCCCGCTCAATCAAGCGAGAACGATTAAAATAATCTCTGACCAATCAACATGACAGTTGCGCTTATTTGTCGTTATCGAGCAATTTATATGGGTCGGCTCAAATCAAAACTCATTTTCCGACTGCCCTCGCCTAACGGACTCTTTGTCTATTCTTTGGTCTTCAAATGGAATATCACCCTCGCTCGTCTCTGAGCCTGTCGCAAATCCGGACCACACTAAACTAGGACGCCTGACTTGTAGCCGTTCGAATTGCAAGCCCCCATTTTATTCAACTGATGCCAGGGTAGTGTGCCAGCCAGTTCAGTTCGTCTTCGCACTTCACCTTTGTATCAATCATCTCAACGAAACAAATTGGTCTCAAACACTTGGCATCGCCACGTAGGCTCCCCTTACAGGATGGAAAGCTTCGGTCACGCCTACCGTGTAGTTTGCCTCGACAATCCCTCGGGGCGATGCCGGCGGATTGGAACCTGTTTGTTTCGATTTATCGTGGTCATTCACTATATCAGCACCAACACAATAGCGAGACGTTCAACGCCGCTGACAGCGCTCTACCAGTCACTCGACCTGACGACAACAAAATCCCCCCTTCGATGTAAACACACCAGCCGCCACCATTGACATTCAGCCATTCTGGTAGGCAAGTTCTTCAACCTGTTCATTTTAAAGATTGTTCAGTGAACTGCGCGTCCACTGATTGTATCAGAACCAAATTCGGCTAGCAGGGTATCGATATAACGATGTCCCGTAGAAAATGTTATATCTAGACTCTTATTGTTCAATAACATAGATTAGTTAAAACAATTAGTAATATATCGAGGTTTCGGTTATCACAGATAACCTTTCGTAAGACTGAATTTCAAGTTAATAAAACTAGAGTGAGAGCCTAAAACAATTGGGTATTAAGCAATATGTTCATATGTTAGTCTGTCAGTGTGTCTTTATGTCTCTATTTGATGTTGTGAAGTGAAAGGGCGGACGTCAGATCTCCGTTCCTACTATCCGTGTTGGTTATATTAGAGTCATTTCGGTGCCGTCCATAAATCTGAAATCAATGTACCATCGTTCCGGTTGAGACGTGTAGGATGGGCGGTAATTGTAAGATCCTCAGCCTAGATGCGTTCGATCTGTGTGCGGAATCCACACTGGTGTGGCCTTCGGACGTAGCATGAAGGGCGATTGCTGACTCGCCCTCTAATCTTTTCTAAAGTTGTTTGGTCCATAGGCTTGTATTTCTCCTTCATTATGTGCTCGGAAATTCTGGTTTTAGCCTGTCTGAATGTTTGCTCAATATGTTGAGCAGCATGGTCTTAAGAGGTGATCATGTAAACGCGATCGTTATGATCGTGTGGACACCGAGGGTTTTTTGGGTCTTTGTAAGCATGGAATGTCGTATGCGCTAATTACTTTCCTGACTTCTTCTGATATACCCGATATGCATAGGATATCATCTGAGACTAGACAGTCTGCTTTGTTCCGATTGTATATGCCGTTTTTCTGTTAGAGAATATTAATTTGGTTCTGGCTGACAGATGTTATCTAAAAAGACTGCTTCCAAGCCTCACATTTCCCGTTTGCCTGAGACATCGTTGGCGCATAGTTTACCCATCCTATTGGCTAATGGTGAGATGAGTGTCCGCTCAGGTATTTATCAGAGTGAGTGGGTGGCCCATGACTTATCATTGTGAACATTTAGGGGTCGTTAACTTTCAGCCAGAAACAAAGGAAACGAATGGCTCTATCCACTATAAAATTATTCTTAATAAGAACGGTTGCGTAGGAAGTCTCATCACTATGGTTTCGTCTCCTAACGTGACATTTTCCAGAGTGCAGGAGAATTCGCTTATGTGACTTGTCACGTTTTTCTTATTCGGTTTTAACGGTACCAATGGAATTAACTATCATATGAGCTGCACGAGTTGCGTAATCCACGAACGAAGGGTTAAATACATCGGGTTATCAGATTTTTTGACAATTCGTAAAACTTTTCAGCCCTGGCCATTTTTTGATACAAAACATACCATAAGAACTTTCCAAATTCATCCTTTAGTCCCGAAAACAATGTGCTTGTCTAAGCCTTGCTTTTGCTCAGTATGGCAGCGGTTTCCTTTTCTTCAATGAAATTTTGTCGGACATTCGATTTTTGGTCTAAAGTATTGTGAATGGTTGAGACAATGACCGTGTCAGTAGCTTTCGTGACTTGAATTGACTTGTCATTTATTAATTAGGTGGCAGGCATGGTGTAATCGAATTGTGGTTTTTGGTAACATAGCCATATCCTGTGTCGGCATTGGCTGACGTTTTCTGGAAGTAATTTTTACAACACATTTTCTGGTCCACTAGAGCGACTATTTCCTGAAGTATTCGATGCGTTTCGCGCTTAGTGAAATTTAGGCAGTCTTATTTCATTCCTTTCTATTTCATCCAACGTATTTTTTTCACACAACAAACGCTGTAGCTGGAACAGTCGGGAGAGGGATCGTATGAGCACCGGTAATTTGGCTGATTTCGTTGTTTCCAAATTTCTGTTGGTAAAAAAAACATTCGATTTTTGTTCGTACCGAATTTCTAGAGTATAAAATCGATGTGTGTCTCGAAATATCCCATCATCAGCACCGTGCAGCACAAAAATCGACAACTTCATAATAAACAGTCTCGTTTTTCCCAGCATTTCTTCATCCAAGTTTCATTTTTTTGCATGAAGTCCAATGAAAAGAAAACTAACAATGAAAATGGTGTTTCAGTAAGCTGTATCGCAGTTCCTCGAACCCATCAATCGACACTCCAAATCACTCGGACTAGCAAACGGCAGAATTTTAGTTAAAACCATCCGATTAGAACTGCAAAATTTTTGTGCGTATATATTCGTGTTTTTGTTCGGTTGCACGGTTGTAAACTTTGTCCTTTATTGGATCTCGTTACTGTCTGACTTTGACTTTTTCTATCCAACTCCGCTAAATGTCTAGGTGTACACTACATGATTCACTTCGCTAATCGTCCGGTCGCGCGGCTAATATATTTTGTTGCCTCACAGAAACAGGTAAATGAATAAAGAAAAAACGACGCAGATGAATCGGGTACGTTTTCTTCTGGCTCAAATAAACAGCTGAGCGGGATATAAACTACGTACTACATCTAGCAATACGGAACTTCTTCTTGATACCATAGTATAGCGTCCTTTCTGTGGTCTATACAAATGAGCTCAATTTAACTGACAGAAAGTTGTGTGTAATGTCCTCCTCTCACCATTGGCCTTCCGGGGGACGTCCTTCATCATCGCCTAGCCAGCTGGGCCTTACAAGTGCTCATTTTTAGGCGAGAACCTTTTCCCCTCAAGCAGTTTATCCTCACCTGTATCCTCCACAATCTCAACCGTTATTCTTCTTTACTTTAGTCCTCATATTTGGTCATATATAATGCAGCTTTTGTTTAAGTAAGAATGCCGGAAAACGACCTTGCTGGCCGAATTGTTCATCGTAAGAAGCAAATAATTCATTCGCTATTAAAAAGAATCAAAGTACCCAGCAGCTTTAATATCGAACTTAGGTGAATTACCAACAGAGCACACCCACCGTTCCTCACTTGGACAACAGGAGCATTCGGATTCATCGTAAACTCGACATCAACCATTGCTATCCGTCCAGGGTCACCAGGTACACTTAATCAGCGGCATTCACCAGATGTGGAAATTATTATATACGTTTGCATTGTGTTATACTATACAGTATTAGATTACATTGCATTATTTATTGTTATATATATATATATATACATTAACGGGAGGAGTTCAGACCGATGGAGAAACTTTGCAGTTTGTTTTGCTTCAACATAGGAATAATTTTTTTGGAGTACCCTAACCATTCAGGTGAATATCCACCTTTTATTGAAATAACAGTTTGAAATCAAAACAACTATTAACTGAGTTTTGTATGGATTTACGGGATATATGTGAACGCTGAATGTAACCAAAATTGGCAAAATATCCCATTCGTTGAAAGAAAAAAGTTCAGAACGGATCAGAAATAAACGAGTTTTCCAGTTCCTTTTATCATCCAATTGTTTTACTAACATTAGGGTACATTGTGTAAGTTCGGGGGCGACGAACACGGTAATTTCATTCAGAGAAATGGGAATTGACTAGCGTTGTATGAATATGAATCTGCAACTTTCGTTTTACGTGTTTTGCTGCGTGATCAGTACGATCGGCGTGCGGTTGTTTGTGCGAAACATAATACTAAGAGGGAAAATCAACACTTTTGGGTCTTGTGTCTCCTTTCTGAAGGCTAGCCTTGCCTGACCAACAATAATCCCCCGACGAATCACCAAGCGATTCTTAAACGGACTTATCATCCATTCACACTCCTACGGATTCAAATGAGATTCTGATCAAAGTTGCTCGTGTTTATGTCATGTCTTTACAAATTTCATACTATGAAGAACATTTGGAATATGTACGATGTTATAGTTGAACTTTTGAATCGTTTTTCACCACTTTTCAAACTTGCCCCAGGACGATTTTGGAATGCGACGTGAATGGTCTAGAGAGATCTCTTTCTCATGGACCCGAAAAGTGAGACATCCTACAAGCGCAATTTTGCAAACCCATTCTGTAAGATTTACTTATTATCAGTAAATTGAACTGCAGATTACAAGTGAGCTTGTGTCCAGTAGATCTTCTACAGTGAGTATACGCTTGCGCATAATCGTTCTCAGTCTTGATGTCCTTTCAAATGGTATTAACAATATTCCGATGAAAAAGGATAAAACAACCAGCTTCGTTTTGTGAACGGCAAAAGTGCACGTAACAAGCATTGCTCACTTACTGACTATCCGGGGCCCTAATTCACTGGGTTTCCTGACACAGTCTTCCGGAGAAAAGTGACTAGCCACAGTGATGCATCAAAATCTGCGAATGATAAGAACCTTCAGTGCGTTGTTACCTCTGTGTTTGAATTCATGCAACTGAGCTGAGATTTGTTGTCACCACTGTTAATAGTGCTCAAGTGGACAGAATTTAGTTGTTTGGAGAAATGTGGGTTTGAACAAAAAACCGAAACAAAGGCCCGAACACCCTCTTCACAAATTTTACCTCTGGGATTTATGGAAGCAAGACTGGTTTTTTCGATGAGAATGGGACTTTGCCACTACTTCTAGAGGACATCGATCTTTCCAACTTCAAATACAGTACGAAGATAACTGAGTTAAGTCCAGGAGCACTCCAGGCGCTCACATCATGGAATCGCAGGTAGCTGGTGTTATTAAGCTCAAGTTGTGTCACTTTTGCAATTTGACGTGAACGTGAATTTCATTTGGTTAAATTTAGCCCGGTTATTTAGAGACAAACGCGATGGCAGTTGTGCAAATAAAAGGAAGTATCGCTTGAGAGGGCTGGAAAAATGCGATGCGGCTTAGTTACATCATTTTATGTCATAGTATAGTATAGTATAGTATAGTATAGTATGCTGCATTATAGCATATGTTGTCACATGTTTTCCCATCCCGGTCGGCCGAAAGTGCCCAGTGCTCGTTTTCTGCGGGTGTTAGTTTATGCTAGGTTTACGGCCTTGATGATCACGGATGATCAATCCCGGATGCACTTATGAGTATGCTGAACTGGGAAGATAGTTTGCTGCGACAAGATTAATTATTTCTGCCCAGGCACTAGGTGGTTACCTTCGTTCGTGGTCGACTTAAAGAGTTTTGTTAACTCCAAAACGTAAACTTCGCTGTCATCCTTGAAGGACAATGAAAGTTCCCATTATCCGGGAGAACCAGTGACTTGGAAGAAAACCAGGTTATGCGATATGATTAATCCCGAAATCCCAAATTCAGATAAGTCGACTGAGAGATTAGTATTTTATTGATGAAATAAACCAACTGAAATAGTTCACCACGTGATATCATCGCTCAACTGACCATAAAGAAACCGTGGAAGCACCGTGCAGTTATTTCATCCTTGTTACGAATCATCAGCAGTGCATAGGGACCGCGCCCGAACTGGGACGCGAACCCGGGACGAACGATTCTGAGTCGAACGCCTTAGCCATTACGCCACCGGGCGCCGTGGATATGCACTGCTGATGATTCGTCCTAACACGGATGAAACAGCTGTACAGTGCTTCCATGGTTTTTTTATTGTCAGTTGAGTGATGATATCATGTGGTGCATTATTTCATGAAAACATTCAATCTCCTACTACTAAAATTTACAAACCACCTGAAAGTGGGAATGATGCAGAACAAACGAATGAGGCTGGGCAATCAGCGGCGCGCCACGTCTCCCAGTAATCAGGAGGAGATACGTTGGTTAAACAAGTTTTTTATAGCAATCTGCTAGTTTTGTAATAATGTATAACCTATTAGCTTGATGTCTAATCTAATGCCGACCACTGTACTACATGACTTGTGATGTGCAATGCGAAATGACTGATGAGAGTCACTCAAGTGTATTAAGCAGCTTATGATCGTTTTATATATTTGAACCATGAAGTCTTGAAGAGTTTTACAACACCGAATCTAAAAAATATAAACCGACTCTGAGACTAAATATCCTGCTGTTCTTAAGTCTTCTGGTTGACCCACTAAATAATGCCCAGTTTGGAACAGCCGTAGCCGTGGCTCGAGGTTTAAAATGATTTGCATGGTTGTGGTTTTGGTGTGTTGATGGCGATCACCATTTCTGATGGAAGAGTGATGTCCACATCATTGTTCCACTTGGAAGTATAAGTGACAGGTTCACTGTGGCAAAAAGTGGATTGAACTGTTCTCCTACAGTCCGTGAAGATTGCTATCGTTGTTGAAAGCCGCAGTCTGCCCCAGTTCCCTACATTCACCTATCCACGTTCACAGGAGACCATTTTTAAGGGCCCTATTCAGTTTGGGTTCCAGGGATTTCAGCTCATCAAAGTACGTGACATCCGGGGCAGATCTCTCAGCTTCCAAAGGAGAAATTAAGATCGAGTTCTAAGTGACAACTGCCTCAGTGTGTACGGACTTCATTGATCTACTCCTAACTTTCACTGGGATGCTGGGCATTTGGTTGTCGTGATAACAACGTTGAAAGCTCGGACTGGAACTCACCTGGAGAATTGTTATCTGGACGTAGCTATCCAGCAGCTAACCGGGAAAACCCTGGGGTTTTACAGACCAAACACAGTTCCGCAAAAAAGCGGAACGTGACCGGTGAAAGTCTATCCAACTGGGCCAGTGTTTCCTCTGGTGATTTTGCCGACTGAGCTACCAGCTCCGATAGACCTCGAAACTGGTGGAAAAGAAAACTAATTTATTGAATCTCTACTCGTTGACCGCACAAATAAGCATTAGTCTTGGGCTCGAGACAGATCGAGCGGTATAGATCATTGGATCACCGAGCTGCGCAAGCTCTCACGGCACATCAAGGCGCGATCTCACTGTTGCAAGGAAAAAGGCACTGCTCGCATGTGGGACACTTTGCCTACTAACTGATCAACACAGTGTATGATGTATCCTCTTTTCCCACTCAAGCTTCACTGAATTTTAGTTGACTCAGGCATCTGATTTACTGCCATACTCAGAGAGCAAGAAAATGAGTGGAGTGAATAAGAGACTGAGAACCGTGCAATGGAGTTTAAGGAAAGAAGTCTAACAACGGAAGTATTGTATCGAAAGTCGATGCGCCATGTATTGGTTTGTATTGCGATTGATGTAGTGTTAACAACACAACGCTGTAGGTATATGTTATAGTTTGCCAAATTTGCCTTACAAACTGTAAAACTTGTCGAGAATTTGGTGGGATAAAGCGTCTACCAGCAACACAGCTATTAACATTATATCATTCACAGTATAAAAAGGTTAAATGATTCACAGGAGTATCCATGCAAATACGGAGTTTAATTTTGTACTTTGTTGGGTCCAGTAAAAAATTTACGCACCATGATCTCGTTCACGTCGACATTCACAGTGGTAGCATGTAAAGAGTACCCAAATCACATAACTGAGACAATTTTCGAAATGCCGTCGAGGCGTACTTGGTTAGGTTGGTGACTAGGGTGTAAATACATGAGCTAATCAACTCGTCGAGATTGTTGTTGTGCCTCACAACTGTCTTCTCATTGAATTGCGTTGCTGCTAGTGTGCAACGAGAAGGGAAAACTGAGTATTCCTTGCGACGACAAAGAGAGTATTCAAGAGACCAAGATATGACGTGTCTAAGAACCTCTACGGATAATCGATGAGATTTCCACCAAGAAAATACCATACACGAGAAATTCGCTATTCGGATAGTGTGTAAGTGATCAATACTCACGGGGATAGCCTCATTAGCAGTATATGCCATGGCCTTGACAACCGCCTTGCTGTGATAAAAAATGAGTCCGTATGATATTCAACAATTTCACCTCCCCTTTCACGTTCACGTGTCACAAAGAGATTAGAAAATAAACATGTTAACGCATTGTTTTTGTGATCATTTCTCGTGTCAGAACATAGCGCTCACAACTGACGAGGGGACAAACTGATTCCCGTTGACGAGTTATCCATATAATATTCGGTATAGATCATAAAAGACCACATGTCTAATTTAGACTTCGATTTTCACCTTAAACAGAATGGCTTCAGTCGAAAAGTGCTTTTTGAGGACGGTAAATTGGAAACTGATCGGTCCAGTCCCCCAACCAATGACCTTCCAAACCCACGACAATTCAGGCAAGACAAAAACTAGCATCTGGACTAAGGCAGCCCGACTATGTTTGAATGGACCAGACGGTCTTCAGAGGTTTAATATCGTGGAATCCGGAATTTAAGGTCATTGGTTTGCCCCGCGCACCGCGGGTGGCATCCCCACCTGGTGACGTTTCAATAAACCCTGACCAGACCAACAGCCTCACAAGCAGAGACAGCAGAAAAGGCATGAATCAGATGAACACAAGGGGTCAAAGGTCAAGGGTCTCTGTCCCTCCCACCCAGGCAAAGTTGGCCTAGACACGAAACCGGGCTGTTCATAAATCTGGTCTAAAGCGGCGAACGGTTTCGACGAGCCGAAGTAATTGTCGGTTATTCCGTCGACCAATAACTTTGATTGGTTTGGAGTTCTTTAAGCTCCAATTTCATTTTACCGTGTGTATGAGCAAAGCCAGCGGTTGTCCGCAACCAGTCGGATGTAACAGTGTCACAGGAGTTTGGTAATTTTATTTGTTAACATTAGTATCGGGATAAAATTCAAATTGCTAATGGGATATTTGCCTCCGCCGATCCTTGAAAGTCACGGAAACGATCAGTGAATGGCCCGTTTCATTCTCAGCAGTGCATGTCAATCGAGTGATCAACTGATACTCAAACCTTGCGTGGAGGGTTCTTTCGGTCTGATAAATGAGTTTGAAGGCAAAACATACCCAGTGCTGACAATTTCATTTGGCATAAACTGAGAGCACTTAGCCAGAATAACGATCGATAAGAACCCCTCGGAGTTCATGAATGTACTGGCCGTTTCTTTTTCAGATGCCTGCCGTTGTTATGCTTCAAAAAGATTTTAACCCTAGAAAGAACACAACTGATGCAGAGATTTAATAATTAAGTTGCCCTTTCCCGTTAATGACCTACTTAAAAAGCGTGGCATGTATAAAACAAAGTTGTGTTAAGCGCAGCACTCAGCTGGCGTTGCGCGTAGATTGAATCAAAAAGTCCATTCACGTAATTATTCAAGTTAATTAGCCTATCAGTGTCTAGGTTGATTCATTGCGCATATCCGTTAAGAATGTTAACACAACTATCCGCAGATATCTGATCACCTTACAGTGCTTATTTCTTACCGTTATCTGGAGAATAAGCTTCATTCTTTACTTTATCCATTCCGTCCTTCTATGGAAAAGAACAAGATAATTAGGGATTAATAAATTAGTCTGAAAATAGCTCGACAGAAAGGTGTCAGTCCTGTTTTTCAACGGACGGGCACATACTTTGTTTACCTTGACCGATGTCAGAACAGCATATGCCACATAGGGCCCACAACAGTCATTCATGAATCTGTAGTGGCATCGATCTTTCGGAGAAAATCGAATCATCTGGGATACCATTTTCTCTAAGATCTACTTTGACATGTGATTTCTGTTCCATGACATTTGTTTGGTTCATTCCTTCTATCCTTTCCTTTATCTTTTTAATTCCCTTGTTAATAAAACAACAATGGGCATCATTTTCAGGAAGGAGGCCGCGGTCAACTGCGAAGTGGGGTTGCGTTTGTTTTATCGCACGCGAGATCTGTGCGTTTCCGTTCGTGCAGTGCTTTTTGAGAGTCTTCGCTTTCGAATCGCTTCGACCACTCGACACATCTATGCTGTGTTTTGCGATCTTGCTTACAGTCGAGTCGATGTTATATCGGCTCCACGAATGTATACAATACATTTCTCCCGACCGATTGTTGCTCAGGTCTTCTCTATTCTGTCGACTAAGGGTCTTAGTCAATCGCGGTATCGGATTCAAAAAGAAGATACGTTTGGGGTCGCACTTACAACGTATTCTACAAATTCATGATCTAATATAGGTTTCAATTCGGTCAAAGGACTGTGGTGGTCAAGCGGTGAACATAGTGGCATTCAAATTTGAGGGTTGGTGATTCGAATCCTCCCATTTCCGGTCGACTTCCTCACTTAGCAACCGCTGCTGGTCATCCTCTCCTTTCTGAATATGAGGTACATTCTTGTTTGATTGATAAAGGAATTAAATGATAAAAGAATAAATGGTTACCTTTCACACCGTCCCTATAATCAGTTTTCAACTCGTGATCCACTTCACTCAGTCACACTTGCCACCGCATGATGTAACCAATAGCAATCTCCACATGCTTGTTTCCCTGTGCTCCCTATATAAATCGTTATTTTTATAGTTAGCCGTTTATTTCGTTGATATATTCGCACTGGCAACTGGATGAGCACGTAGCCATTGGCTGTGCATAAGCCAAGGATTCGTACGCTGGCATAACCAATCCAACTAAAGTGATAATAAGGAATACAACAATGTAAATATTTTTAACTCCAGGCAACAAAATGGCCCTTCCCTTTTCCGTTAACCTGAAGATGAGGATACCGAAAGGTGACCTCATGAAAGGCAGCGCACAGCACGAAACACTGGATCATAAATTTCCAAATCCCGAGCTACGATCAATATTATTCTGGGATTAGATTCTTTGCAATGCAGGCTTCAATAAAGTTATGAAGAAAAATTCGCTATTAGCCACTGTGAAGACCAATATGGAGCTGAATTATCTTTATCTATTCATTCTGAAGCGTCTACAATAAGACTGATCAAATAGTGGGAAATACCCATCTTTTCACCAAGAGGGAGAGGATTGGTGGAAATGTTTACTGTGAGCTTCACTAACGACGTACAATGTGACTGATTTTTAGAACTCCCATCCTTTACCGGGTTTGTGGGATCGATGTTTGTGCATGTGTGTGTGTGTGTGTATGAGTGCTTACCTGTATGTGGCACATCCCAAAAACCGATGGATTACGTTCACATTCAATCACATTTTGCGATACCACGCACGCATACATTCGCATTCACCTAGAATATGGGCGAAATAGGAGTACTAAAAGTCAGCCACCTTGTACTCACACCATTTCCGTTAGGGCTATTCATCCATCATTTAATTATATCATTGTTATGTGACCAGGGGAAAAATAGATCCAGAACCCTAGACCACAAAACAGTCAACGCAACACCTTCCTATGTATTCAGGTCATGCATGTAATACCACAAATCCGTTCCCCGCTCATATTTTTATTTGACTAATCCAATCCCTCCGAAGTAAATTTTTTCTAAATATACTGTGATGATATGGCACCAGTGCGAATTACTGAAAACGAGCTTGTTCGGCAGTTTGCATTTTCTCAGATAAATCTTCGACAAAACCGGTGGATTTTTTGACTACTGTTTCGTCTGCGCATAAAAATGATCTCTTTGACTGGGATGGAAAGATTGACCGGAACACGACAGGTGATTCTGAATTTATAGAAAAATTCTGATAACTGTTTCTTGAATGTGAATCATATTACATTCTGAGAAGACTGAATCCAGCCAACAGATGCGATGAATATATGGTATGCACAGGAGTGCCGAAACAACATCCATACGCCAATGCATGTGAGGGCAACCCAAAGTACAAATTGTTGAGCGATATGTACTACTCGAAAGCAAAACGGCTCGAAAGTGTGGAACGAGTGAAGCTATGCAGACCTCGCATCCGATAAAACAAACGCAACGAAATCAATGTCACAATCTCAAAATCAAGCGTCATAGCAAGTTGTGGAGAAATAACCAGTTTTCTCGGAATGACTAATGTCACTAAAAACGTATCCAAAAGGTTCACGGAACAACGCACCACTTACAACGCGAAGCTAGACTCGTATCTGGGGTTGGGGCAACTTCATTTGATCTTTCTATAAAGTAACAACCAAAGCAAGAAAGGTGATTGCAATAGCTAAAACAACGAAAGTAACAATAACAATGGCCATAACAAACTACCATAAATTAGGTCTTACCTCAACGAAGGTGATATCATACACGCACGTCATAACCACAAGTATCACACTTGGCTGTCCCCCGGAAAGCTGATTCACACGATCATAGCCGACTGACAAAGAAATGAAAATGTGTAAAGCTTAAATAATTGATACGGACGTGAGAGGTGTCCGCTCGTTCTGGCTATGGGTTAGGTAATCTTGATGACCTGTGCACCCAACCAGTGTGCTGCTCTGTGGTCTACTCGGTTGTGCAAGCACGTTTGCTTATTCGGATATACAATGTGAAACTTGCCCAATATTTCCCCAATATCCGTGAAACCGAGCGATTCAGTATGACAAACGTGTTGTCCTCAGCACCTAACCCACAAACGTTAAATTTGACTCGAATGATTCCGGAAAACATATTTTAATGGTTCTAATTGTTAAGAGTTGTTTAAACAGCACCATAATTAAGAAAAATGGTTTTTTTTGCGGATGACTGAAAGGCATCGTCCAGGAATGCTTGCAGTGGTATGACGAATTGTTTGGATGACGACTTTCTCCAATACGTTGATGGTAACAGGGATCAGTTTGTTCATTGAGATAAGGACCCTTGCTTAAGCATACAGATCCTGAAGTGTGAGTGAGTTGACTCATGTCCCAGAAGTCTTCATAGAGTAGGTGAGGTTTCGAGGGCTGTAAACCTAAATATTGAGACCAGCTGACTATTAGCTCATCACCACCTATCCAAAAAACAGCAGATTCATACATTATGTTCGGAAACAGTTGACAATTGCATTTTTAAATCTGAATGCTAAAATGGCGGCCAGTGTGACAATCGCTGCAATCAGCACCTATGATACAAGAAGATCGATATTTTATACGGACGACCGAAATTGTAATCACTGAGAAGAATGCGTCTTCAGTGAATGAATATTGAACCAATAGAATCAGCGTCACATTGAAAGTGATTCCCACCGTTGAGGACGCCAGTGTTCTGAAATACCTATTCTGGGCAGATTACAGCAACTGTCGGACACGTTAAATGTTGACATTCCACCGCAAGGACCTACATACGGCCGATATCTCAGTTATTAGACAACATGCATGAGATTATTCGTCATACCACTGGAGGTATCCCTAAGAGCCTTGTTTCAATCATCAGTAGAAAGTCCGCTGTCTCCTAAGCGCGACCCTGTTCACGCAATTCGGTCACAATGAACTTTGCAGCATGTACAATCATTATGATATGTTTTTTTCGAGAGTGACCAGTTTGGATTTAGCATGCAAATTCGTATATTCAACATAACGGTAGGTTAGGTCCTGAACATGGCAAATTTCATCATCTTAAGTTGCACGATTTCACGGTAGTTAGAAAAATACTGAGTGAGTTTAACAGTGTTTTGAGCATTATGTACTAGTTTCGTACTTGCAAATAAATTTTTCTGTGATTTGTCTGAAGATCCGTTAGACTGGAGGATAGACGACTCTGAAGGACTCATCAGTATTCGCCGGGTGCCCCGTATCGGCAGCACGCCCCACAATTGATCTTTGAATTATCTTCGGCATTCTTTTCTTCATCCTCGTAGGATAATGTTCATTTATTCCTCTAGTCAATTGCCATCAAAAACGACCAATGCAGTCTAATATCCAGGAATAAACAAATTCATATATGCATGCAAATATGTTTATTCAAGCAGCATGAGGAGCTAGATGTTGTAGGGAACAGGAAATTCACTTACGTATGATGCATCCAAAAGCAGACGCCAAGAGCTAATTTCGAGCCGGGAATCTCGGTTGTTGTCAGATGCTATACTACTGAGCCCCTATGGATGCGGTTGTAGCCGGTCAATGAAATTCCTATTTATTACCCACAGTCAAACGACTTATTTAGTTTGGTTCATGTTGAAAATCTCTTGCCTCTGGTCTCTCGGCTTCAGTGCCCCCTCCCATCGCCTTCATTTCCAGCCCCTCTCCCGGTCGCCCATGAATTTGTCACGGAACCTTGCGCTCGAACTAAGGGGAAAGACAAACGTTCTAACCGGGCTCATAACCACGCTTCTAACCGTTGTGCTATTCATTTGACCAGACTGGGATTTGCCAGTCTGTTCTGATTTCTGGACATTAGGCCACCGTCACTTTCCCTTGCATCGCTCGTCCCTCGATCATTCTGTTCGGGTGAACTTAGGCGCGATGGCAAAAGCAACAGTTATGTGCTTCTCGTAATATTCCGGATTTGTTGTTCAATCCATTGCGGTTGTAAATGCCATTCACCGTCAGTATCACCAGGACTCTTACTATCAGTATTCAAATCTCCAACTTTCCGATCGGCTGTCAAATATTTTTCTACCCAGCTTTTCCCCCGTTGTGATCTGACCAGGTGTGATGCACCGAACCGAACAAAATAGGCACAGTCACCGTATGTCGTGCTTTGGGATCCTAGCATCGTGGCCCGAGATCCCGGTGTCCGGAGAATCGTAACAACTAGAATGAACAGTAAATTGTACAAGACAGAACTGTTGAAAATCAGGTCATATTCTAAGAGTGAGGGGGGGAGGAAGGGAGGGGAATTCGTTGGTTTCGGCCTGTCAGTTGACCCGATTTCGACCCTTTTGGTTGTTGAATTATAACTGATGTGAACGCTTCACAAAATCAGAAACACCAAGTCGCGTGAGCATAAATACAAATAGTTCTAGAAATTAACTATTACTGAGGAAATTGATTTCGCGGTGCAGATGAAACTATTTTATAAATACCTTCACTTCTTTGCTTTTTACCGATGTTGCACTGCGTATCGATTTTGTAAGTTTATTGATCGCATTCCGTACAAAAATGATTGACGGTATCATTTGGGGTAAACTAGAACAATCGGGAGGATTGTCTCACCCGAAAGTCTAGTTTTGTTTGGTGGTAGTCAAACGGTTAACGTCTTAGCAACGTCGTGTGTTTGACTAATCATACGATCGAGCAGATCCTCATTCAACGACCTTCAAATGCCGACGGTCCTTCTCAAAAATATGAGACATTTGTGTGGGTTTAACTCCTATAGCCACATCCAAGTCATTGACTGTTCATCGAATGCATGATTCTTTTTGTGTAACAACAATAATGCAATAATTTGAGATGGGATAACGGAGTAAAAATGCCGGCAAAAAGGAAAATCTATTTTTGGATGAGTACTGTGCAAGTAGATTTCCGAAACCTTACTGATAGAAAATTTCAAAAAAATATTTGGCGCTAGTTTTATACCCATTCAAGTATAGAACTGACAGACGGGACGGGAATTTTAAACATTTACATCGGAGTTCTTGGATCTGATCACGTCACCCACCGAGCTATATCCCGCAGATTCAATTCCCGTTTACCTCCAGCTCTTATTGATGTGCAAAATCAGAATAGCCAATTGCTAATGTGAGACAGATTGAATACATGTGCCTCCTCACCCCCACCCAGCGAACCCAGTTTAGAATCGGTTGTCTCCGCTAGACAGCTCTGATGTTCTCGTACTCCAACGCTGGAGGGAGCTCTTGTTTCTCGTCTTGAAAGAGGGCCGCGGACAGCGGCTCATTTCTATCTCTCGATAACCTAGCTCCTCTACTATCGAACGGCTTGCCGTGATCCAAGCATTGATTGTGTCGGCGTATTCAACCATCGGAGGCACGTGGAACATCTGAGTGACCTGATTCGCACAAACGGCTCGGTGATTTCTATAGAGTTCATGTTTACCAGAACGGCTAATCACGTCCAACCAATATCAAATATTTCCAAATAAATTTATCATTTCTGTGCAACGCAAAAGTTGATAAGTATCGCTCAGAGTTGGAAAAATATTATTATCAATGCTATCATTATCACCCAGTTACCTTCATTTTTATATTTTAAAAGATGCCCCATTTTCGTCGGATAAGAGAGGCCTAAGCAAAATCATTTTCAATGAATGAGCAACTCACTCCAAAAATCATCGGGGCGACCTGATTGGATGTCTAAAGTTGATGAAAACTGACAAGTATTCTCATTTTCATGTATCGTTCATTAGGAAAACGCATCTCGAGACAACCAAAAGACACATATTAGTGGTTCCAAATTTAGCATACTACCAGCCAGTTGTCATGGCACAACTGATTGAAAGAAAAATCTCATCCAAAGGCGTACTAGGTTTGAATCGATTCATATACGACCCTTCTGATGGTAAAATTATGAAGTCTAGTGCGCAGCCTCTAAGGCCACAGCTGTTGAGACTTGCACGTACAAACGCAAACTGTACTTGCATCCAATGACGGAGTTTGTGACACGTCACTTACCATGGCCGTTTCTTGAGATGCCCAAATGGGAAATGTTTTGCATATCAGCCTCAACTACAATTTTTCTCATTACTGTACTAAAATCATTCAGATATTCATGGAGATTACGGCCATTCTTAGGCTGGGCGGGGGAAAGAATTTCCCCGTCATCTGACAACTGGCACATAGCACAGGCAAACTGGTGGCCTATGAGTGGCTCGGTTAGTTTCTTAGTTCTCAATTAACGTTCCTCTCCAAAATATTTCCATTGTTCTCAAAAGAGGATTAGATCAGTTGGATCGACACAAAATCAGCAGATAATTTGTAGCTTTATCCGTCTGCCTGCCTACCTGTCTGTCTCTCTTCGTCTCCCTAAACCGAAGACAAATTCCAATGTTTTTATTTACCGGTTCAGTAATGATTTTTCACACGACAGTTCTGTTCGCACCACAACCAATTACTGTTTGTTCAAAGAGATTGACCTTGGTTGATAATTAAACTCTTCAGCTAACTTGAGTAATTCACTGTGAGATAGAGTATGGGATTCTGAAGAAAATTTAAAACTCAGGACCGAACGACGTAAGAAGTGTATTAAAAAATCGATACTTCGTGCATTGGTATTTGTTTTGAACCAAAACGAAGAAAGAAATGAAGAAAACGGCCTCAATCAGAATTCCGCACAGATCAGGCATTTGGGAAGCAATAAGAAAGAGCCCCAGTGACTTCGACATTCGTGTTTTCTTCCGGATGGATAATAAATTAAAACACCACTTATCAAACGCTAAAGATCACGTCGGTGTGCAAGATCAAGACAACTACATCTACAAAATCAGTTGCAAGGGATGCTCGATAGAATGCACTGGACAAACCAGCAGACAACTGATGGCACGGACAACAGAACCCAGAGGGAAAGAAAAGTGGAAATCTTGGGACAAGGCAGTCTTATCAAAACTTGAGTACCATTCAGTCATGTCATAGTACAGGGACAGAACATAGATTATGAAAGCACGAAAGTACTCCAAATTGGATTCGGAACCGACACTGAACAGAAGTTTGCCGAGGCTCTGGTGGTGAGCACCCACTCCATATGCATCATTCAGAAAAATGGGACAGGGAATTCGGAAACATGGACAGCCCTAACATGATTGGGAAACAAACATTTCAAAGGTCACCATGCTAGCTGACTCCACCATCACGGCGGCGCATGACGTGAAGGGCAGTTAACCTTCCGCCCGTCACACGGCTCAAAGTTACACACTCAAAGACACGTTCACACAGACAATTTAACATCCGTTGGCACGTGAACGTTCCCTCAGCTATATGAATACAAAAGCTTTCTTGAGAAAGACCACCCAAGGTAATCGAAACGATAGGGAATTGCATCTACAAACAACGCTGTTATTAACGTTAGATCATTCACAATAAAGACGTAAAACTAGACATCAAGGCACTGGGATCATTTTTTGATCCATTAGATCGGATATTGTAATGCCGCTCATAATAGACGTATCCGACCTTTCACTATTATCTTCACCACTCGAATGTATATTTACGACATACATGAGATACGACTGCAATGGAGAAGAATGCCCCAAAGCATGTGGGGCCCATTACACGAAGGGATAAGGGAGCGAACAGAAACCGTGACCTTGAACCTTTCAGTGGCGTAAAATCACATAGGATCTCACAAACGGCATGTAATCCAGGAATTTCGGTTCCTCCAAATAGCAAGGGAACAGAGTTCAACCTGAAATGCACAGTGAAATTCAAATTGGTATGTTGATATTGCAAACAAAATATTAGATCTACTTGCGTATGTCTTCGACACTGGTGAAACAATTGTGTTGAGAACATAGACCATGAAAACCATGAACTGGAGTTCCGAAATACGTTTTTCGCAGTCTGTCGTACAAAAGCTCAATGACAGAGGCGAGATTTTATAGTAAACTGTCAAACTGACGAATGTAAACCCGAAAAATATATTGGTCCAAGGAGTGAGGAGTTTTGCCCAAACATCGAGTGTCACTCAGTTGATAATTCCATTTTCTGTGACTAGGAAAATTCTTAAATCCTCGTCATCTTCAGCATTTCACAGGCGAGCGTGGAAGGATGATTGAACTTAAGATTCACATAGGACTTTGTGCCGAGACTCAAAGCTGTAGTAGCACCGAAAGAAATTTTACTCCAGCATCAGGAGTTATGTACAAGAAAATATTGAATAAATAATCAACACGCGGTTGTGTATAGGGAACCATTTATCTACGCCTGAATCCTGGGTAGCGTATAGGCAGCCGAATAATATTTTATTCGGAAAACTCAAAACAAAAAGAAAGTATTCATTTTTCTTCTTCTCCGACGAATCACCACGTGATCCTCAAGTGGACTTATCGTCTATTCACGCTCCGAACGATTCAAATGAGATTCTAGTGTGAAAGAGAAAGCATATTTGACCTCCGGAATTCTTTGCAGATCAAATGCGTTAGAACCAGTCGTAAGGATCTCGAAAACTACAGTAGTCATATACCCCTCCCGATCGGTAGCTCTTTATAACACCATGCTGTAAAAGCAAAAGGCAGTATTCAGAGATGCGGCCAAAACAACTGTATTTGTGAGATCACCTGAAAAGAATGTCTCGCAGAGCAAACCGGGAAGATAAACAGAATTAAAATTCAGTAGCACGCAAACTCAACGGGAAGAAAGGACTTGACCGATCAACTTTGGAACTCACTTGTGGAAATTCATGCTTCAGCCGAGAGACGGCATGCAAACTAAGAGAATACCAAAGTACACCAACTCGGCGTACAAACACGAGTTGAAGGAAAATGTGTTGAATCTCCGCCCGTCAGCGCCATCTTTGTGTGTGCAAACCGAAATGAGGGTCAGAGATCTATAGAAGTTCGAAATGCAATTCCGAACGGAGCACCACAGTCGATCATGTAGATGAGTACGGTGTGTAAGAGAGTGTGTACTCTAGGAAAAAGGAGGACCCACAAATGAATGAAAAAGGTTACTTTCCAATGCTAGAAATTCGTTTTCACAAGTTTCCAGATTTGACTGTCATCAAGGCTAGGTTACACAACCAACCTTAGTGCAAATGACTTTGAATTGAAGGTTTATGCTCCATCCTAGCGTCGAATTAGCTTGCGTGATATCCCAATAAAGTAATGAGGCCATCCTTGCCAACCTTTATGAAGGCACAATGATGTATCTGTATGCGTATCCAACCTTAGGAAAATGAAAAAGTAAAGAAATATAACAAATATATTTCCAGGGATTTTGAAACAAACAGACAACAAATTCGCTCACATCTGAACCAAATATAGCATACCCAAAGCAGCATTCCCAAGGGTGAACAAACTACATAGAACATGCGAAAATGAGATTCCATCGGGACATTCTTGATATGAGGTTTTATATAGAGCATAGTGACAATAATATTGGTTGACAGGGTTGCTGGGACCAGTAAGTCAGAAAATGAGAAGAACGAAGTGTGGCGAGTTTACGTGCAAGTCACGTGCTTGAGTCCGCCACAGCTTCAAGCTGACCTGGGCAGAAAAGCAACCAATGAGGACGGTGACAACAAACGATTGTGAAATCCAAACATTCCGCGAAGACGATTGGACGGAACAGATTTCAACGGTCGGGATATTTCCACCCTTGTATGTAAACCCATGAACTGTAAATACAGCACAAACGTGCTTACCGTCTGTTATGGTCTTCTTGTTCACTTCGTTTGCGTTGCTTGGGTCGGAGTCAATTCAGTAATTCGCATCCGTTCATTAGCGTGACTGACCGAATTCCGTATACTAATTACAAGTCCGACTACTACAATTCGTGTCATGCAATGGTGCCGTCTAGTATCGAAAAGTTGAACATGATTATTGTGCCTCCAAAACAAAAGACTGCATTGAACGGTTCTAACAGTGGTGCGGAGGAGAATCAAATGGCGATTTTCCTCGACGTTGGTGGTTGTTCTTTATATTTTCTCATAAACAGATTGGTATTCCCCACATCGCCGTCATCGATGTAATTCGATGAACTGAAGGCCTTATTATTCAGTCACGCGATTCCACTGAATTTCCAAGCTACGGAACATGCAAAGTTTCACTCTCTGGTGCATGGATCCAACATGAAATTTCGTGGGTTCATTCTAACGATAGAGCTACAGGTGTCCATATGCAACCTTGGAGATCAACTGGAGATCCAGTTGCTTGATCTATTAATTGCCGGTGTAAAACATTCCGAAATTCAAAAGAAATTAATGCTCAAACACGATCCAACAGTTGCTGGAGCTCGGCTGATTTGTGAACACTTAGACAATGTCTCGGACGCCTTAGCCGAACGTTCCGGTGTTCATTTGCAAAAGCCGCAGTCCCGTCCATCTGCTAATCCATATCGGCAGATTCAGAAGCCGCTTGCTAATGAAATGTCACGATGAGAAACCAGGCCAGTCAGTCGATGCTTCCCCTACGATGAATTTCATTTTCGTCCCACACGCCGATTTCGTGCTGCTGCATGCCATTCGTGCCGGAAGACCGGATACATTCAGAAGATGTGCCGAATCAAGTCGTGCAGCTTGAATGACGAGAAGTTTGTTGATTTTCTTTCTTCCGTTGTGCCACTACATCTTTATTTTGAAGGCTCCCAGTATATGCATCATAAAATTGCATTTGATAACGGTGCATCTCACACTTCCATAGGTGACACGGGGAATACAGAGTCAATCTTCCCGGCATTATTTCCGGGTAGGCTTTTCCTTGGCGTTTGCATAAAACGGGCAACAACTACGATACGAAGTGTAACTAATCATTAGCTTAATTTGTTGGAGAAATGTGAGTTGAGAGTTCAGAAAGATTACGAGGAATTTAGAGAAATTAAGCTCTGAATTTCATGTGAGAGTCTACCCATGCGTTGGTTGAAACTATCATTGGAGTTTAGCCGTGACCAGCCTCCTTATGGGGAACTGAAAAGCTTTGGGAATGAGGGTTCCGGAACGGACTTCGGTGTCAGTAGACAACAAGTACAACTAAACCAAAGCAGTTCTGTCAAAGCTATTCAAAATTCCTTGAGTTCCGAGAATTCTTATGCAATTTCTGATGGTGCACAATCAAGCAGTGACCTTTCATTGCAACCTAGATCTGTTCAACATTTGACACGGGAACAATTCAATGCTTTCTTCGACAAATTCAAAATATCACACAAATCAACGCAGTCATCGAGTTCTATGTCTGTCTAGTCTGTTTACGCTCAATTGACTATCCCAAAGCGAATTGTGATTTTGCAGAATCGATTGCTTCGAGGAATGCAGTCGGAACCAAAACGCAATTTAGAACAGTGAATAGAGGAAATGGCGATTGAATGCACATTAGTTCAAGCGATAAACAAAGGATCAATTCAAACAAGAAGATACAAATCCACAATCCAGGAATACCGCTCAAAGCGTCCTAATCCAGCATCATTTCAAAAATCAAATAGGTACACATGCAGGACAAAATCCGATTTCGTGTCGTTGGTTTCACGCATATGGCTATATCGTACCAGTAAGGCTTATCATCCTTACAGAGAATCTTCACTGTAAATCTCAGTGCAACCCCAAACTAGACAATAATTGGCGCAACACATTCATCCGTTTTCGTGTTGCGTATGACACACTACCAATCTCTTTCAAATTCATGTTTTTATCTGACTAGTCGTATTCTTGAGAGTTTTCCCTAATATATTGTCATGTAATGGCATAAGTAAAAATCACTACGAAACGGTATACACTGGGACCGCTATCGCCAAAACTCTGCTTTATCCCACGCGAGTGACGAATTGGATAATAAGTTACAGTTGTTCATTACCGAGGGCTTGCCAATTCGAATTCATTCCGATTGGTTTTATGGGCAACATGTCTCCGACTGGGGAAGCCGACCCACGGACACCATCTCATTGGGTCGGATTGGACACAGTTGATGCAGTCGATTTGTACCCTTTGCTAATGTAACACTGAAAGTTTTCACGTATCTCGGCTACGTATGCCTGAAGCATCTATGGGTTTCGTAACCGTTCTCCTAAGGTCGTCTCGTAAAAACTGACCTGGGAACTGTTATTTTTTTCACTGGCAAAAAGGTCAAAACAGTTCGGTCCATTTGGCCAGATGCACAGAACGATTGGTGATTGAATAAGTTCATGCTTGGATATTTGAACACGTCTAGTGGAGCCGAAGTGTGGAAGGACCCTAGAACCCGTGAGTTAGTGACTAAATTATCCCACACTATTCTACCGATACGGCGAAAATAACGGCGTTCAAAAACTGAAAGTTTTCATGTCTGTTTTCGAAGAAAGAGAATCCCAAATCTCCCATCTCTCAACGCAGGTTCGAGAAGACACTGACCTTGCCTACGTATCTTACACAAATTCGGTGATGAAACTCACGGCTCAGTCCGGATTTCGTCATGCTCAGACTGTCGAAGACCCGGTTGGGTGCAAAAAACCGAAGTGGTCTAAATTCTGATCTGCTCTGTCACACGATGACTAATTTTCGCTCGACTAAGCGAACGAACTAGTCTGAAGTGTTCACCACTATTCACGGCCTCCTGAGTACGAACAGGGGAATAACAAATGACCCAAGACGGTTTCAAGATTTCCGGAATTCAGGTTACAAAACACAAGCGAAAGTGCATGCAAATGATGTTCATCTAGTCACTGATTCTTATGGAACTCAGATCAGTCGTTCCAATTTCAGACAATGTTCACAAAAGTGGATCTCGTTTTCAGTGACTCAACAAACCAAACACAGAAGGTTGCATGCTCTTCTCCGTTATTGTCTTTCAATGCAGTGCCATGATGAAATTCCAAAAGATGAAATTAGAATAAGCCTTGCAGAATGAATAAGTGAGAGTTGATTCACCAGCTCCTTGGTGTAACTTTGAGGATTTGCTCGAACAAATTTCTGCGCGACGGTCTCGATTTCTTCACTTGTTACGGGTCTGTGGATTGCTAAACCCACGATGAGTGGAACCGGTTTCCAATACTTTCGTCCTCCGTTTCCTCACAGCGGATGAAGCAGGTATCTTTTTTCACAATAGAAACGTTTGACTAACAACAAACCGGCATCTGACAAATTTAACAATATCAGTTCAGCTCTGTTATTCAACTTTACAATATTAACGAAAGTTGGTAGTAGGAGATTGAATGTTTTCATGAAATAATTCACCATGTGATATCATCGCTCAACTGACCATAAAGAAACCATGGAAGCACCGTACAGCTATTTCATCCTTGTTACGAATCATCAGCAGTGCATAGGGACCGCGCCCGAACTGGGACGCGAACCCGGGACGAACGATTCTGAATCGAACGCCTTTAGCCATTACGCTACCGGGCAGGCTCTGTGAGCTAGCGGACAGCAACCGTGCAAATCAATGACGGATAGGTGCAACATTATATGGTGAATTTGGACAAACCGTTCAGAGCCTTCCCGGTAACGTAATGGTTAAGGCGTTCGACTCAGAATTGTTCGTCCCGGGTTCGCGTCCCAGTTCGGGCGCGGTCCCTATGCACTGCTGATGATTCGTAACAAGGATGAAACAGCTGTACGGTGCTTCCATAGTTTCTTTATGGTCAGTTGAGCGACGATATCACATCGCGAATTATTTCGCCAACGAAAGTTGTCTCAAACTGGAATGGCTGGCCAGATGAACATATCTTGCAGTCCATTCCCTTTGGTTTTCTCACAACCTAAACATAGGAAACGCTGAACCCATCGTACGTCGTTTGTTAGCATCTCGTTTGTTGAAACAATCAATAAGTTTGAACTAGCCATTTCCATGGGACTATTTTAAGACCGATTTGGGAAACGGTTACGTTAAATTGGGATATTGCAAGTCAACTTTGTAGAGAACGTATTGATTTTTACGTATTCAATTTTGTTATCCGGACATTCGAATTTCGAAACTTATTCCATTCCTGGCACAGGATCAAATGAGTCACGTGACTTAGTGGAAGCGCACAAACGCGTGATCGGTTATCTAAGTGTGGCTGTGGCCTAGACACCTCGGAAATACACGCTTGTTTCAACAACGCAATGCCTTTTCACTACGACTTAAAATGGTCTCTCCCAGTTTGACTGGTGCATGAGGTGTATCAACCACAAACGAAATTCACTACAACGTTTCTTCTTCTCCAAGTAAATTGGTGGCTTAATAAATTCACTGGATACTTTTTTCAGTTTTCTGTGGCAGTTTGTCAAGTCAATCTCAAAACCTTATAGCTTTGGTCCCTTTATTGTTCTGCCATTTCATGAACTAATAACCTGAGACTGGCTTTCAACCGGTACTACATCCGGCGGACAACTTAGACGGAAATAAAACGTAACTTAAGAAGTGCACTCCACAAAATATTATCTTTGGAAATTGTTCCCCTAAACTAAATTACTGTTGTTGTGTAATAGGATCACACAATATTATGAAGGGAAACAAGGGAATTGATAGGAAAGAAGTTCTGGGTTAAACGAGTTGTAATATTGACGGTGAATGGCTAGCTTAGGGAAACAGAGCAATTCCTGTGTGCGCAAAATTAATATCCTTCAATATTTCAATGACGAAGAGAGGAAGTGATCATTAAAAAGTTTTAGACGTAGATATTTTACCATCACACCTTGTCAGGTGTTTCAACGAAAACGCGATAACCGTTTTATGATTGTTTACGGGAAACTTTAACAATACCATACACCGGCGAGGAAATCCAATGAGTTGGACGACGTGGACGATATCGGGCCTATATGAAGCTAGCACGTTTCGGACAGTTGATAGGCCGTTCGCGTCAAATAACTGCCCGAAGTCTAACTGGTGCCGCATTATGCGTTTTGAACTCTATTTGAGGCATAAGCACAGCTCAATGCAGAATCGTATTTAGTCTGAGTTGAGAGGAGTGCTCCAGTAGGACCGGAAATCTTCTAAACAGCCGCGCCATTACTCGTCAATAGCGATGTGATCGACTGGGTTCACCGATGACTCGAAGAAAGTGGAAACCAAATGAGATTCCGGCGATCCAAATGTCTGGAGTTTGTACTAGCAAGAAACAATCGATGGTGTAAGCTCATTTTCAACAAATGTTCCTCGTAGGAATCTAGACCAAAATAATCACCCAAATGCGTCACATTCGACGACGGCCGATGGAACCTTGTATTCATGTCCCCTGTCAGAATCACGATTCCATCCCGCTTCTGATAATAAGGATTCATGATTACATCTACTGCGCAGTCTGTAGACGAAAACGCTGAGGCGACGAACAAATCGAGTTCATCTGAGCAACGGCTGCTTACTTTGCATGAACCACTAAGTCTCACCGGGAATAGTAAGCTGTTGATTGTGATCCAGTCAAGCGGTACAGCCTCATTCTTCTCATAGTTTAGAG
>LUCM01003232.1:196538-210765 GCA_008360955.1 Fasciolopsis buskii | reverse complement strand
GCTTGAGAAAATGTGAGCTAACGGACTGAAAATCACCTACAACACTAACTGACAATGAACGATTGCGAGTATCTGGCGTGTTATCAATGGAGATACTATGGGTAGGCAGAAGGGGCAAACAGATTGGGTTGGAGACAGAAGAGACAGGTTGAATAAAAGAGAGGGAACGCTTACTACTCAATTCACCATTACGAAGCCATGGGAGCCCTGAGCAATTGTCTCATCCCTATTAGGAGTCATCAGCAGAGCAAATCCACCGTGTTGAAACCGGAACGTGAACCACACCACTAACACTGATCGAAAAGCTATACATAACCAAACAAAAACACATTATCATTTCAGATTTAAATATTTCCAAATTATCCAAATTTCATAAATTTTTGGTAGGAAATAAGTAGCACATAGAAAACAAAAAATGCGCAACTTTTAAATCATGTATATTAAGAAAAATAAGCAGGTAAATTCGAGAATAAAACATACTTCACGTAATATGATACCGATACAATCGGTTGAGTATTTCGTCCTGGTGATCGCAAAATTGATTACCTCCAGCCAAGGAGTACCGGTTGGCATAACGTCCGCTCGAGTCCAGGCGATCTCGCGCGTTGTTACCGGTTGAAACTACATGAGAGAGGATTTCTCTGACCACAAGGAACATATCGGAAGGTAACTCTAATAACTGCGAAGTGACAGTCAATGCCATAATAAATCTACAGAAAACGAAGCGTCAAAAACCATTACCAGACGCTGGAGGGCAGCATGGGAAATCTCAGAGGGAAAACTAGCTGATATGAAAAGTAATAAACTAAAGAAGTACATCACAGTTCGAGCACGACGAATGTGCACTGCTGATGATTCCTAACAAGTATAAAGTGCTTTCATTGTTCTTAATGCAGGATTCGTCTTACAAAAACGACTTTAAAAGCGAATTCCCGCTAACGAACTTAACCAAATCTGAATAAATAAGCGCAAATATGATTAGGTTACTCGTAACACACCTTATTCAGGAAGGTATCATTCATTTGTATAAATTCATTTAACCAGTTAGCTGCACGGCTTGGAAAGTCAAAAGCATCTCCAGTCATATGCGATCGATGCTGTTCCTGATGGAAGTCGTTGCTATAGGTTAGATCCATACACCGGTTCAACCAGCGCTCTGCGTTCATGAAAGGCAAGACTAGCCAGTCGTGTACACCTGCAAAATGCGCCACTTGTGCCAAAACGGTCGAGATCCCACAACCAGGTTGCCCGTAGAGCAAGAAACGGGGAACAAACCGGGAGAGTAAAGATGAAGTGACTTCGTCACAAGTTTTTTGATTGTCAGACGAAAGATTTATCTGGACTTCCCTCAACTTCTGTAGATCTTTGATGAGATTCAGAGTAGGCTGACGAATCATCAGTGAGTAATCATTGAACACATCAAGCTGTTGTACCACTTCTTCTTTTAAGAAAGGCACCAAATATTTTTTGAATTCACTACGAGGGTAACTAAGAAACTTTGAAACAACGGCCGATGGATTGGTCAGCTGATCCTCATAAGAAGAAATTTTTGTACGAGGAGCCTGTTTATCTAGTGATATCTGATTTGAAGACGAAAAACGGTTCAGCAGACGTCCAGGGAATTTGGGTACTCCGGGGAAAATACAAGATAGGAGTCGGCGCATGAGATCTAAAACAGAAAAAATGATGTAGACGGAGAAGATTTCATTTTGGATTGGTCTGATAATAAATTTACCACAGCTTGGATGTATATGACAGACCAAACATGGTAATCAGAAACATCGAATTTCGTGTAGCATCGAAAGAACCGATTAAAAGGGAGGAGTTAAGTATTTGTGAGAACAACAGATAAAATGTAGGTATTTCTGTTTCCAGAAAATTACCGTAATTTTGATGTTGCTTAGCAGCATTTCTCTCGGATAACTTGCTCTTGGACAGATATATATATATATATATAAGGTTAGGAGTACACTAAGTTAACGTTTATTATGACGTTTCGATCCAAACTAGGACTCGTTGTCAAACGTGAATGAGTGACTCAATGGGATCGCTAGTTTCGTTCGTTTTGGTGCATTGTCCGTCTGCTTGGCTCTCTATTCTGCATCGGGGTCCTGTTAAGATGACGCAATGTTTATCAATCTCGACATGCCGACTGAACGAGTTATTCGAGTGGATGACTTCAAGAATCAGTTGCTCCCCCTTCTGTTTCCCCGGCCCATTTGTACAGTGGTTCCATAGCTGTGAGCGTGGGTCAGTGCGTCGTGGGGCTAAGCTATGTCCGCGCAAACGTGTGCGTAATTGCTTGCCTGTCTCACCGACATTCTGTTTGCCACATCCGAGGCATGGGATAGTATAAACTATACCTGATCGGTCGTGCTGGTCGACGCGATGTTTTCCGTTGAATAGAGAGGATCTCAGGGTGCCGGTCAGTTTGTGGGCGATTGTGATATCTAGGGGACGTAGGACGCGTTCGACCGCTTTGGATACTCCCCGTATGTATGAAAATACCATGGTCGATTTAGTCCTCTTAGTATTTGTCCTCTGTTTTCTGCGAATACAGGCATTGATGAAAGATTTTGGATATCCATAACTTGAACAATCTAGATTGTTCTTGTTTCCGTAGGTGCTATGTTGGCTCGATGGAACAGGGTACGCACGCAGCTCTTTAAGTGGCAGATTAGTTGGTTGCTTTTTGAATTGAGTATGCAGTCCGCCGTCGTCGATTTTTTTGTAGACGGTTGTCTCTATGCTTCCGCTTGGTTGCCACTGTCGTGTTTAGGCGTTGATGAAATTGGTATATTTGTTTTTTTCAACACAACAAACGCATCAGCATCATATTGGATCCAAAAGCGTTGGAGGCTTGTTTTGAATGCCTTTGTCTCGAAACGTTTCATGGTTGCGTCAGCTAACAAGCCTGATAGTGGTGATCCTATGGGCGTTCCTCTTATCTGTTTATATACCATCCCACTGAACTGTACGTGTTTCCATGCACAATTCTATTAAATTCGTTATATCGTCCGTAGACACCGCTGTTCTACCTGATAATTTGGAGTCCTTCTCTAAAATCCGGCGGATGCTGCCCAATGGCATTCGCCTTGGAATATTTGTGAACAGTGATGTGACGTCGAATGAGACCATAGCTTCGTTCGCTTCTAACTTGAGGTCTTTAATTTGCTCCAAGAATGTGGCAGAACGCTTTTTATCGTTTCGGTCTTGTGGTAGGCATGGCGTAGGAGACGAAAAAGGTAATTGACTAGCTGATAGTTTGGTGCTGTTATTATTGCGACAATGGGTCTAAGTAGCACCCTCGGCCTATAGACTTTAGGAAGTCCATATATCCTAGGGACGAGTCCCTCTGCAGGCCTCATTTGGCTGTACTGTTTATCGCTGATTTTCTTGCATTTTCTCAAATAGCTCAGGTTTTTGTTGATTCTGGCTCTAAGTTCGTTGACTGGATTTCCTTTCGCTGGCTGGTAGACTTCGTTATCATCCAGTAATACTCTCATCTTTGCTTGGTATTCCGGGTAGTCCACCACTGCTAGTGCGTTGCGCGTGTCAGCGAGGAATATGATTATTACTCGCATTTTTGCAATGCTTTTACAGATTTTCGTATACATATACGACCAGACTACACCTTGGCGTGGCATGACCGCTTGCGTGCCTTCATGATCCAACGAGCTATACAGGATGACTTAATTCAATCCGAAGATCCAATAATGCCTGGCAGGTCAATGGGTAAAGGCCTGACGAAATAGTCTAATGGTCCTCCAAGTCGGGGATTGATCGAAGTTAGCAGCTCAGTCGGAAAAACGAATGGAAGACGGATTGGTACAAGCAGATAGCCTCTGACAGCAGGCTCACTTTCTATTGATGTCTGCTGCGTGAGCGAAGCACGAATTCAGGATTCGAGTAAAGTAATTCAGCCAACTGCGCCAAACGTCTCGTCAAGGTATTTCCTGCACACTTCAGGAAACGAAGCAGATCAAGCTGTGGGTCAACGTGGTGTAGGAATAGTCTTGAGTGGGAAGGCTGAAGCAGCCCTTTTAGACTGGATCCCAGTCAACAGTCGCTTGTGTGCCGTGAGACCGCATTGATCAGTTGGCTTCCGGAAGGACAGTAATGTTAAACGCAGTTTATTTGTCATCTCGGCATACGCTCCAACAGACGCAGAAAGACGAGTTTTACGATGACTTCGTCACACTTGTTCGGAAGAGCAAACGCTCTAATATTGTAGTGGTAGCAGGTGACTTAAATGCACAAGTTGGAAAACAGTGCATCGGAGTCCTGTTTAGGTGGGCGATGCGCCTTGCCTGTACAGCGAACAGACAACGGGGAAAGACTTCTCCAATTCTATACAGATAATCATTTATTCCTCTCTAGTACGAGTTTCCGACACAGTTCGCGTCGCACAGCGACGTGGCGTTCTAACTTGACAGGTACACTGGGTCAGATTGACCATATCGCAGTTAGCTACCGTTGGCGCGGTTCTGTCCAGAACTGTTGATCATACTGAACCACATACGTCGATTCGGACCATGCGTTAGTTTTAATGCGATTTTTACTGCAACTGAATGGTCATTGACGCAGGCCACAAACCCGATGGGCTGTCGAACGTTTGTCTGATTCGGCTGTTCGCAACAGCTACGAACAGAAACTGTCCGAGAAACTAAGAACTGCGACCAGTGGCAACGTAGACGATCAGTGGGATCAAATTAAGCAGGCGATGCATTTGGCAGCGAATTTCGCCTGCGGTCCCAGATCTAGTGTTCATCAAAAACACTGGGTCTCTCGAGCGTCGCTAAGTCTAATGGAGCAAAAACGCAAGCTGTCTAACTGCAAGGAAATGAATAAGATGCGTCGGCAGTTGCAGCGTCAGTTGGCCATAAGCCTTAAGAATGACTGCGAAAACTGGTGGGTCAAGTTAGCTGAAGAGCTGGAAGTGGCGATAAGAATGGAGAGCTCATCCATGGTAGACAGGAAAGACTGGACCGTTGGGCAAAGCGTTTCAAGGATCAGTTTAGCTGGCCATACGCTATCGTATCTAGTCCGACGCCTGGAGCTGTGAATCCTTGGGAGGTGTCACTTGATCCTCTAACGGAAGTGGAAGTGGAGTCGAATATTGGGCTTCTGAAGAGGGGAAAAGCTGCCGGTTCCGACGAAATTCCCCAAGTTCTTTTCAAATTGGGTGGAGAAGTGCTGATGAAATCACTTACCTCTTTGCTTCATGATATTTGGAACGAGGAGCGTATCCCGCTATCGTGGCGTGAGTCACTGACTATACCCATCTTCAAGAAGGGTACACGGAGTGACTGCAGCAATCATCGTGGGATTAGTTTAATTCCGATAGTTACTAAGGTGTTAGCTTCGATAATGCTGCGCCGTTTGACACCGATTCGCGAGAGTAATATCCGCGAACAACAGGCCGGATTTCGGCCAAGTCGAGGTTGCATCGACCAAATATTCACTCTTCGACAGATACTCGAAACGCGTCACGCGCACCGCCGCCCTACGATCGTAGTCTTCCTCGACTTGAAAGGTGCTTTCGACTCCGTGGATCGACCGGCACTACTCAGTGCTCTCCACCGGAAGGGTATGCCAACGAAGTTCGTAAACCTGTTGCGAGCATTGTACTCGCATACCTGTGGTCTCGTTAGGGTATACGGTGAACTGTCACGTTCATTCGAAACGATCAGCGGCGTTCGACAAGGGTGTCCCATCTCTCCATGCTTGTTCAACTTCGTCAAGGACGAGATGATGGAAGATGCTTTAGGAGGTCTCCGGGACGTAGGAGTCGAACTGGGAGGTGGAGGAAAGCTATGCGACCTAGATTACGCAGACGACGTCGTGTGCCTGTTCGAGTCTGCGGACCATGCACAACGGGCACTAGATAGACTGTCGAGATCGGTTGCTCGGTTCGGCATGTGCTTTGCACATTCAAAGTGCAAAGTACTGTTACAGCACTGGACGACAGTAATGCCAAAGTTGACACTGGATGGAGAGAAACTAACAATTGTGGACCGTCTCACCTACCTTGGTAGCTGCGTGTCCAACGATGATAGCTCGGCAGTGGAGGTAAACACGCGTATATCCAAGGCTCGAGCAGCTTACGCTGGATTGAAGCACTTGTGGCGTCGGCCTGATATTTCACTGAAGTTGAAAGGTCGTGTGTACTGTGCTGCAGTGCGTTCAGTTCTAGTGTACGGTTGCGAGACGTGGAGTATGCGTGTGGGCGGTGTTCGTCGGTTGGAGGTTTTCGACAACCGATGTTTACGTAGTATGGCTAGGATTGGATGGAGTGACCGGGTGAGTAATATTGAGGTTAGGAATCTGGTATTGGGTGCCACTTCTGAGAAAAGCTTGTTTCAGCGTATGAAACTTAGTAGACTACGCTGGTTGGGTCACGTGTTGCGTATGACGAACACTCGTCTACCATATCGTGCCCTATTTTGTGTTCCTCCTAAGGAATGGAAGAAGCCATGTGGAGGTCAACAGATCACGTGGCAACGTGGGATGAGAAAATGTACAGCGAAGTTAGGTAAAGTAGGTGTCTCCCGCCTTTGTGTTTGGGGTCCGAAAGACTCGTCGACTTGCTGGCTGGAGACACTGAAGGATATGGCAGT
The DNA here is from genome assembly GCA_008360955.1 of Fasciolopsis buskii. Classification (NCBI taxonomy): domain Eukaryota; kingdom Metazoa; phylum Platyhelminthes; class Trematoda; order Plagiorchiida; family Fasciolidae; genus Fasciolopsis; species Fasciolopsis buskii. The sequence continues at coordinate 204,145 of LUCM01003232.1, read as the reverse complement.
AAACCGTGAACAGTGGCGATCGTGCTGTCATTTTCTATCGAATCAGAATGATTGAAAACACATGCGTTTGTACAGTTAGACTGTGTTCCGTGTGTTGGCTGCAGCAGTATCTTATCTTTTCCCGCCTGTGTAGGTCCACTTCCTATTTCCATTGAACATTCACTCTTTTTATATAAACGTGTAACTCTGGGGAAAGGCAGCGGTCAGTGAGGCTTGCCTTGCCGCTTAACGCTGAACGAATATACATATATATATATATATATATACATATATATATATATATATCGGGCACTTGCCTGATGAGCGGCAATAACTGCGAAACCCGTTGTATGCCTCCGGGGCTTTTTGTTTTATAATACTGACTGAATAGATGTCAGGCTTGAGAATGATGTTTTTCGCGTAGTTCAAGTTGAACAGCATGGCACTGGTTTGTTCATTGAGCTGGCAATTTGATGAAACGAGATTAAGGAGAACGGATTGTCTTTTTGTTGACAATTGGTACTCATGAACTCGTGTCACGAGATTGCTATTGTAGTGTTTTTCATAGTCTTGGTAGGCAGTTGGCCCGGTGACTGCCTTTCTTCTTTCGTTTTCGCTGGAAGCTTCCGTGAGGTTTTTGTTGATCTGCCAGCTACTTCAATTCCAAGGGGCCTGACTAATCTCGTTGTCCTTTCCGGGATGTTCCTGGTGTATGGCAAGACGGTTCGTTTTCTGGTTTGCTTCGTGATCGTTTCCGGGTATTACTTTTCGTTTGCGCATCTTATAATGAAGTATCGTTCACGTGTTACGAACATTAAGGTTGAAAATGGGGCCTTACTAGCCCAAAAACTCAATAGACTGACAAGTAATAAGGGAAAAGAGCAGTACGACCCATGGATCAAAAATCTAACAGGTGGGGCTATTAACGGGGAAGAAAGAAGCCTACTAGTCAGGGGACTACTCTTCAACATCAAGGACGACACTAAAAGGGAGTACTTGGCTGAAGTAGAATAGACGCTCAAGGCCACCGAAGTTTTCGAGGAGGCGAAACAACAAGTCCGACAATCCCCCATCCGGGCTCTTACTGGCAGCACACTTCTCAAAGGCAGGAGAGATCGCACCGCGGAAATCGAAGAACAAACCAGATACAGCCATTTTTCAGGCAGACAGAGGACGGATCACTTTTATCGCAAATTACTCTATGTACTATAAAATCAAGGCTACACCCTTTGGTCACGTGTTACATATGGTCTACCGTGCCGTACCCTATCGCAAAGTCGAAGAGGCCACGTGGAGGTCAACAGATCATTCTGATTCGATAGAAAATGACAACACGATCGCCACTGTTCACGGTTCACTGCCATATCCTTCAGTGTCTTCAGACAGCTAGGTAACAAGTCTTTCGGACTCTAACCAACAAAACGTGATACACCTACTTTACCCAAGTTCGCTGTACATTTTCTCATCCCACGTTGCCACGTGATCTGTTGACCTCCACATGGCCTCTTCCATTACTTGGGAGGAAGCCAAAATAGGGCACGATATTGTAGACTAGTGTTCTTCATATGCAACACGTAACCCAACCAGCGCAGTCCAAGTTTCATACGCCAACGCCTAGTATTATATCCCTGAACTCCGCATTACTCACCGTTAGGATATGGCAGTGAACAGAGAATCGAGTCGACCGCGTTCAATTTCCGTTGAATCAGAGCGAATGAAAAAGTGTACGATCGTACATTCATGCAGTATTCTGCGTTACCTGGTGCAGCATTTTTTTCCTTGCCCACTTTACATGTTCATTTTTTAACTCTACCATGGGAGAAAGACGGCGGTCACTGGCGCTTGGTCTTCTGTTTAACGCTGAATGGCGATGATGATGACTTCGAGCAAGATGAAACCTCATGCTTCTGTGCTACGCGATGGTAGTGACCACTCCATATCGGGATGTGATAAGTTTTGACCTGCATCGTCGTATCGTGACATCCTGGATTTCCATCGGTCTTCTTAGTGCACGATAGTTCACTACGGCTGTTAGCAAGCACAATGAAGCATGATTCGCAACAAGGCGTGACATTAATGTAATTATACTCGGGTTGCAAAACTCGGTCTTAACAAACACCGGAGAAAAAGTTCTACTTCCATGAGATACACGAGTAAGCTGTCCCGTCTTATTCACTTCTAATTATACAATCAACGCATGACTGCTGTTCTTTCGCTTTTGATACATGCCGGATGCACGAGTTCAGTAAAAGGAGTATCCTCCATAGTCTCTACGGTGGACCGACAACCATAATCCTGTGACTTGGGGTAGTAAAGAACCAAATAAAATTCCAGTAAGTCGGGAGTGGTAACCAGTGGGCCGGTAACGAATTGTCGTTAACTGCTAAAGTAACCTGGAACTCTGAGATTCAAGTCCCTGACATCTTCGGGAGACGGATACATAATCTATAACCACGTTTCAGGTCACGTGGACAGCAGTCATTGGAATACTGCTCAGAAGCACTATTCCAAAATACGACAGATATAGCAACAGCGGGGTGATTACTCTCCAGCATCACAAAGCAGTTAAGTTTACATGGCATCAAAAAAGACCAATTCCAGTAAAGTGAATACTTTATGCGTAGCCAATTCTTAATTCATCCCCGTTGTTTTCACAGAACAGCAGTCGAATCGCGCCAATTTCGCGTCTATAAACACTAGTTCTGCAGTTGCTGGAAGCCCATCTAACGGTGGCACGCCAATTTGGAGAATGCATATGCCAAACACACCCAGTAGTGGGTCGGGATCGTGCTCCTCCAGAAGAGTGAAAAAGAGGGAATCTGGTAGTCAGGGCTCAGTGAATGAAAAGTTCAAAATGGCAAAAGTCACTAGATGGTAACACAAGATCTCGTACTACACTACTGCCTCCCAACAAAAGAACTCTACCCTCAGTGTTGTGTGAAGTCAAAGAGCACGCAGTGTAGCGGAACATGATCTTTTCTTCCGGATTGTTTGTTTACCCGACCATTGGCCACCCAGTGAGTCTGCCATTTGCACGTTGCTCACGCGCGCTCGTCGAATATACGCAACCTCTTACCACTCCCGCGGGAGTGGAGACAGTCGTGATTGTCTTTCCGTCGTACCGGTTGAGCGCCTGGGTTGTCGGCATTCCAGTTGTACGGCGCCAAGCAAGATTGTTACAAAAATGGTCATAATGGACAAGGGCAGACAAACGCGTTATGAGAACCGCGTTAAGACAATCGATCTTAAGCATTTGCCGAGTTCGTGTGGCGGGGTCACCCAAATGTAGTATGTCGGGACAATGCCCCTCTGCTGTGATGCAAAGGTGTGCATCTGCAAGTTGTGGAAGAGGAGACCTCTTGAACTGAAGCCTAATAAGTGAGAAGGTCGACTTACTAAACGACCACAGTCTCAAATTACACCCCACGTGACCTACGGTGAGCTCTTAGGGGCACAACCAGTCAACAGCCGGTAAGACCGGGTCAGTTCAATTCAGTGGAAGTCTGGATTTCTTCCACTTACAGTTCCAGTTAGAATACAGGACTATGCAGCGATATGCTTGATTGTCCAGGTTCTTGCACCGAAGGCTCCTTGGATCCGACGATGCTCCGACCACAGTAGGGTGGAAAACCCTCTTCGTCTGGGTGCATTGCGCAAGCTCGGGGCCAATAGGCCTGCCTGTACTAGGATTTAAGCTTTCTTTTTAGTCTAAATTGGAGGGGAACCGATCCGAAACAAGAGGAGCGTGGAGAGATGAACATGCACTTGGTGGCAGGGCTCAGTTCAGTTCATTTCTGCCTGGACAGCAGAAAAATTCGGCTTCCAGCAGGTTAGTGCCTTACCTGCGGATGTTCATAGTTCACAAAATGTATTTGTTTTTCTCCTTGTCTCAATAGTGGCAGTGCCAAAGTAGATGGACAGCTAGGTGCTAATTAGCGAAAGGGGAGATTGTTCTGAGTTGGTTCGTTCTATGTTTACACGGGGGAGTTAGCAAAATAGTGTCAGGCGAGCGTCCAGCTTTTTCTTAAAAATGGATTTGCTCACCGACGTTATGATTTCCTCGGGGGGAGCCCTCTACAAAGATATCACCCAGTTTGTAGACAAGCTGGCTCTAAGGGATGTCCGAGGCCTCGATTTTAAAACCTTCCCAAATGCCCCACGGTGAAGGGAAAAGCCAGATGTCATATTATTTCTCAGCCTTGCATGATGTGAGCTGGTGACACCTCGCGAAAAGATAACCCCGGGTACGCCCCAACTCCAAGTGGCAGAGGTCAAACATCAGAAGTGGAAGTCGGTCGGACAAGCCCCGAGAAAATTTGGGGAGGCCCTTTGAAACTGCTGTAGTGTTCCGGGTCTCTGACGATACTCATGTGCTCGGTCTGACTCTCGGATTCTAAGTGGGGTAGAATAAACTTCCCACAGCTCACGGGAAATTTGTCAAACTGTATGCGCGTGAAAGGCCTCTGTGGATCATGTTTAGAGCGCGGAGGGCCGCCCTGCAGAAAAGATGGCAAGCTGCGGAAAGAAATACCACTGGTTAGCCAGAAGCCTAATACTTCCTGTCTATCAAGCTTTGTCCAGATGGGTGCCACACTGATGGAAAGCCTACATTGTTCTCTTTTCTCTTTGGTCATCGTGACCCATTTGTCGTCGCTAATGTGACGGTTCCGGTCTTCCCACCATCGCTTACTGTGTCACTGGCTCACTGCAAAAGTACCGGGTTGGGGCTCCAGAAGGTCACGGCAATTCTGTCGAGGAGTGTTTGGGAGAGGTTATTGATGTGCAATAAGAAGAGGAGCGGTCATTAGTAACTTCAACGGTCAATCGACCGTCCAGAGTTCTCCCGATGGTATGCGCAAGATTAAGGGTCCGACGCTGGGAGTTGTCTCTCACCTATAGTTTGGTTTGCTCTAGATGTCTGTATCCGATATAACAAGAAAGAAAGGGACTTATTCTCATACTTGAGGTGACGGCACATACGGAGTGCTTGCATTAGCTGATAACTTCCTAAAGAAAGATGGTCTCACCACTCAGTCTAATTCTCAACCCCGATGATGTTTGCTCTCGAATTCTGTGACACGCATCAAATCGTACCTAATAAAGCTTCGAGCGCGTTCGAGCCTTCTGTTGGTAGTTCATCCCAAGTTCCGACCACTCCATTGCAAAAAACATAAGCATACACATTAGACCTGCATTAAGCCTACCGTGCCCTAGCACTGTTTTATCCTTAACTTCTTGGAAGATATTATATTTTTAACCAGTTTAACACTAAGATAATATCACCGCCTAGGGCACCCAGCCCACAGAACCAAAAATAACTCCATGTCATTCACAAAGAAAAATCCAAGGGAATGCAGTACACCGGGAACTGCAAAACAACAGCGGGTCGCCCAATGAGCATTAGGGTGCTTCGCTGTTGATCGACCCAGTATCTCAACTGGTCTCTCGCTCTCGGATGTGGAAAATCCTACAATTTTAAAATTTGCATACAAAATTTAGCTGCCTTCATATACACCAAAACTTGGAATTCTGAGGTGAGTTTATCATATAGCGAGTCAAAAGTTTTACCGAAGTCGAAGAAACACTTCATTCGGCGTCATCTATTATGCAAGTTACTTCGTCTAAGGAGCATGGCAGATTTTATGTTGCAGAGTAGATATTTTGAAAACCATATTGGGGGAAGCAGTATTAAATGCTGCTCCAGGGGCAGACAAGTGTTCGCTGATAACGCGTTCTAGTACTCCGCAGAGGGCGCTTATTAGTCTCAATGACCCATGCGTTTCTGGTTTCTTAATGAATAGCCGCCGCCGTTGCCGTTTTCATCCCAGCAGCAAATATTCCCATCACAAAGTTACAATTCACAGATTGCACATCGGCCGTGCCAAGAGTTTGGCCATAGACATTATAATAGCCATATAGATCTCATCTGGGTCAACTGATTCACCGACGTTATTTTCCCCCAGGTGTGGACAACCATGTTCTCAGGTTTCTGCGAATCGATTATGTTTGTCTGCTGGGCGGAAGATTAAACTCTTTAAAGCCAGCAGCCACCCTGCGTAGACTGCCACTCAGTACTTTTGTCTTGGCGGTGCCTTCCTCCTTAACAGAATTTCTATCCCGCGCTAGTCGGCCGACCCCATTGTGCATGATCCTTCATACTCGATGGGAACATGGCATTTCTCGAGCTGTTTCTTAGTGCATTTGGCCAACTTTGACCCGTAATTGCGCTTGGCCATTTGCGCTAACCTTTTCCCGAAGCTTTGTAGCACTGTTCCCGCCTTGCACCTTGCTCGCTTTGTCATACCTTTAGGGGTACAGACTCCTACTGGAGGATAAGCAAAGATTATTTGATGACTTGTCACAAGTTGTCCGCACCGGTTTTGTTAGTGACTCAGGGCCGCTCTAACTCCTTACCAGCACTCCTCCCTTTGTCTGTTTCCCTAAAGCTTCTTACCTTCCCAAGCGCTGCCTATGGATGCCGAACACAAATAGTGCATGCGACATTGATGGTTATTTCCCCTCCTGGACAATCCCTCCACTCACCAATCCACGTCGTGTGAAGTCCAGTCTGGTTTCGACCCACCTGCACCTCACCATCACATCCATAATACTCGCGCCTACTAAGTTTAGCTTCTCTGTCCATTAAGATACTCTTTTGGTTTACGAGGAATCCAGCCATATCGTGAGGCCTGCCATCATTTTCCAGGAAAATTATGCGTCTGCATTAAGAGACTTTGATGCATTTAAACATGAAGTTACTCGCAGTTCACCACTGACAACAAGTCCCAAAATCTTTGCATATTCCTGACAAACGACTGTCTAGTTTTGATTTAAAATGCAAATCCGTACCTACCGTGTCAAGTTGCGGATTCTGATGGAGCTCGATTTATTCGTGAGAGCACATGAATTCTGCAGATTCTTCTCGGAAATCGAAAAATGTATTGTAAAGGACCCCTGATGGTCGTCAGCGGATGTAATCAGCTCCGCCAATCTTCTACGTGTATTGCAGGCCTATATGCAATTTACCAGCTCCTGAGCCTCTCGTCGTAATTAAGCGGCACCTAAGGACTCACTAGTGCATGCGGCTGCCTGAAGTCCTTGCGAGCTTTGAATATCGGTGTAACTCAGGCCACTCCCTGTGTTTAATTTTCCCTCAAGCCGATTATCCGATGAGGACACAACTTTGGCTGAGGCATTTCGCACACATTTAAGTCAACTGGCACCAGTACTGCGGTTCTATTACCGTCCTCGTCGTTCCGCAATCCGTCTAATGGTGCTCCGCTTTCATCGTGCCCGGTTGTTTGGTCAAAGAGACCATCTAGAATTTTTTGCGCTGCGGGGTTATCTCCTGCTACCTGTCGGACCCATGCCACGTTTTTAAGAACATCTTCGATGAGAACTGTTCTTCTCCTACCGAGGGGGTCTAGACTTGTTAGGTCTCGAGAGAATATGTCTCACCGACATGGCCGGCATTAGATATTCGTCACTATGGAATAAACTCCCCCATCAGCTGCGCATTCTGTCACCGTTATCTATTGCATTTAAAACGAAGTACGTAAAGTAGTTACTGTACCCCATCTCATCAATCTATACCACCCATACTCACTTGAGGATCGAGTATCTGAAAC
>LUCM01003232.1:120939-196175 GCA_008360955.1 Fasciolopsis buskii | reverse complement strand
ATATAATCCTTGATTACCAAGTGGAATTTAGTCAATCCCTAGTGCATCCATCTTTGTAGTTCGACCATTATTTAGATCAGCAGAAGTTGCTCTCTGTCCGTCCTATTAAATACCGGCTCATTCTCCTTACTCACAGTGTGGACGATCCTACCAAATACCCGTTCATTCTGTTTACTCATAGCGCAAACGATCCACACACTAGACTAGCCAGCCCGCCTATTTAAAAACGTATATATATGTCTATAAAAAAAGAAAACCCAGATTCCTCAGTAACCGTCCGTATATTTTGAATTGTACTATGCGCCCTAGTAACTTCTTTCTCTGAGCTGCCTGTAAGATTGATCGCTTCTTAATCTGCAGCTGGCAGCTAGGCCAGACTGCCGTCCGTCTTTTTTCTCTCTTCCAGGCCTTATAGTCCTGTTTGGATAGAAACAATTCCCCAATGCTCTGGCGATAATCCGATCCTGGAAAGACGATGTATTCCTTACCATACCATGCTCAAACTCCTTCCACGACACCTCGAGCACGTGGGCGTTACCACAATAGTGCGGGGCGCGGTCATATCCACCGCTTTGGCCGGCGCACATCGGGCGGGCAGCTCGGCTGCAGCGGTGTGCGGGTGCAACTAGGTTGGCGGATTACACCTCCTGCGTTCACCCTCTAACGGTGTTTTTCAGGTTGGGTGGCCAGCACTCGGTCAGCCCCACCCATTAGCACTGTTGTGGTAAACAGCACTGTAGCTCATAAGTTCATGTGCACCACTTTGTACTGGCTTCCTCTTGCTCCTTCCCGAAATTCTTCTAACAAATCCATACAAAAAGAACTCACGAATGGTCAGTATTTTCATTGGTATCTGATATGAACTGACGTTCACAATGCATATTGACACCCGAAAACAGCTGGAGACCGTCGTTTTTCATTAACCTCTATTCTCGTCTGCGGAATTTGGCAATATACCGATGCGCCTGGTAACAGTTCTTCACTCGAGTCCACCAGACATTGACCCATTTGACTCCGGTTCTCCTCCTTTTCCAAGGCCACGTTCATCTCTAGACCCAGCTCAATTTATGAACGCGAAATTGCTCGACATAAACCTCATGTATTAGTATTACGATGGCACAATTCCCATCCCTTGTCGCCGCTCTCCTTGCTTAATCAGTCTGTGCCTTCTGAATTTTTGAGTTTTATACTGCCTTTTTGATATCCAGTCTAGTTTTCGCTCATCTCCATTCCGTTATCGCATCCATACTGATACTCATCTCCACCCTATGACTCTCTTGACTATCGAGTACCCCGGCCAACGGGCGGCGACAGCCATTGCCCTCCAGCCATATTTTGCGCCCGCGATACGCACCTTTGTTGCATTCAAACAATATAACGCGCAGTGTAGGACTGGAATGCAACCACAGAAAAATCTTTGCGAACCATTACCTAGCCTTGAATTAAAGCCCCCTGCTCGGAAAACCGCATTGCCTGTTATGATCCTGTGAGCGAAACCACATTGCACTGTATGTTTGGTTTCCGTTTTCCATGTCCTCATTGTGCATTCCTGGCCTAATTTTGATGTTATCTTGCGCATGACTCTCGTATGTCGAGAGATATACAAAAATAAACAAGCCTCCCAAATCACTAGAAGTCGCTTTCACCCCCTGTCTCTTCGATTCACATTGTCCGTATTTCCTGTGCATCATCTATGTAAAAAATTGATCTTGCCCTGCGCATGCATCTCGCAAATCGAGAAATATACATTATATATTATATTATATATTATAAAAGGAAGCCTGTTACCTTGGAACAGGATGGAAGTCTACCATATGGCCCCGATGCTCTCAGGTCCTTATTTCGGTCGTTTGCAGTCCCACCAGGGAATAAGTGACAGTGCACCACTACTCTGTGATAAATGGGCACGGTCTTGGTCTCTGATGGTGAAACTTTGGAAATCTACTAGAGGTTTTTGTTGCTATGGGTCCAAAGCTAGCTAGGTTGATTCAATAATTCAATGTTTTGGCCCTCCATTATGCTCCATTAAGATTTGGACTCAAAAACGGCGGAACATTAATTGCGTCCTTATGAAAAGATTCCTTTTGTTTCCGGATTCTCTGATAGCCGGTTCGTTCCTCTTGGTAACCGGCAAGTTCCTCATGACGGCGGCGGTCGGCGCTTGATGTTCCCTCAGGTCCTGAAAGTCTCCAGCCATGCGCTCTCATTCTGGCTGCCTATCTTTGAAACCAATTTGGGCCATCGGGTGCAGCGTAATATCAGCTCTCCCTTGCGATGTCTCACTTGCTCCTTTTTGTCTGAATTTCGTTTCCTGGCCCCGTTTACTGGTTTGTTTTTCGGTCCACCCTTGCTCTCTCGACTTTTGTTTAGGACACAGTAATGATATCCGTATATCTCTCGGAAACTTCGAGAGGCATGCTTGGTTGCATGATCAAATGATGCAGGGGTATTGCAAGTCACATTGAACAAGCAAATAAACATTTGGGTACAAAATGAAAAGAAATGACAAAACTGGCATATCAACAGGAACACGGTATTCATACGCACCAAGGACGCGTATCGCAGGTGCAGAGTCCAACTGGCCGATGGTGGAGGCGTGGTGTCTGCAGTATTCGGATTTAACGGGTTTATAAAATGGACATGAATGGTAAAATGCCATGAAGAAATTCTACAAAGACCTTGAGTGCAAGGTGAAAACTTGTCAACGGACTGAAACAGTTGGCAGTAAGATTAGTAATTGTCTATAAGTACCCATGGATTCTGGAGCCAGAAAAATAGTCAAAAGCCGTTTGAAAATTCGGAGGGACGAGGAACACTGGTTAAACCTTGTCCAAGGATATGAAGAATGGAAACGCCATCGGCATTGAGGATTGAGAATCGATACGATATGCGTTGAATAATATGTGACGCTGGTAAGCCAGTGTGAAGCAAGAACGGGTTTCTTTGCTATTTTGGTTGCGTTTGGGGACTTAGCTGTTGGCAATTGCTGGCGTAGTGATAGCCGCAGATGTAGAGGGAAAGTTGGGGGTGATGTTCGCGGTAGACAATAGTAACGGCATCTGGATCGGGGATCTATCTGTGGGTGCCTTCGTGGCGATTGGATGTCAAAATTGTGAGCATGTTAGCCACGGGCGGGTAGCTCCAGCAGTAAATCTGTGCAATTACGAGGGCTTGTCCGCCCAAAGAGTCATAGACTTTGTGGATCACATTAATTGGCCCCGATATCTAGACAGACTTGCAACAGGGTCATCAGTTTGCATCGGGGATTCATGCGGATTAGAAGCAATGTCCACTTCATCATGGAAGTGGAGCGGGTAGTATTTGTCCGTTCTGGGATAGTTGGTCTAGTCCTCGGGTCAGCTCGCTTTCACGGTGTGTTGAGACGTGCAAGGATGGGGCCAGAAACTCCATGGTAGACTCTTGGCCAGACACGAGTGCAAACGCACATAACTGGAATGGAAAAATGGAGAGATGGCAATCTGCAGGTATTCCAGCTGAGGTTTATGGGGCGTGCAAATCAAAGAACGATACGTGATGAATGTTATGTAGAATGAAGCATTAGTTGATGCGGAAAATTTCGCTTGGAATGATCTGATTGTCAAATTCATGCATAAGTAAGGGTTTAGATTGGGACATTAAATATTAATTTTAGAGTAAGTGAGAATGTGATGTGTCTTTTCACATACCTTGCTAAATGCGCACTAAACGAGACAGAAAGTCAGGTGAAAAATTATACCGGTATGTTACATTGACGGAGCTTTTCTGCCTATACCTACAGTGACTTGTACTTGTGGAAACTGCTGGGAATAAAAAATGGCTAGACCTTGTTGAGTGGGTTGAGATACGATTTCGAGCGTTATATTCAGTCAATACCCTAGGCCCGACTCACATGCTCTTTATATTGCAGTGTAAGGATCTTGCATGTTTAGCAAATTTTGTGCGGTTATTGTCTTCCTAATTTCGTTTTTGAAGGAAACGGAGGCAGGAAAAGTCATCCTGATATGAAGGGTTAGTTTATTCCGCAGGGGGGAATACTTAGTGATGAAGAAGTTTTTCCCAAGCGCTGTCCTCAACATGGGAACTGACATTAGAAAATCAGCTCGACGCGGGCCATAGGAAAAGTTATTTCTTACTTGGGATGCAGAGATGCACACCATTTTACCAATAATCCCTTGAAAAAAGAGAGGTTGATGTGAACTGGACGCAGCCATAAGGGATTGAGGTGTAGTTTTATGCAACGTTCCATGTAGTTTAGCAAGGAAGAGTAGCCCAGAAGTCGTTTTGTAAATGTTCGTTGAACATTCTCAATCTCGAGTCTGGCACTGCCGCATGTTGGAACACGCGGCAGTAGTAGTAGTAGTCCAGGAGAGGCCTTACGTGCGTTTTACAATAACAGCTTGCTTTCCTGGCTTCTAAAATTTCTGTGCATCAACCCAAGTAGTATCCCTACCTTTTGTAACCTGTATCCGTTGTGTCCTGAGTGGTTAAATGTGCTGGAATAATGCAAACTCAGGTCTCTGATAGTGTGAGGGGAGATGACTTTTTGGTTGATCTCAAAGATTCCTGTAGGAAAGTGGCATTTGTATGCGAGTATGCTCCATTTGTGGGCCGAGAATTTCGTTGACCAGGCTGCGCACCATGAATCAAGCGACAGTAGATCATTTTTACATTATCTATGATGGTGTTGATGTCACGAGGGGGAAACGTGTGTACAGTTTTCATATCGTCTGTAAACAGAAAAGGAATACCATACCTAACGATGTGAAAAATGCAGTTGATGTACAGCAGAAATAGTATTGGACCTACTACCCTTCCTTGAATAACCTCACTAACAATCGGACGAGGCTTGGATAGGGTTCCATTTACATTCACTGCCTGCCTTTTAGAGGCCAAATAAGAGGAGATCCGAGCCAGAAGGGAGATGTTATACCGTAGCTTTTGACCCCCATGAGAAGCTTGAGATGGGATAAGTGATCGAAAGCCCTTGCTATTTCTAAGAAAATCACAATCACCGACGTTCCGTCGTTGGCAGCCTTCGTCCCTATGTTGGAGAAGTCAGTCATGCACGTAGAACATGATTTACTTCGAAGGAAACCATGTTGGCCGGCGTCATTGAGGTCATGATCTAATAAGTAATATGTTAACTTACTTTTTATTATTCTTTCCATAATGTGGGAGAAAACTGGGGTGTGAATGATGGGTCTGTAATTAGATGGCTCCTGCTTTGAATCATTTTTGTGAATTGGGACAATGACAGCAGTCTTCCATTGGTGGGGAAGTGCCACAATTTAAGGAAAGATTAAATAGATTGGAGAAAAGTATAGGGATATCTGCACCCCCAAATTTGAAGAGAGCTGGGGGAAGGTCGTCTGGTCCGACGCGGAAAAACGGTCTTACCTTTGACGTTAGTGTTTTAATATCACTTGGGTGGAAAGAGCACCTTGGAGAGGAAGCAGAAGAGACCGGCGGTATGTCCGGTATATTGGCGTTGTCATCCGTTGTCATAGAGACGGCGAAATAATCACTGAACACCTCTAAAGTTGTTAGAGGGTCGTTTGCGCAGTGCTCTTGAATATGGCTGACGTGATGTGCGCACTAGGTAGAGAATTGTTAGTTCTCGGTAGTTTTGCCAGTGCTACAGCCTTGTTGGCAGAGTGTAACGCTTGAAGTTCCTTCTTTTGAATAGAATCGAAGTGTCTTGATCTCCCTAGACAGACAGTTCATTTGCAACATCAGAGCAAATTCTTTTGTTGTTTTGACTCTTGTCTGGATTAAAGAATGCTTTTTTTAGACGGTCCAAGGTGCTCAACCTTTTGGGGATCGTGCCACACTGGGTTGGAGTTGTTAGATCGAGGCACACTTAGAGTTGTGTCAAATTGGTTGGTGGTCAGTTGGGGATTCACCGACAAAAAGAAACTGTCCTAATCTTGGCTACGAATTATGGAGCGAAGATGGCCCCATAAGGCTCTGTGGTATGGTTTAGAGAAAGCTGAGGACGAGATAACGGGCGTCGAAACTAAGAACTTGCAAACAATTTGGGAATGGTCACATCCGAGTAATTTGTTGTCTACGGATGTGCGCACCTGTGTTAGGCCAGTTGTGAAGATAAGATCAAAGATACTGTCGGCCCTTGTGCGTAATGAAACATGCTGTGTCCACCCACCCAGTCGCACACTGGAAACAAACGCAGAAAGGTATTTTGGGGAGGCGAAAGATGACCAACAAATCCCTGGGGCGTTGGAGTTGCCCGCTACTAGCTTAGCAACTGGAAGGTCGGCGACTGCGTTAAGCACGCCAATTAGTGGTGAGCACTCTGACTGATGCGTACTAGGGGGACGGTAGAAGCAACTGATCAGTAAGTCCTGATGTCCGATAGCCGCAATCAGCCAGAGAGAATCTTTCAGTTTATTAAAGGTAGGATGATTGTACCATGAGGCTGAAAGGGTGTCCTTTGGGTATTTGAGACAGCCTGCTCCTCTCTTATTTATCCTGTCTTACCTAAAAGCATTGTAACCAAATAAAGCGATGTCGGGGTACTGTCGGTCATCCATGCCTCAATGATAAGAATGAAGCAATGTCTACGTGTATACACCAACAGGCGCAGCGCGTGCACCTTATTTAGTATCGAGCGAGCATTTGATAGTAACAATGAAAATGGCTCAGCAGTAGTAGCATGTGAATGTGGATAACTAGAGTAAATGTCATCAAGGGCGCATGATTTCATTTGGGGTGGAAGGCCATTGCAAGACAAGCAAGGAAGAATGGATGTTGCTGGTAAGGCCTTTGGGTGATCATGTCCAGTCACGCCTGATTCATTAGCCAGGGTAGGTTCGAACATATTCATTGGTATAGGCCGTGAGCATCGGGCAGTTGTTGGGGAGTGAAGAGGATGCGCAACGTTGGTGGAGGGTATGGTATGGCTGAGGGAAAAATCGGGTAAAATAGAGGATATCCTGAAGGCACTTGGAGCATATTAATAGATGGCAGGATGTCTGAAGGCCTGACTTCTAGCTGATTGGGAGTCTCAAGATTTGGTCTGGGAAGGTGGGACAATCATTGTTGGCAGGTCGGCTTAAGCATTGTGTTTAAAGGCTGAAGATGGGCAGTCAAGGGTAACTCGGAAAAGTGTGTTTTTGTCCAGATTTGCATATGGTTCATACGTCCGTTTGGGGGAACAGGTGACGGGCCAGTACTAAGGAAATCAGTTTCAGTTCTGGGACGGTAACCGAGGTTGAATTTATGGTTAATAAATGAAGTTGGGTGGGGTAGCGGGAGATGGTTCTTAATGCTGCGGGGTTTGTTTGTGGCGCTGAAATGAGGAGATTGAGGTCTAACGCAGTTGGCCATACCCCCTGTAGGGGCTGATCTATGTGAACATTGTGAGTCTAATGGCATGTTGCTGCTATTTATGGGCTTGGCGGGGATCTTGGGAGGTGGAAGAGGTTTATGTGTTTTACGTGGACCTATTCTACTGAGGAACGCTGAAGCATCGTTGATTAGAGGACAGTCGCTTTCATTGGTGTCAAGCACATCATTAGTCACTTAAGGGCCTGCAGCCTGTGGGGGCAGGTTGGAGTATAACGGTGAACTACATGTACTGGCCTTGGCAATTGTACTGAAGATCGGGTGCAGGGCGGAGGGGTGTTTCAGCCTAACTGAACAAGGTGACGTTGTGTTGTTGTTGCCCAGGTGAGTGCATTTCGACGGGGGCTGAAATGTGCGGGACGAGCTCGATATGTCTAGGTCTACCAAGGTAAAGTTTGAACCCGTGGACGGTATTGGCTCTAGTGAATATCTGTTAGGCCGGCGAATGGGTAAATGTTTTGGAGACAATGTCCGTTTTAGGCTACTCCGCTGTAACGGGCCGTGCAATGTTTGGTGGTGGCATCTTGGAAGTCACATGCGTGTGACTGGAGTCGTGCGAAGCGTTGGCGAAAATTTCCCTCTGGAGAGGTGTTTTGCCTATGGTTATTTTTACCATTTTAAACGGTGTAGTTGCAGCAATATCGCTTTGCTTGCTGATGAATAACTTCGCCAGAATTTTTATCTGGATATGTATCATCATGGGACAACCATGACGTTGGGTCCGCTTCCGCAGCCTCGTCACTAGACGTGGTATGGGCGCCATGCCGCTAGCTGCCCTGAAATGACCTCTAGGGCCATTCATAGGAATACGATCAGGGATGGTATAGACAATCGCGTCACATGACCTCTCCACTCGGACGCCAGCACATCCAGGAAGTTGCCAGCAGCCCCGAAGTCATGCTTGTCCAGCCGTGTTTCAGGGTCGATGAGGTGGGAAGCTTGGAGATAGCACGCTCCAAGCTGTTAACATGATCCATTATATTGGATAATCTTTCGAAGACTTGTGTCCTGTCATGGGCTTCTCCCACTAGGTCATTAAGTATTACGGAGCATTGGCCTATTGTTCCCAAACGAGGGCCAACCATGGAGCGTCTTTTAGAGTTAGATTCGCGCTTCGGGGTCGCTGGTGAACACGAGATATTTTGCTCTTACTTGGAATTTTAGTTTGTGAAGAAAATCTAAGGGAGGTTGTGAAATGTGACCACTTATGGTTGTTAAAACTACAGTGATGACAGGATTTTGCATGCAATCGGGTTGGCACATTTCTTGGGAGGGAAAAGCTAAGAATTACTGTAGAGCGACGTAACTTCCGAATACTTCACAAGACTAAGTGAGCATCAACTGTGGGGAGCAGGTTATTAGTGTAAAAAATGGGTCAGAAGGTAAATTAACTGAAAAATATTACACTATGACAGATGACAGACATTAAATGACTGGCTAAATTAAATAATGTACCATAATGTGAGTTAAACCAAAACACCCTGAATCACACTGTGCGTCTGAACAGTAGATTGATGTTGAGGGTTATGGAAACTTGTGGATAGAGAAATGAGCAGACAGGCCAAAAAATTTATTTACTCTTGAGGCAACTAAGCGGGCCCATTGAATTTATGCTATATAGAATGATAGCGTTTAGGCTAAGGGCAGATCAGAGCTGGAAATGTGGCCGTGCAAGCTTAGACAAAAATTAGCAAAATATTTAAATAGTGATCAAATCGTGAATTTCAATGACCAGAATAGTCAAGCTATATTTTATGTCTAAGGAAATTGTTCTTATTTAGCGAATAATGCCAGAATAACAAAACAGTAGCTATAGTATCTGCACGATGGAAACTCACGACGTGGGTCGGTGAAGCGCAGTTGTGGAACTTTTTGTATGTTCGCCAACACAGTACCGGATACGCATATTTGACGAGCGGCAATAATCGCGAAACCGGTTGTGTGCTCAAAGGCCAATTTCTGCTCCTGCCACCATTTATCTTGAAAAGTTTTCTTTATAGACCCGGAAAATAACCATTCCATTCAGTCACTTTTGTGTGTAAGGTCTGCACTGTTCGTGTTTTATCCCTAAGCATTTCGCACGGCCCTACTTTCAAAAACGCCGCAGTCAACAACTTTAACAACCTCCTCCTACGAGCATCGAAAGGAGGTAGATAGGACAGACGCGGGATTGTCGTTTCAAGCACCAAATGTTAGTAAAAACTGCTAAAGCCTGCGTGCATACTTTTGCATTCTGAGAAAAACCAACGAATCATATGAAGTTTCTTGAAGATTGATAACCAAAAAGTGCTACCGGGGATATTTATAGTGCACCTCAATACTGCTTTGGACAGCTTACCCAGTCATTACTGGTATCCTCTGCAGTTACCCTCAAGCCGTCCTGAATGCCCCCTCAGTAACCTTTAGTGAAACAGCAGAGGGCCACTCCCGGGGACCGCCGATCGGCGTGGCCCATCTTTAGGGCGACGTATCTAGCCAGAGCATTGCTACGCATCTCTATGTCCCTTATGACACATGCTAACTTACAATGCATATGCAAAGGCATCGTCAAACCCTTAGGATAGGCCTCATAATTATTAGTAAACTCACTGGCTGGTGACGGGCGTGTCTGAGCTTTTTATCGGCCTTTTTATCCATGTCAGGACTCAGGACAAAATTAAATGCAAATTTGTCAGGTGACGAAGCTTGAAGATTTATTGATCAAAGCAAAACACATTTGCCCGTAACTTTACCCATTATTGCTTTATTTAGGCGGGTATCCAGGAGCGACAAAAGTTTCTAATACATGGAAGTTAGGCCAATGGCAGCTCACCCAAAGAGCAGATGCATGGATGAACATAAAAAGGGCAATATTTTAAAAGTTTTTGTATTGTGATTATTATTTGCTTTTATTAGAAATTGTTCGAAAAAACGGAATTGATTCTTTGAAATATTCAGTAGTTGGTATAGATAAAATTCGGAAGTGGAAAACTGATATTTCTTTCTGTCCAAAAATCTTCTACCGTTGGTATCTCAATTCAGGAAGCTTCGACATTGCAAGGTGAAACATAGCACCAACTCTCGATTTGCATATCAGTGTTTTCCAACCCTTCCTTATCGTTCTCCTGTTAGTTATCAAGGCTTACTTAGAAATGACCTTGAAATTGTTCGACGGCGGGTATTAATTTTTTTCCTTGTGTCTTTCATTCAACTAACCGAATTGTCCCTCAATCTGTCCGATTAGCACTTATCAGCAAGTGAGGAATTTGCTAACAAAATCCTCTCAGATGCCACGCATCTTCTGCCCAACGATCTTCTGGAGCACCGCTCTCATATTTCCACACGTTCCGGTTTTCTTTCCATACCCTCCAAAATCAACATACATAAGAACTTCAATGTCCCAAATTTAACACAAACTTTGACAAACCGCGGCCGTGTGTTTTGGCCGAATATCTCAGCAACTTATCATAGTGTGCTATGATTATCCCTTGATGAGTTTTTAAATATTTTTTACTAGGGGACGAGTGTAAATGTTTTTCTAATTTATTTTTTAGTCTCAATTTATTGACTGAAATTCGCAATTATTTTGATGCGTAAAATTTTACACATTGCAATGCAGATTCTGCCTCCGCTTCCTCCAGCACTATTACTATTAATAGAAGCAGGTAGATTGGTGTCCTCTAACCGTTGTATTCATCCAGGCCAACTATCTTTACCGAATTCGTTTGAGAACCGCCGTCTTTTACTTCCAGTGTCAAGATGATTTTCCATAAGCCTACTGTAGTCTTTTGTTGATGTTCACATGGAGCTTAGCGCCATCAATTCAAGGCAGCTTGCTTTCTACGTCTGGCTTTCTTTGGCACCGAGAGACTGCCGCCTGGGTATCTATTTAAGTAAATGTGGCAAATAATAGTCGCTGGCAACCTCGTGAAATTGAACTTCATATATAGGTGCATTTGGTGGAGGCGTTAGACTCGTGAGTAATGCCTTCCCCGACGTCTCATAATTTCGAACTCAAGGCACTTCACCGCCGGCCTGAATTCAGTGCTAAACAGAAAAAGTGTCAATACGATTGCTTGTAAAATAACGAAGAAGCACGTGTTGCAAAGGCAGCAAGGACCAAACCGAATTCGAAAGTATTGTCGGTTCTGTTTGGATGGCAGGGAACAGAAATAACGGTAAAAGCCAAAATAGTGTCCTTGAGCTTGCCGAGATTCCTCAAATCTGGACGCTCATTTCACTGTAACTATTGTTTCTGTTCTCTGCCATCCAAGCAGAACCAACAATACTTTCGAATCCGGTTTGGTCCTTGCTGCCTTTGCAACACGTGCTTCTTCTTTATTTTACAAGCAATCTTATTGACAACTGGCGACCTTGTTGCTTTAGGTCCACCAAAAATAACCGAAACTTCTTTTTCAAAGAACACGTTGATTGCATGAATATCATGCCCTGAAATTCTAAGAAATCTGTGAACCATCGCTTGTTTCTTGTTCCATCTGTTAGCACAACTTGCCAATTTTTATTCTTTTGCAGTTGATAAATGCAAAGAAAGCGGAGCACATGAAGATTCCTAGGGAGCCTCAGTCTAAGGAATAACCGCGGAACCCGTACGTTCAAGTACTATACGATGCCTTTAAATTTGCTTGAGGTGTCGGAGACTACGGCACCTGGAAGGACGAAAACGAAAAAGCTAAAGCAGAATGTTGTACACCTACTCGAGAGTCACCCCGATGAACAAGTTTTCCTTGGGGCGGCCGGTGTTGGCCGCTGCTGTTTTGGCGACGGGAATGAAAAACTGCTAGGTAGGGGCTACGACAAGATAAACCGGAAGACATTATTCTAGACTCTTCCGTCGTAGTTCAAAATATTCACAACGTAGGCACTATCACGCCAAACTCAAACCGGAAATCGTATATATTAATAATAATAACCTGTTGCTGTTACAGCGGGTGGGGAAATATTTATTTCAGATGAAGTCTGCCACCAGGGTCACATGATCCATGGGGGCAAGGCGCACATCAACTGAGAGAATGCGTGAACGCCACAACATGAAATAAACGATGGAATCGTGAAATAAGAAAATTCTCCGCAGCACGTTTTGTGATTTGCGGGCAACGGCTGAACTATTTGAGGCTTTTATAGAGTCAATAATTGCTCTTATATACACACTTGGATTGAGAACCCTGGTTTAACAACAAGTTGCGACTATTATTGCGTGCGTAGAATTCGTTAAAATCTTCAAGTGGCCAAATTGCAATTGCCCATACCACACTTAATGATTCAGGTTTGAGAATATCTTGTGCTATGCACGAGATGCCTTCGTTTTCATAGCGGCGCAGTGGTTGAGCACACGGTAAGCCCCGCGCAGATAGTTCCTGATCTCCAATCTTACGGACCGCGTTGATGCCGCTTAAATCTCATGCAGTCTTTTCAGGCAAGAGTGGCTTCCGATGTTGCACGAGCATCCACTTGGCGCCAGTACCGTTCGAATTAATTTACCTGCCTCCGCCTGGATTTTCTTAACCTTTCATAGGGGCCGCTTTTTAAGGTCATCAAGGAGTCACCCTTCAAATGAAAATTTCCTACAGCTTGTGGAGATATTATGGGTTAACTTCGTCAGCGTTGTTACCGGGGAAAACGTCACTCCAAATTTGCTGGAATATGAGTGATGGGAAAATTTTTAGTCCAGTGGAGAACGGGAGTTTTGTCAGGATCGGGGCAGGAGAATGAGAAGCAGAAGGGAAGATGACAAGCCACCATTTTGTGGTCACTGCCTAGAAGCATGCCTTTATCAAAAACTATGGGAACCGGAATCCCTTGGGCAAAGTTTGGATTAAGGATGCTTCTCCCTTGGAAGGTGCAGAATTATTTCGTTTCTAACCTCATAGGGGCCTTTTGACGACGGAATCTTAAAATTATGCGTATGACAGAATAGGTCCACACATATGGGTAAACTAAAGTATTTACCAGTCAGTTCGATACCCCGAGTTTATGAGCAGTGAGAGTCAGTTTCGTCGAGAAAAAATATTTCTCGATTTGCGAGAGGCGTGCGCAAGGCAAAATCAAATTTTTACAAGGATGATGCACATAGGAAATGTAGGTGATAGAAGTCAAATGGGATAAGCGGGTGGGAGCAATATTGAGTTATTGCAGCTCACTGGAAAGTGAAATGCGACACTGCAAAGCATTGGGGAAGGTACAAACATGCCAGCAAAAAGCAAAAATAGAAAACTTAATTTTCAAGACCAAAAAATGTTGCCTGGACTGTTTGCAAGCAGCGGACTACGAGTCGTTTCGTGTTTAAGCCCACTAAATGTGCTCATTGCTGGCGCACAACATGGACAGAGCCCAACGGTGGATATCGATAAATGGCTAGAGACACGAAACGTCCGGAGCGTTACGTAATGGACGGAAAGTAAAGCTGAAGAGACGACAAGCAGTGATAATGCGGTAATTGGGTGGAAGTGGTGAAAACCAGGCTGAACGTCAGGCAAATTGGATGAGACACGTAGTTGACAACAACTGGCCAAAAAATTCTGAGAGCGAAGGAAGATTGTCTCCAACTATCTGGAGGAAATTTGTGAAGCTTCGGATATGGAACGTCACATCTTTTGATCTTATTCAGCAGTACGTTTAGGGAATATGAGGTGCGCAAGCCATTCCGGAGACAGCAGCAATCACGGTTCTGCTCGATCGCAAAGATGCGAGTTGAGATATCCACTGCGATACTCCGTGTAGTTTCCGTTGACCGGGCCAAAACTGGAGCGCCAGTTCTAGCTAACAGGTTCCTAACAGGAGTGATAGGCTAGCAGATTTGGAATCGCCATTACGGGGACGGAAGCGTTAACAACGGATCTGCTGCGGATGTGAGATCTGAAACGCAAGAGGGACTTAGTCTGGCTTGGGTGCCAGCTTGGAGTTACGGTGATTATTGGATCTCGGCAAAATACCTGCAACGTAATGTATCTATTCCGTAAAATGTGGTAAGTAGAAGTGAGCTATGGTAACACTTTTCAGAGAAGTTGAAGGCTAGGGGCTACTAAGAACGACCTATTGAACCCTGCCAAGCCAGTAAACAGGATAAGATGACATGAAGAGCGAGAATTACACAGGCTGGTGTTTAAAATCACAGGATGTGATGAGAGCATGGATCCATCAATAAGCACGTTGACGCTTTCGTCAGCCCACATTGGAGAATTTCGAGAGTTCAAGTCATTAGTGAAGAAGGTACATCACTACAAGGGAGGTCAAAAAGTGTATTAGCGCGGACGTATGATAAAGTGAGGAAATGAGAGGTGAAGCCGAATCCTAGGTGGTGATCTCAGCAAAGATCCCACCAATAGCTAAAACTCCGACCCATGTCCGCGAGCCTCGTCTAGCCCAAATGTTAGCCACTGTCAGGTTAATTAGGAACTGGACATTGAGTTGCTTTGCCAGCTGGACTTTAAACTGGGCTAAATTTTGACACGACCGCAGGGAACTAGGGAGTTTATTCCACAGTTTAGAGTAAGCAAGTGTGAAGAATTTAGCTCTGATCGATAGTCGAGTAAGGGGTATTCTTAAAGAGTAGTATCTGCTAAGAAGTAGATATGGGGACTACCAGCGTCGTGTGTGACGTTTGTAGCAGAGTGGAAATTATTACGGCAAAGATTAAAGAAAAATGCAAGTTTTAATGTAACTCCAGGAAGTCACAATGGTTCAAGTCCAAGCAGCTCGCATTTGGCCCTGTAGTTTAAGCTAGATGATGGACCTAGAAGATTTCTAGTGAAATTACGCTGCGCATTCTCGATTGCAATTCGATCGACTTTGCGCACATGCGTGGAGATAATCGGGCAGTACTATATGTGGGACCTAGCATGGGACTTGAAGGTGATAATTCTGCGGTCGTGAGTGCGAAATGCCCTTAAGATCATTGTGGCGGTTCTCCTAGCTACAGTGGTCTGATGGTGAGCCTGTTCGTGGAAGTTGAAAGAGCAGGATTATTATAACCTTAAGTCCTTAACAAAAATTAGCATGCCGTTTATAGAGACGGCGTCCGAGGGAACATGGCATTTATATGTTATCAGAGAGCTTTTGTCAGCAGAGAACTTCATAAGCCACTTGGAACACCAGTTATCAAGAGACTCTAGATCTTCATTGATAAGTGCAAGAGTGGAGCTAAATGATACAGCCTCAAAGGAATAGACTATTTTAATGTCATCGGCAAACAGGAATGGCGAATAACTTTAAAGACATCATTAATGTATAGCAGGAACAGGAGGGGACCTAGAACGCTCCCCTGAATGACCCCACTGGTAATAGCAGAGGGCTGAGAAAAATAACCGTTAATATTGACTACCTGAGAGCAATTAGAAGGGTAAGATGATAGCCAAGATAAGAGTGGAGTTCTTATTCCAAAAGTCTAATTTTTGTCCAGAAGTTGGGAGTGGGAAATGCGGTCAAACGCTTTTGACATGTCTCAAAAGATTATGAGCATCGAACGGTGAGAATCAGCACTTTCGGTAACTAAGTTTAAGACTTCAAACTGACAGGTGAGGCAGGATCGACCCTTAAAGAAGCCGTGTTGGTAGGGGTTGCTAAAGTTGCGAGTAGTAAGGAACTAAACCGGTTGTTCTTTAACAATCTTTTCCATAAGCCTGGATAGATCTGGAGCGTGGTTGATGGGGCGAAAGCTTTCACGGTCATGCATTGAACCCTTTTTGTGATGTGGAACAATAATGGAGATTTTCCATTGTGACGGAAAAGTATCGTCAGACATGGAGAGCGAGAACAGATTTTGAAGGAGCAGTGAAAGATCTGGACCAGCGGTGCGAAATGAGACTGGTGGGATGCCATCATGGCCAGGCCTGTGGGATGGCCTGGCATATTTCATCTCATTGATGATGCTAGCAACGTCGAAGGAGGTGGAGGATAATCTAGCCGAGGTTAACATGGGGTGTATTTCAGAGTGTGCCTGACTGTTATTAATGAGAGTAGAAGAGAAATATGTATTAAATGCTTCTGCGACGTCTACAGGGGACTCGATGCGTAAGCTACTAAATACGATGAAGTTCGGAATAGTTGACGATTTGGGCTGTGAGAGAGCTTCGAGAATGTGGGAAATCTTCCGAACCGGGTTAGGCGACCCAAGAGCTGGCATTTCCTGCCTTTTCAACCTTAGTTCGGACTCCAAAAGAATTCGTGTTGCAATCGGTTGACTTGCACTTAGAACGGGAAGTCTCCCGTTTTGTTGAAGATTTTTGAGCCTTTAAAAGTTTTGTCTGGAGCCGACAAACCCTACTAGGCTTCTTGGGTTTATGTTGAGTGGTCGGGGTGGACAGACGATTAATAGTAAAAAGAAGTTTTGCGTCAAGGTCGTCTGTCGCTCTCTGCGGGTCGGGCGATAAAAGGAAGCTGGACCAATCAAGGGTTCGCAGAGTGTCAGGGATTTCGTCCCAACGAGTCAACATATAGGAAGAGGCAGCGTGGTGGGTCCACATAGTTTATGAAGGTCTGTTAAGGAGAGGGAAGCTACACGTGATCATCTTATGGTCACTCCCAGGGAAAGGTTTAGGCACGGAAACATTAACATTAAGAGTGCTATGCGTAAAAACTAGGTCTAAGATTTTATGGAACCTTGTGGGCGTAGTCATATGCTGAGTCCATCCTTCAGCGTGCGTTTCAGAAACAAAGTTGAGTAGGGCAGGTGGAGCCGACAAAGAAGACCAACAAATTTTAGGTGTATTGAATTCACCTGCAATTATCTTACGGCTGGGGGAAACCAGGAGGACAAATGAAGGCTTGGGTTAGACGAGAAAAATCAGAACTATTCGAGTTCAGCGGTCGGTATACACATCCTATGTGGATTAAGAGCTCGGGTAACTGTACTAGAAGCTAAACGGTGTCAGGGGTAGAAGCAAGAAGTGGGTGATGGAGAACGGAAGCTTTGTGTGGCTGCTTCAAGTAGGCTAAGCAACAACCTCCTCTACGATTTGATCTATTGGTTTGGAAGGGCGTATAACCCGCTAGTGAAAAAGACGGAGTGGAGCTGTGGTCTGTTAGCCGAGTCTCTGTTACCAAAATAATATCGTAAGTTTTAGCCGATAACAGTCTCATCTCCCTTACTTTGAGTCAGTGAGCGGGAGTTCAGGAGGAGTAGGGAAAATTCACTGAAACATTTAAGTCCACTTGATATCCAATAGGTGGGTTTGATGAGGGTCAAATAATCGAGGGATACACGAGAGGTTCGGATAGTACATAACTGTGATAAGGGAGTAAATTTAGTTGAGTTGGGTATACTGGCCAGCGAGGGACTCTCTTTGTTAAAGGATTTGTGGGCTGCAGACCAAGGTGATAGTAGAAACTTGAGAGTTATTGAGCCGATTGTTACGGGATGCCAGTGTGGGGATGTGGTATCAGCAGGGGTGGGACTATGTTAGCTGACCAAATTAATACGTTGTCACGGCGGGACTGGAAATCTAGGGAGTTAGTGGGGAGGAGGCTTTGGAAAATGCTGGAGAAAAAGCCGGCTAGCAGGTAGGCGCATGAATTTTTGGGGATAGACGTTGCTTTTGGAATTTGCGGGAGTCAGGAGAGCAGTGCTTTCTAGCTGAGGCAATTGGGGTAAGCGCTGGACAAGAGTGGGTTGGTAAAGGGGCCTCGTAATAATTTGTGGCTCAATGGGCGAAATGCCGTTATCTAAAGTTTGCCAGGTAGCCTGGGAGGATCCTGGGGTAAATCTGCAAAGTTATGAGGATACTGGTAGTTGGGGTTAGGGTTTGGGCGTGAAGGTCTAGGAAAGGGGAGTAGCGGAAATACATCTAAATAGAGTTGACCGGTAATTGGGTGGACGTAGGGGGATAACCGACAGACCCTAAATATGGAGGGCATTAGTGTCACACTGGAATGTGACAACTACTTTACGGAAGGAAAGTGGAGGCCGGAATACAGTGGGCCAATCAACTGTGATTGTAGGCGGCGGTCAGTTGGCCTTCGTTTGTTTGTGGACCTTCCGATTTTGCAGAGCTCATGCCGGGATGGCTTACTCGGGTTGGGTGTGCCGAGCTTGCCAAACAGTCGAGGTGTACAGAGAGGTTGAATCACTGGATTGGTAGGATGGCTATTGAAGTGCGGGGTCATGTGGTTAGTTGAATAGATCACTGGTATGCGCTTCCTGTGGGATTCAACTGATTTTGGCTGGGCGCTATGCTGCTGTTTGACGGAAGGACAAGGAAGTGCTAGAGGGCGCATCTGGGATGGGGGATATACCAAGCGGTAGATATTAGTCTGAGAAGACATCGGTGAGACGGCAGTTATCTGCGTGGTTACACTGTCAGTCCTTTTATCTTCGGGTACCAGATTTGATAGATTAAGATGAGCACTTCTGCGGGGTAGTTGGAAGGGCGAAAGGGACTGCGCTTCATCTATATCTACCGGTATTGATTGCGACCAAAGGAGATGATGTCGATGGATCAGCGTTTTCGCAGCAGGTATACGCGGAGGTGGGGTGTCACTGCCCTCATTAGGTTTATTCTCAGACAGACTGGTAATAGATTTGTGGGGTGCAGAGTTTGGACAGGAAATTGAGCGGCGTAAGTAGGGGAGGGGTTGGTAGTGCAAATTGCTTGAAGGTGTAGTTTTCGATGGGTTTTGTATTTTGTTCCCGGTAGTGTTCACCGGGCAAGTAACAGCCGGAGATGTGGGGCGATGGAGACTGTCAAAAGGAAAAGGTGGGTCAGTTGAAACCTCGGCAGTAGGCTCGGGAATCGGCCCATTAGGAGGAACTTGAACTGGCAGCGCAATGGTCGGAGAGGGAGCGCCCGATACGACCGAAGTCCTATCAACTTGAAAAGCTGCGGTAAACTTTAATGACNGCGCTTCCTGTGGGATTCAACTGATTTTGGCTGGGCGCTATGCTGCTGTTTGACGGAAGGACAAGGAAGTGCTAGAGGGCGCATCTGGGATGGGGGATATACCAAGCGGTAGATATTAGTCTGAGAAGACATCGGTGAGACGGCAGTTATCTGCGTGGTTACACTGTCAGTCCTTTTATCTTCGGGTACCAGATTTGATAGATTAAGATGAGCACTTCTGCGGGGTAGTTGGAAGGGCGAAAGGGACTGCGCTTCATCTATATCTACCGGTATTGATTGCGACCAAAGGAGATGATGTCGATGGATCAGCGTTTTCGCAGCAGGTATACGCGGAGATGGGGTGTCACTGCCCTCATTAGGTTTATTCTCAGACAGACTGGTAATAGATTTGTGGGGTGCAGAGTTTGGACAGGAAATTGAGCGGCGTAAGTAGGGGAGGGGTTGGTAGTGCAAATTGCTTGAAGGTGTAGTTTTCGATGGGTTTTGTATTTTGTTCCCGGTAGTGTTCACCGGGCAAGTAACAGCCGGAGATGTGGGGCGATGGAGACTGTCAAAAGGAAAAGGTGGGTCAGTTGAAACCTCGGCAGTAGGCTCGGGAATCGGCCCATTAGGAGGAACTTGAACTGGCAGCGCAATGGTCGGAGAGGGAGCGCCCGATACGACCGAAGTCCTATCAACTTGAAAAGCTGCGGTAAACTTTAATGACCGTAATATATCTCTATGGAAAGAAGTTTTATCCATAAAGATCTTGATGTGTATATTAGGCGTATAGTTAGTGATGTTCACCTTGTTTGACATAAACTCCTTAGCAGAAAATTCATCACTAAATTAAAATAAAATTGGACAGCTATTCTTCGGGATGTTTTCCGGACACTAGAACACAGACAGGAGTTGTGGATTATGCTACAAATATTGAGAATGGTAGATGCGACCAGTGGCAGTGGGAGGCGGTCGGGTACATTGAAGACAACAGCGTTCTTCGCACTCGCATTACGTTTGTGAGCTTCCTTAGTTACGCAGTCAAAAACGCGTCCTATGGCAGATAGATTGCTGGCATTATTTTCATTGGAAGGGTCAATTAAGCTGACTAATGGGGGTAATTTCTATGACAGGCCTTCGATCTGTTGTACTTTGATTTCTAGGTCCCTTATTCTTTTCGAGACATCAAGAGTTTTGGGACCAGAATAACTAAATATGCCAATAAGCGGAACTGAGCGTGTTTTAGCGGGAATCAGGAGTTTTAAGGGTTTTCTTAGAATTACGATGCGGCGCTGACGTCGCTTTGGTTGGGCTGGTGAAGGCATCACACCGGTTGTAGAAAGTGAGGGACGTCTGAAATGGCTATGAGAGGCTCCAAACTTTTGGTAACAGACAAGGGGATGGTGTCAAAAAGTTTGGAAGCATATAGGTGAGAAGAAAAACGGAGAGGCTAATTAGCAAAATTGCTCCTGAAATTAGATGGATTGACGGGTAGAATATGTGGTTAGCAGCACAAAGACCTTTAAAGTAGGTCCAGGCGGGAGCTGAATATATGACCGTCCAGGCTTGAAGCAAATGATGACAGAAGTTTCAGTGAGAGGTGGGGTTGGAGGTAAATGGTCAGAAAAATTTAAGGAATATTTTTTACTAGGAAAACGGTTCTAGTCATGCTAAAAATACTACAATAACAAACTACATTGCAGAAGACAGCAGCGAGAACAACTCATAGCGAGGAACGGCGTACCGCAGTTTTTCCTTACGGATTTTAATATTTTGAGTCAGGTGGGTGGTAGGAACACACAACCAAAAATCTTGTTTTTGGAAGGCTGGTCGCACTACAAAAAACCTCAGAAAAACAGTCTAATTTTTGATGGTTTGAAGGGATTGTGAGGAAGGGAGCTCTGCTTAATGGTGACCCAAAATGTACGAAATAAAACTGGCCATCAAGTAATAACAGATCCTGGCAGCCAAAGTCAGCAGCAATCGAAACTTTATCCAACGATTTGACCATATCAAAAACTCGGATATATTTTGACCAAAACTACAAGTCTATAGACATCGGAACTTTGTCATTGATAAATGCGGCGTCTGAATCCACTATTCAATTTATTATCTCAGATTATGCCGATGGCACTAAGCAATGTGCTCACCCGGGACGCTAGCAATATTCCACTTTCCTTTCGTTCAAACTTTTCTCATATTTGGAAGTCTTGCCATCTGGATGCACCTGAAAACTAAACAGTTGTGTCTCCAAATACACTAACACTTCCGAAACAGAGATCGCCCATGACGGATGGACCGTGGATAATGGAAGCTTTTTTCAGGTTTTGGATTCTCTTTTATCCTTTGATTGCCTGCAATCACTTGCTAACAATGCCGTAGTTTCAAGAAGCTGGACATGTTCTTCGCAATCCGACTGAAAAACTTTAATCCAAACACATCACACAAAAACTGTTTCACCAGTACAGTCCTTAACAAGCTAATTCTCATCGGACTAGTAACAGCAAAGGTGGTGCATCGTTCATAGTTAACCACAACATTGTACCACTGCAAATATCTCATGACATGCATGTATGATGAAATAACAATGATCAGAGCACATATCAAAGAATAATAAAAACAAGAAGGATCTGCAATGGTGAACAATAAAATATATTGATCTCCCGAATCTAGGACCGTGCACCTTCTAGAAAACGTGAATCTCGCAGGTCGTGTTCTAGTACCGCAATGGAGGTGGGAATTGAAACATCCATAATTGATCCACCACTTCGTGTGCACAATTACATAGCGATGCCTAGCGCACGTTGGTTTCCGCACCAATTCTCGCCGACTTCCAAGAGTAAATCGCCCTGCGCTAAACCCTTATCTGCACTGAAACACTTCCGCCTCTTCTGAGATAGGATAATTAATCCACCCTTCAGCATTTCCAAAATGGGTTCACCAAAATTTGAGCCCGTCGACAAGGACCGACGAAAGCATGAATAGAATTATAATAATACATTCATTAGATTGTCACAAAGCAATAGCAATTTGTTTTGCATCAACACCTCTAGCTCCTACCGGTTAACGGGTATCGAAATCACAGGGTGAGCTTTGGAATCATTTCGGCTTAGGCGAGAAAAGTCATCTACCATTCGATGACCATGTTTTATTGATTACAAAACTTCACTTAAGCAGCGCACCATTCACTGTCATATGCCACTGTAACGGCTAGCTTCAGTTTAACCCACTCGCCTAACTGTCTCTTTGGACGACAATACCTGCAAACCGCTATTGTAAGGCATTCCTCGATCGAGAGAGCGTGTCCAAGTCCACGCTCCTTTGAAACCGCTTCCCTTGTCGCTAGAAGTTGCGTGGTTTGCTTCGTCCAGCATTGGAGCGCATCAACATTTTTCGAAAGACTGTGGTTAACGGTTACGCGATGAACTCCAGGCATATAAAAAGCAACCCCATCACTCTTATTCTTTTCTGCCTTGTTTGAAAACAACAAATGCAATAGTGTAGCCTGCTGAAATAACTCTCCCAAAAGTAGACTCGCTATTTGCTGTGAACATAATCTTACTAACAGACGACGATAGCTTCCATATTTCCTGACTGCTGGAGGGGTTGCTGGCATTCCGTTTACTGTTCAGAATTGAATTCGTATCCTCGCTAGAACCCGTGATCAACCGACTTATTCATCTGATTCACTGAAGTGTTTAACGATCAATTCCGTAAAATAATGAGTGCTGGATAAGACAGCCGAATGTTTGACCATGTCCGATATGGCGGCCAGAGCCTATTCGTTACTTATTCGGGTTATCGAAATCCTCCAAAATTGACAAAACTGCATAGGCCTTTCGCCATGGTAGTTGCCTTCGCAAGGTTGCTCATAGATGTCAGATATTATTCGACGTAAACGTCACGCATTACAACATGAAATACCGCTACTGAAAACTGATAGCTGAATAAGAGCCCTGCCTTCTTCAAAGCTCAGCTGGCGCAGAACGAAGATGAAGCAGTTCCATCAGGATGTAAAACCATTTTGTAATGTCTTATTTCAATTCTATCCTACCTGGACACCAAAGAACCCAAAAAGCTTCATGAATCACTTACTTCGTTTGCAGAAAAAGATCCGCAGCATAAAAGGGTGTGGAAACTGGACTACTGTGCATCTGAAGAATCACACCGATTTAATTGCGAACCAAATTAGTGTCTTGGAATAAGTGGTTGTCTGAAAACTGTCATTGATAGGACGCTGCACACTGAAAACCGGTACTATGCTCCATGAATAGGAACGAAAATTCTTATCCCGTCATGGATGGGCTCACCTTATTTGCGATCGGGTGTGGTTTCATGACGGACCTGTACCTCAGGTTCCAGTTCAAGTTCTAGATAGATCACAGGATTACACGGCGAGGTGCCTGATCGTTTAGGTTCTTGCGCCGAGCGATCCCTGGATTTGTCGATGCTTCGGCAACAGTAAGTTTAAATACCTTCTTCAGTTCCTACAAGGAAGGAAACAATTAAGGAGGCTTCTCCCTCTCGACCATCTCCTAAGCCCCAAATTTCACGCCCTGTCCTCTCCAAGCACAGATAGCAATATGTTGCATAGTCGCCATTTCAATTTGCGCATTGACCCCATCTCGATCACGTCCTCCGGTAGCTCGTTTCAGTCATTCACTACTCGTGCAGCGAACCATTTTATCCCTAACCCGTTCGTTACGTGTTCTCGCACAATAGTTTTCACTTAGCTCTTAGTACCATTCCTTCTTATCTGGAATAGAGACCCACGGTGTTCGCGTATCTTGAAGGCCTCCCTATAGCTTTCCAGGGAGTACAAGCCAAGTGCCCTCTGTACATATCCCATATGCCTCAAATGTCCAAACCAGCCTGCGAAACACTTTGAACCTGGCTCTAAAGCTTTTCTATCTCTTATCATTTACGATCTCCACGCCCGGAAACAGTATTCCAAGTGCGGTCGGACAAATGCCTTGAGCAGCGGCAGAAGAACGCTAAGCCTTCTGGATCTTACAGTCCTCCATATTTGACGTAAGGGACACCACGTCTTCTTGACCGCTTTCTGATATTGCAGACTAAGTTTGTAGTCCGCACTCACGACTAGCCCGAGATCTGCTGCCTGCTGAGTTTGTTCCTTTGTGACCTGTTACGCAAGTGGACCCATATAGCGAGGATAATTTGCATCTCCTTCCACGAGCCGCTGACGTTTGTTCAGGTTCAACGGAAGACACCAGCTCACCGAACACTGGTAGGCTTTATCCAGATGATTCTAAATAGCCTCCCTGTTTGCTGTCCCTAATGGTTTGATGTCGTAAGCAAACATGAGACATGAATTTTCGCATCCACCATCTATATCGCTGACATATATCAGGAGGAGCGGTGACCCTAAGACAGAACCCCGAGGCACTCCGCTGTGTAGCAAGTCTCTGTCAGATAGACACCCCTTGGCTCTCGTCATGAAAGATCGACCTTTCAGGCTTTGTGCTATCCAGTTTTTCACCTTAGCATTTACTCCGAAAGCCTCTGCTTTCTGGTCAAGAAGCCCGCGGTTCACGGAATCAAAGACCTTCTGAAGCTCGAATACCAGACATACATTCTCGCCCCTGTCATTTCTACCTGTTACTATGTCTAGGAAGCTTATCAAGATGGTCAGACAGGAAAGTTTGTGCAAAAAACCGTGCTGCACTATCGTCATCTAACTGCTGACTTCTGGGTGACTGATAATTATCTCGTGAAGGACTCTCAGTTTTCTTCATGATGGATGTCAGACTCACGGTCTATAGCTGCCACAGTCATCTCTCCCCACGCCCTTATGCACCGGTATGACGGTCGACGTCAACCAATCCGCGGGGAGCCCCCCTTCGTTCGGGGATGCATTAAAGATCTGGATGCGAGATTTCACCAAAACCTCCGCTAGTGGCTTTGCTATCGCCAGGTGGATCCCATCAAGCCTTGTTGATTTCCACGCGTCCAGTATTTAGGCTGTCCCACACATTTCCTCCGTGATTGCTCCATCCGGCATCTCCACCAAAAGGGTAACGGGGCCTCGTGTTTTCCCCTGTGTCCCTTGACCTCGCCTATGTACCTGGAAAAATTCCAACAGGCAGTTTTCTCCTGACTGCCGGTCGATCCGGCTCCCTAACGGTTTTTTACTCTATCCACGGCCTTTCGCAAAGCTGTCCCAGTCTACAAAAAATTATGATAGGCTTAGAGGTTGCTTTTAGCGGCCCCAGCGATCCGCTACTCTTAGACAGTTCGGCGCTGTCGTTGGGTGCGGAATATTCTGTTTCTCTTCGCTATGTACCTCAGGTAATCCCTGTATCTCTATGTGTTCAGGTTAGCGTCCCTGAATTCCGGAAACTCCCGCTCTGCATATTTCGTCGTTAAAGCGCCAAATTTCGATTACAACAATTCTCCAAATCTCGGTTTTTTCAAGGCAATGCTAAGTTGAACCGCACCTTTTTTCCCCATAGAGAGTCCTCTAAAGCTTCTAAAGCTAATTCGCCCTTAATTGATAGGGACGTTAACAAAGACTTATTTTTTGAAAACCTTTGAACGTAAAATTTCATTAGGCTGACTTTAATTCTCTGTAAACACTTGGCGCATCATTTTACGCCCGGGAGCGTGTCGCCTGCCAGAGGCCCGAGAGCGACCAAATGCTTTGAGATTCGATTATCATATGGGTTACCATTCCTACCTCTATTCTGCTCCAAAACTCACTAAGCACTAAGAGCCACTACGCTAGCCAGTAAATTGAAAATCGCTCTCTTGTAGCCTCAAGAGTAACACCATTCAAACGAGCCTACCTGGAAAATAGTCCCTGTCCTGAAGTTGGGCTTTAGCATGAAGAACCGTTGGCAGAGGTAGCGCTTTCAACATATCCATTTACCTATTTCCCATCAAGAAAAGTTGTCTCGATCAAAATCCGCGAAAATATTTTCAGCAATTCACCAATGGATGTGTTCAGACTTACACTTCCAACCTCTAAAGGGAGTTCAAAACTATCAGTAAATCGCTTCTGGTTAAAAAGGCATGCGCCGGTGTATCTGGTTCAGTATTTATCAGGAATATCTATTTTTGGCTTCTTTATTTGCGCCGGAATCATGCTGAGATACGTGGCAGAGATGATCCACACAGATCTGAAGCAATGCACTGACCACCAGAAGACTTACAGAAGACTGGTGCAGCAGACCTCGGTGGGGTTTGGAAAAGCTCCTCGGATAACAACTGCCTTTCACAGGGCACCTGTCGATGCGATGTATATGAAACAAAGACTTCTACCTGACGCCAACGTTTACCAGCCTGAAAGGCCCAGTGAGCAAAATTTCTTACAATTTGCCGATTTGCGAGTGCCTATGCAACTCGCACATCTGCCTTCGCGAACAAAAACCAGATGCAAAGTATCAATTATTCCCGTTCTTCTCAAGTTGGCAACCAGAACTCTCTGTTCATTTAAGAAGTGGCTTTGTTGGATCACCTGCTATCGAGCATGAATATTGAAAAGTCGGCACATCTCACGAAAGTTTGGTTCCCTGCAGCTATCATAGATCCCCAGACGCTTGTTCAAATTGACAACTGCGACTCGAAGCAACGTATCTGAGATTCTATCTACGGTTTTGATGGAATTCAATCAGCCAAGCAATCTAACTTCTCTAGTGCATTTTTACATTGAAACTGCTCATCAACATAGACCGTCACATGTTCTTGCTCTCAGAACTAGTATTGTACTGAAACAAGGCCGGCACCAGCACATGCCCATTAAGTCCAGCCCAGTTAACACGCACTCTTCAACAGTTTCTCTAACTATACCTTGAGGAAAAAGATGCAAATAAATCAATATGTGCCTCACCTCTTGTACTCCAAATTTGATTCGTTTTCTGAACCGTAAGAACACAAAGTAACCAAATCTTGAGCCATCTAATGAAGGCAATTCACAATGCTCCAACTTTAAATCAGAGGTCAAGCGTTCCAGGGCAGTGCTATTTCTACACACAGCGCTATTACACCCAGGCGTCTTCTTTCCATGCATTCTCTTTTTCGGAACAACAAAAACAGGACAAGTGCACGAAGTTTCCTGATCTAATGTCCTAGATTTGCTGTCGGCTGGCTCATGCATCTTATTCGTTAAATTTGCCGCTACCCTGAGTTAAGCTTTTGCTCTTTCCTTTTAGTTTCTTCCTCCTCTACCTGAAAGCATGATTGAAACTTGTCAGCGTCCAGGGCAACCTTCTAAAATGTTTGTGATAAGTTACCCGAGTTGTGAACAGTTTCATCTAACACCCGGCCACCGTGACAATCCGTTCCAAATAACAAAATGTAGAAAATCAAAGAAAAGCGAAGAAAGCGCAAAGCAAAGTCAGAGGTCCGTTAAGCTAAAAATTAAACACTATCAGCTTGTCGGGTCAAATCGGAAGTGTCACAAATATCCCGACAATGCGAAAAAAATGAATAGTCCAGGTACTCCAGAACAAAAAAGACTCAGAGTTTAAGTCAAAAAAGCAAATAACTCGATGAAAACGAAAAATGTATTCTTCGTCTAAGGTGACTCTAAATATACCAAAGAAAATTGTCCAGCTGTCAAGCAATAACAGATCCCGGCCGACAATGTTAGCAGCACTCGACTCTTCATCATCGGTCTGACCATAGAAAAAATTCGGAGAAGGTTAAATCAAAATCACGAGTCTGTAAACATTGGAACTTCATTATTGATAAATGCGGTATCTGGAGCAAATAGTTGTAACTGATACGGCCATACATAGGCGCATTCGTCTTAAGGGCGAACGCCAAAAATAAACCGGTATGTATGCACAGTCGAGCCTGAATCGAGATGGTCTATATCCGCATGTGCATTGGAAGGAAAAGTGGAGTGGTTAAACGAACAATAGGGTAAATGAAGAGCGCCTCTCGGGAAAAGACGGAAACTGAAATACATAGACCTGCGTTTACGACGCTTCCACACTCGCAACCGCTTGCGCAGACGAGACCGACAATTCGAACTTGACCGGCTTCATCTGACGTGAAACGATTGTAAGGTAAAATTGTTATTTGTTCTGAGCTGAGTTTATTCATCACCGTGAGATCAGGTTGGCAACACACGAGACCACATATCTCCATTGAATTTCAGATCATGCACCCAAGCCTTATGCTCTAGTAAGGGTCCAGCCTGCAAAATACTAGCGCTGCCACCGATCCGCCTAAAGTTCTATGGCCCGTGGACATTCACGATCGACTGGAATGCTCGTTTCACAATTAAAACCAGGAGGACATGCGAAACTCTTTATCCCTATCGCCCGTAAATGCCAAGTTCCCCATAAGATTTGGCAGCATTACCTGTACTCAGGGTCACCTGAAATTAGGAACGCCAGGTGTTTACAAAGTTCATGAACTGGTCATTTCACAGGATCTATTTCTGCTCAATTTGGAGCTAATGTTCGTGCAGCAAGCTGAGGGCCTGCGTGCAAATAACCCGACGCAGTCCGGTGCATGTTCTTGCTGGCTTCCCTCGGTAACCTCAAAGAGAGCTGCGGCTAGAGGCGCCAGATTATTCGAAAACTTCTTGCAGGATCGTTGGTCCGAGTGTATCCAACAATCTACGATATCCATCACTTGGTTAGTGAGCTAACGGTTTGTAAGTAAAGATCGGACGTGACACCCTCAGCTAATGTGGCGTTTCCGATTTCTTTCGAATAGTTCGGGTCTTAACCAACACTGGGGTTTTGGAATTACCTTTAATGACCGTCAGAAATCTGTGTATAAACGTCTCAGCTGTAGGGAGGAACGTCCGTGGATGCCTTCTGCTTAGACTTCAGCAAAGCTCTTAGCTTTGTCATTCACTTCCTACTGCTTCCAAAAATTCAAACTCATGTAATAGTTGATGGTTTTAAGCTTGTCCATTGGCATCCTGACGGAACAAAACGTTCTGCCTTCTTGCTATGAGTGAGAGTACGATTTTGTTGATGATCATCACCAGGGGTCGGTTCCAGTGAGACATTTTCTCTCTACCTACTGAATTTCCCAGATGGCTATCACTTCCATGATCCAAAACCGAACAAGATGGAAAAATTATCGAAAAGGGGAACAGGCCCTGGCTGGGGATCATATGGGACAGTGCACAGTAAGATGAACTAGGGCCAGCCATTCCACGTAGGAGGACAAACTGGCTGGTAGAGGTATATTAGGGCATCGTTGAGCTCCACTTAATATACTTCGCCAGGCTTGGACAAGATTCTCAAGGAAAGATGGCGGGCGTCCGGAAAAATTACAGTGATTAGCAGGCAGTCTCTTTGAGGGGCAACAAGACTGATAATTTAAAGAGAGGTTAGATACAGCAAGTTCTCCCCTATTAGAAAAGAGACGTTTGGATTGAACCTGGGAGTGATGCACTCAAAATATTGGGAAGCCTAGTAAGGGTAGGCGCAGATGATTTCGTTCAGCAAACTAATGAGAAAATAACAAATGAAAGCAGATCTAGGTAACCGAAGCAACGGTTGGGGTTAAACAAAAGAAAGACGTCCTCATTATGGGAGTAGTTTGAAGTTAAATCAACTAAATATAAAGTTATTTCGGAAGTTATTAAACGTAACGTTGGTAGAAGTTATCTTGAAAATAGACTTTTGACTAGCCTTCCGTTCACATAAAACTCACTGCACAGGAAGTTGTAGCTTCCAATGTACCCGAACCATTTAACAAATCTGGTACGCCCAAGTAATAATTGTCCCTCGACTGGAGTGTGAGTAGGAACATGTGCGCACAATTTCAGCCATTCCGGTTCATCGGCTCATAAGCTGCGAATTATACAGAATCTCATACAGTTGCCCAAGCTTAACCAGATTTTCCCGAATGCCAATTTAATGACTGCAGGCATTCGTTTGCACTCCAGGCCACTGCTTCCACGTGGGGTCTGAGCTGAACTGAAGCTTTGCCGTAGCCTTGGCCATTCGTATAAGCCGATAACCATGTTCAGACTTTTTGCTAAAGCACAATAGAAACCAGGAATAAGCTTCAGTGTTTACCCCGTTCAAATATAGTTCTTTGTCTTTGTTTTTTGGCATGAATTTTGTAGGTCAAGTAATCAGCACGTTCACAAATGAACAACTGATAATGTGAGAAGCCTGCCTCGAAAATTCATGACCAACCTCTGCGTTGTGGCTCGTGTGCGACCCCTGTTCAGAACGTTAGTGATTTTACGTACACGTATTCGACGTTTTTCACACCATGTTTTCAGTACAATGTGCTATAAAAGCTGCGTATTCCAATTAAATCGCTGCTATTTTTCAGAACACATTTCGAGGATTTTATCAGGAAACCCCATCATCTTGATTATAAAAGCTACTAAAATGTCCAAAGAAATATGTATACAATTGCAGTCATATTATGTGACAAAGAGCTCGATGTCCCCTTAAAACAGTCGAATAGGGCCTCTTTCTTATGTGTGTTAATTTCGTAGAATTTCTCGACAATCTTGTTGATAAAATCATAAACTGATAGTTTACGTCATTTTTTCGCTCGATAAAAGCAAAATCGCGAAAAAAACTAATTATTTTTTATGGCCCGATGCATTCTTTGATCGATTATTGTTAAAAGATTAACCAACTCTCTAGTAATTAAAGAGTTTGCCTTGTGAACGCCTGAAAGCGTTCCATGCGTTATTGAAACGTTAGTTATGCGTTCTTCGCCTAGGCAAGGCTTCCTTGGCGGTCTTAATTATGTTCGATTGCAAAGGTCACTCCATCACGTGATTTTCTCATAAAGATTTTCTGGTTGTGGGTTTTTTTGTGTGCAGTATTATTTTTAACTACTTTTGGGTAACTGACATAGCAGCTGGTTTATAAATAACATCAGTGAGTTGCGTTAGGAAAGGGCACTTGTGCATACAGTCGGAAGCATGGGGAATCTGGGCGTCCATAACCTGTGTTAAGTTACGCTTCCTAAGATTTGCTTTGCACAAACATTTGTACTAGAATGCTATTAGGCTTTAATCAATAGTTTTTGTGTGGAACTTTAGTGAAGTGCTTTATTGGCCGTTTACGGGGGTTTTTGCTAAATGGTACCCAAAACAACCGTTGAGTAGTACAAATTGCTTGTCCCTTTTGGAGACTGTAAGGAGTCGGTTTAGGGACGGTTTTAGGAATGTTTCATACTAGCTTTTGGAATGTTTTCGTTCGCTGAAGTCACACGTTAGTTGCATCTTCATCTTTTGGAGTAAAAGATAGAAGGACCTCATGGTGAACAACGACGGCATCCCACTTACGCATTTGCGAGTTGCCATTGCCTCACCAAATGCTCGCCGAGACGTCGTTTGAGGACATTCTTGCAATTTTCTTACACCACGGCAGACTGGAAGGAGTTCTTTTGGTTTGTATCAAGTATGGATAAACAAAATGCCAGAGAGGGATATTGGTTCAATTTTCCGAAGCTTAGTCTAGTGGCCTTGTGAGATTAAAATCAAATAATGGGCAATTTGAGTGCAATTCTGGATCCACATAAACATTTTGACCACCAAGGACTCAAAAGTACCCAGTATTATACCATTTAGGCCGTGATAATCGGAATTCTTAGCTGATCCCGCGAAATCTGTCATCCAGCCGCATGGTATGCCATTACATCGGTTTCATATCCTATATTTCAGTAGTGAAGCATGTTTGTTCACAAGATGACTGTGAATGACTTTTAAACGGCTAATTTTACTGCCTCCATAGGTTTCAGGCACATCTTGATCATATCAAAAACTGTTTCTCTGCGCATCAGTTTGTAAGATGAAATTAATGCAACGTACTGTCATTTTCAAAACTTTCAAACAAATTAGCCAACTGTGGAATTTTAGCTTCAAGGAACGATCATAAGGAAGATGCCCTCAAAATGCCTCTCTTATCTGAATTTTTATGCAAATCATGGAAATCATTGAAGTGCTAGATTTTT
This sequence comes from Fasciolopsis buskii, assembly GCA_008360955.1. Classification (NCBI taxonomy): domain Eukaryota; kingdom Metazoa; phylum Platyhelminthes; class Trematoda; order Plagiorchiida; family Fasciolidae; genus Fasciolopsis; species Fasciolopsis buskii. The sequence continues at coordinate 164,082 of LUCM01003232.1, read as the reverse complement.
GAGTTTGTTAAGCAAACATTTTTTGGCTTCCAAAACAGCCCTGGGAATGATATAAATTTATTTTTGACCATCAACTTTGGACAAGGTTACTAGTAATCTTACCTATTACGTGCTTGCATAAATTTCAAATCTTTTTCCGTAAATGCTTAGGGATATAAAACGACGATCAATGGGCAACTTTTGTCTTGTGTTGTTGCAGAAATAGCAGAGGTAAATAGTTTTAAAAAATTCAAAACACCAGTAGAAATATCATTTGCAATATTGCTTTTACAAACTCTAGGACATGTGGCTGAATTTACGAATGATAGCTGATGTCAGATTTAAGCGAAATTATATTGCGGACGCCCCTCCTGTCTGGTTTATTTTTACTCTTAACCGTATTATGTCCCTAGTAATTTTATTAAAAATTGGTTTGCTCAACAGGAGTTTTCAACTGCACTGAAATATGATCTCGTACGTTTTGATAGTTTCCGTTTTCTACACCTCCACAGATATCATAACAAGCTCTCAATTATCTAGATCACTTGTGATGTTAGTGCCGACTACAAAACAAAGCAGTTGTTAATGGGTTACTTTAGAGCAAACAATTTTCGGATTGTTTTTCTTGGTATTTACTTAAATATGCACATAATTCAACGGTGATGTGACCTAAAAACTTATGTACTAATTTCATCGCCTCGGTAATTGAGAAGATGATGTTATTTTGAAAAGCCCAATATATTTACCATGTTTGTGTTGCTACGATCGGCATTATTCACAATAATTAGTTTAGGATATTTTATGTTGAAATTAATTCTGATGTGTACGATAACACAAGGATGATTTCATATTTTGCTAAGGTAAACTGATTTGGTTAGGTTGAAACGTAGTTATTTCACCACAGTAAATTATTTTAAGTCATTTCAGATTCAAAATGACGCTCTTTTATAGTCTTGAGAAATTCCAGAGGATCGTTGCAGTTTTGCAAAACCAAAGCTTTACATCCGCTTTTTAAACTAATCGCAAACCGTCTTTTTGTCTTATATTTGGAATCTCTAATAAGCTGCAAACTGCTAAATCGTATTTCGCAGAGAAATAAAATAAAACTTGAAACTAAAACTTAAGAAACTTGGAGTTTAATGGTGATCTCACACAATCCGCTCTAATAAATTTTATGCTGCTTCAAGCAACTATTGGCAAAACAAATTCTAAATGCATGTTTGTATTATCTTTAGACAAAAATTGTTGACCAAGATGTTCTGTAAACAGGGTATAGAACTGCACTGTTCCTTCCAACTGACTGCTGGCAGGCAACTGCAAAGGAAATTACGTTGCTTTCCACGTCTGATTAAGCTGCATAACTTGGCTTTTAAGATTTTAGAATGATTTGCCATCTCTTGTATGAGTAACGCGTACTAAGTAAGTTTGATTGGAGGTTTAAGACGGTTCTCATGTTTTTTAAACTGTAGGGCCTTGAACTTAATGATAAACTCCAGTGAAAATAATCATCTTTTAGTTGATTTCATGAATGTTCCTATTTTCAAATATGTAAATCATCTTAAGGAAGGCAGTAAATATCACTAAACTATAAGCATGTTAAGATAAAAAGCCCACTATGTTTACTGAACAAAACATTTTAGTCAGGTAATCCATCTGGCAAACATTTTGTACATAAGGTTTGCAACCTCCAATAAAAAGATATCTTTATAACCGCTGACTGTTTTGTCTGAGGTAAATTGTCTGAAATCCAAACATTTCTTCAGTGAACAAGTCGACGATGCTGTGGAGTGTATAAGCATCCGTGGCCAACAAATTCTTCTCACAGACCTACAGGAAGTAAAGTGCAGATTAGTGGCTGATAACCGCAAAAGACGGAGGATATTCACATTTGACCACATCTTTGCACCTTCTGATGACAAAGATGATCAAGTTTTACAAGCGGAGGTAGGTGCCCAGAATGTGCCTTAAAGTACCTTTTCATTATTTACGCAGATATTCAGTGTTCTTGGAACTGAAGCCTTAAATTCAATATTTGATGGATATAATAGCAGTTTGTTTGCCTATGGTCAGACAGGAACTGGGAAAACATATACGATTTTTGGAACAAAAGTGAGTCTATAGTTTTCTATTATGACCTTGTATAATTCGCATCAGCTGGTCTGTCAATAATTGTACTTTAGCGATACAACAAAAGTGAGCTAACGTCAGGAATGATCTATCTTACTGTAAAATTATCTTGAGTAAGAATATACTTTCCGCCGTAAAACAAAGCATATATTATATGTTTTGAAAATTTTATTTTCCACAAAATTCACCATGGTGCAAAGCCGGCATTTATAACCCGGTGTACTTTGGAATATCTAGTAAGAGGACACTACTTTAGCTGGAACTCCATCAACGAAATCTGCCCATTGAGGTACTAAACAGAAACTAAGTATTCCTTGGCTCTTCTGGACTGTTTAGGGCACAGATAAGACTAAAGCTTTATTTTTCATGAACACATCCAGAAATGATTACATATGTCTAGAAAGTATTTAGTCCGTTCAAATAAATTAAGAATCAAATTTTGTGCACATAGCGATAAAATACAAGACTGCTGAAAAATCTCGTCTATGGTTATGAAAAATTCTGACTGAGGATTTGCCTGTGAGAAAATGTTGCGAAATCTTAGTCCGGAACAAACGGCTGATGGATAATACCGCACTCCGATTCATAGGTGGAATAATCTAAACTGCTTCAGTTTACGAGGTATAAATATTTCTCATCCAATTTGAAGCCGGCCCAGGATCCCTTCACTTATGTGCTCTTCGTATAAAACTAGAAATTTCAAATGTCTAATATGTTCTGTTTATAATTATGCCTTCAAGGGCGGTTACTCAGTTTAAAAGTTACTTGCAATTCTTTAGAAATCTGGATTTGACCGTGCTTATTAAAGTAAACATCAAAAATTAGTGGTTATACCGTCGCACACCAAAATGATCATCCAAATACCGATGTGATTTGAGCACAATTCTAATAGCAAGGATTGTACACTACTTATAGCTATCAAATGTCACTGGTATAAAATTTAAAATCTTGTGTCAGTATGGATCATAAGGCAAATGCTGTATTTATTCCAAGAATTGCGATGAAAAGAGAACCCGAAACAAATTCCAATCATTTTTTACAATCTAAAATTAATGCATTGCACATAATGTTAATATTACCATTGGTTTAGGGATAGCATTTTATTGCGACCTTTGTGCTCAAACATCATGAGTTTGAGGGCCACGACAACCGGTCATCTTCCATAAATGGTGTTCTTAGCTCGCTCAGCTCCCTTCCTAGCAACAATGCCTCTTTTTAGGTTGTTAAATAAAAAAAGAATGACAAATATTACCAAGGTAAGGGGAAATTACAAAGCCGTTAAGATGTTTACCTTAACTGGTACAAAGTGTTTTCATTGCAGAGCTGGTGATAACTTTGCAGCGATTTAGCGTTAGAACATGTCTACTGTATCATATGTAGGGGGTGAGTTTCCAGTAAATCACATATTTTCATATTATTTGGGCAATTGTAGAATATTCTGGGAACTGACTTGCCAAATAAATTATACAAATTGGAAGATTATGTGTCGGTTTGATCTCAGTGCTATATTTGTGTTGAATGGAAATCATTTTGAATCATTGTTTTGTGAAATAAACGTTTTGGTTTTCTTTCTTTCGTAAAACCTTAGGAAAAAATAATAGTTTTTCCGTTTCAAAAATCTGAAGCCTACCTTCAGATTTGTGATACTTATTTTCTGAGGAAAGAAATTGCCACAATTTTGGGCAACTCATATATAAGTTATATTGTCTGCCAATAATTCTGCTTGAAAAGAGAGCTAAATCCGAACAGGAGCTTTATGTCAATTATTTCGGACTTCAAAATGAGCTCACGTTGGAAGTATTTATCAAGGAAAAACATGCACAGAAAATTTAGCTGAAATAAAATGGTTTTCGATTTGCTCAAATCTAGCCAAAGACCGGTTATCTGTAGTGCTTCTTTATAGGCTACAACTATAGGTGGAGCAAATGGAAGCTCTGTTTTAATTTGGCATCCGTTTATAACTTGCATAGAATACAAATTATACGTCAGGCGAGTTGTATAATCTCACCCAAATTGCAAGCTCTAAAGAAAAACTTTATCAAGGGCAGGTATAGTGAATAAGCCTGCGATTAATGCTTTGCTTGGTTGATTGACCAACTGAGTGTGAAATCTTAATAGGTACTCTAAGATGAGAGTGAAACTCAAACTAATTAATACATTTCTCCAACAGTTATTATTAGGGTACTAATCACTTGTGTAAATGGTTCTTCTGTTTGCTCATTTTTCCAGGACGCACCGGGTTTGCTTCCTCGACTGTGCAACGTGAGTTTACCAATTTAAATTAAGGAAGGTTTTATTCTCGGACGAATTATAGCCACATAGTATTACTGTTCTCTTACTAACCTAGGAAATGTTCGGTTCACTTTGCTCCATATGAACAAACATTTAAGAAAAATGTATATCACGTTGTTTGAGTCGGTGATCTTTGATTCAAAAAGCATAAAACAACTGTATTTAATCAGATCCGGTTTCGCATTGTTTAAGCCGTTAGGAGGAAACTTTCGTTTTAACCCTTTTAAAGGTATGAAAATGGGTTGATTGGTCTGACACTCAAAACCTAACCCCGTATGTTGCAGTCTTAATATGAAAGATTCTAGAGAGATAACGCATAATGATTTATAAGTATACTTATCAAGTTGGCCACCAGATATTTTATGTGCCATGGTTATTTTGTCAGGCAACCTCTAAAGATTATTTCGGGGAGGTCTAAATCCTCAGCCTGACATCCTAATAAGATTAGTCAATGCGGAAAAGGAATTTCCTTGTGCGGCTCGCAATAGGTAGTCTTTAGTTCCACCGACAACCAAAAAATTGGATTTCTGCAGCACTTATGACAACTATTTGGTTGTTAATGTCTGCCTGCACAATTTATACACGGCGAAAATACGAATAATGTGTTCAATGCAAGCATTGTTTACTGAGCTTAATTGAATAAGGTAAAATCCGATGTTTCTGAGATTATTTTCTCACTACTGTCAGACGTCATTTGCCTGCATGGTTGCATTTATATACATTGTTATGATTTCACGAGTTTCCTGTACAATGTAGCTTTTGGTTATCTTCGCTCTTCTAGGCTTTGCTCGATCACGTGAAAAGAAATTCCGATGTAGACGTCACCTTTAATCAACAAATCAGGTGAGCAAATAGGAAAATTTGCATATCATCCCGATTCGTTCTCATTCGTTTACTTGAAAGAAAAACTTCTGCCTACGATCGGTTTTACCTTTCCAGGTAGAACTATGTTAACTAAATGCGGGCGAACAGACCCTTGCTTTTGGGAACTGTTCAAAGTAAGGATATAATTTTGCAGAATTTTTACCATGAAAGTAGAAAATTACTAAGGCAAGCAATAGGGCATCTTGTTAGGATAAAATATTTCGGATGAGCGGATACTTCACACTTCATGCGATAAGAATTAACAAAGCCAAATTGTGCGATTGTGAATATTGGCATTAGTGAAGAAAGTTTTGCAACGAAACGGTCCTATTAGCAGCCAGACTAAAGGTAAGAGTTTCATACACAAACCTTCGTAATCAAGAAAAATGGCGAATAATTTACATTTAGAGTGAACAATAGAGAGAACGAAAGTTGAAAACCATGTCTGAAAGCATTACATTAGCCAAAGTTCAAAGACATTTTGTGCCTGCTTGGGTGTTTGGAAAATAAGAATCTGCAACATGTACCCCCTTTGAGCTTCGGGTAGACCAAGGGAGTTTCTCCGCAGAGCGCACCTTTCTTGATTTTTCACGAGAAGCCACGGTCGTTGGCCACTAAACTGTTGAATGTGGATCTGAATTTGTACGGTCCAACCAGCTAGATGACAGAAACAAAGAAGATGGTCGTAGCTTTCGTCGGTATTCTGCTCTTTTTCAAGTGATTAGGTAAACCAAGTGCAAACGATTTGTCATTCCACCTTATGTACTGAGGTGTCATCATCGTGTAAAAATATAATCAATCGAATGGTTGCCCATCAGAATTAGAGAGCAGTTGAAAGAATTACTTCGGCGATAGCTACCATAATTTTTTCGCGCCATTATCTTTGAGAAGGAGCAAAAAAGGCCAAAATTTTGAATAAAATTTCATGCTGGCAAATTATTCCCACGTAGGGAAAAATTGCGCTTTTAGTCAGATTCACAGACGTGGATTGTTGGACTCAAAATAGCAAACTCAACAGAGGGAATCTGACACCTTGCTAATAGTTGTTGAATTTATTTGGTACTTCACAAGAAACCGTTTGCTGAATTGTTTATTATCCATTAGTGCATGGAATTCACGAAATCATTGGAGCAGTCTTGCCGGTTTTCAAGTACATTCTCACCAGCACTGTCCAAAAATAACCGTTACATAGTTTTTAGGTGTTCAGCTGAGATATATCCAAACAATCCCTCTCTCGGCAGGCCAGCAGAAGTTTCTATGCAGTAATGGGTGTTCCAAATGGACAACGGAACATTACGTGCTTGATTCTTGCCTGGCTGTCTGGTCAGCTATCACGAGTTTGATGATTTTTACCAATTCTGAAATAGAAAAGCATCTATACCATTGAAAACGTAAGAGCTATTCAATATCGTTAGGTCTTAACAGATCCTACTGCAATCTTTTAGCGGGGATTAATGGATCTAGCACAGTGTGAAATTTATCACTCGCTCGGTAGGTATTTTATTTTATCCGTTTTTTCTGCAAGCAGTTACTGTGTACCACCTTTTGGGAACTTCCATGAAATCTTCAAAATTCCTAAGGCACTTTCAGTGGAAATTACTCGAAAATAGTTCACAGTTGATGAACCGAGGTTCAGAGTCCTACCAGAATACGAGATCAGTGCAATGAATCATCTTTAATTACATAAGGTCATTGCTTAGTTATTCGGTCGCAATATAGTCCTTGAATCAAGCAGCAGTTATGACAATCATACACCATTTGTTGCATTTTGTACCAGCAAATCAAATCTGTCACATACGTGTACTTTTATCTGTGAATATCTCTCCGGTTGACTGCATCGCTCAAGTTCCGACAACACCATTCAGAAATGAGCAAGGTGGAACCGCATTGTTTCAGATTTCTTATGCTAGACGACAAAAGAAACTCAATTATGAATAGAAAATAATGATGCTTCTTTGTTCTATTGAAAGTTCCAGGCAAGAGACAGGACTTCGCGCTGCGATCAACTGTCACAATAGTCCCAGATCCTCGAAGTTTCAAACTGTATTTGGCATGCACAAACATACCACGATATTTATAATTGGGAATCAGTGACAGCCTATCAGTGCATAGCAGCACATGCACGGTGCAACAGCAAGTGCCCATAAAGTTAGTTTTCACCATGTATTCAGATAATTAGTCGGATTATTGTGAAAAACAGAACCAATGGAAATAGAACCGGACAAACAATCCTAATTGGCGGAAAAATTGTGTTAAACTAGTAAAACTATTGTTAACGGGTTTAAAAGTTGTGTACCCATTATGTGGGTACTCACGGCTACTGCTAGATCTGTATTCTACTCACTATGGAATTGTTTTCGGTGTGTAGAAATCATCTGAGACTAAAACTCATTGTTAAAACGCTTAGATAACGGAGGAACGATGGCTTCAGGAACCAATTTCTTTGCTCAAATCGTACGTTAGTGAACCTTGCCCAGATGTGGCTCGAGAAGGATAGGTTATAGGAGATTCAGGAGCAGTCTATGATCTGGCAATACCATTTTAAGGACAAACTTGTACCGTGCTTATACATAAATAGAATCCAAATGGATTTCTTTCCGACCAGCGTTACTGCCATCTAAACATTATCGGTTCAAACTTTAGATATTGATTTTTGCAAACGTTTGTGGTTATTAGGTTGAGAGCCAACGGCAATTTTGGCATGAAGAATACCGTTTTGATTTTTGTTATTATTACAACAGTTTTATTGTTGTAAACCAGCGCCAGATGGCGAATGACTCTGTTGGTTATCAAAAACTCTTTCGACGAACAGTGGAACAATGTGAATGTGCCGGATAAATTGTTTAAAGCAATGGAAAACACCTTGATACCTTATTCTACTATGATACCTTTCATATTTCACGAAAAATGTAAATGCTCAGTTGAAGTGTCATGAAATTTCGCTGCTTTGTTTCTCGCGTTATAAGGAAACTGCATTATGTTTCAGCTGCTAATCGATGGGAATGAAATGGTATTGTACCACTCCTATATTCCACCACCACAGGGCTGGTGAGAAAGAAAAATTGGCGTGCAGTACTCGAGGTTTGATTTAAGTGGCCCCTAACACCACTTGTTATATGTTGGTTTCGAAAGGAACGCCAAGTCATGTAGCAAACACAGACCAACCTCGTTTTTTTGTTAGTTTAGACAAATGATAATGAAATACCTGTGGAAAAAAGAACACAAAGAGACGATTCCTGTCATCTAAATAGCAACAATTGCCATTATAAGGTGAATTAGTATTAGCGCAATTTACAGATCATCCTTACCGGACAGCGTGGTAAAAACCAATAAGATTAAAAGTATTGCCGCAACCGCCAAATATCTCATTGCTGTCTTCGGTAGAAATAGCAGACTTAGCAGTATTGGTATTGCTTGCAGTGGTATTGGTAGCAATAGTATTGGTACTGATGGTAAAAGGTGTTATAGTTTTTGCCAACGCAATAGTAATGGCAGTAGTAGCAGTAGTAGTAGTAGTAGGCGTTGATTTTGGCTAACTTCGAAAAAGAAGAAGAATTGCACAGTAGTGTGATATAAACACGGATGTACTGATTTATCCAATGACTGGGAATGTTCGTTGAGACGAAGCATCTGGATATTCCAATGCTATTGCCAGTGAACGCGAGCTCTCTAGTGATCGGCAAATTCCGACTAGAACATCGTACCATCAGACAGTATTCTATGTTCTGGTAAAGCCACGTGTAGCTTTTTCAAATTAGGAAAACCTTTTCTGAGAATCTAGTGACTGATTTGTTAATGCAATTATCAAAACATCATTTGGAGCCTCATGGAAACTAACAAGCTGTGCTATGGCCAGGAAATTGTTTGCGAATAACTGCGACAGAATGACTTTTTTCAGTTGGTTCCAAAGTTCAAAAATGTTTGTCCTCTGTGTGATTCACACCCATATATGCATCCCGCCATAGCCTTAGGGGATTTTGTGCTCTACCGACTGAACGACAAGACCACCCGGACACTCCATTTATCAACTGGCAATTGTCCACTGAAGTTGGACACTCCCATGGCGGTATCACAACTCTATTTCGCAATTGGACTGCCATAGTCAAATTTCCTTACAAATCAACCAGCAGTCACGAGTTAGATCTCACTAATAATCATAAAATTGTGGTTGCCAATCACTGTGAGCAACCTGTTGACCAAATGCTGGCACCAGTTATCAATGACCAGGCAGAACGTAATCGCAGATGGACATGACCGGCATTTGGCTTTCTATTCCAGTAAATCATGAAGTATTTTACAACACCAAAACCTCTGTGGTTCCTGCCATGTTTAAGGTAATTTACGACAGTTACAATCACAATGGCCGGACTAGCCAGCAGCTAGTTTTAAGCAGCAATAATCATCCTCAGTGATCACTGTGGCAAAAAGATTTGAACGTATTAGTTAGCCAAAAAAGCAGTAGCCGCTTACGTGAGTGAAAACTTGCAAATTTGTTCAGTAACCATATTACGAAGTTATCTAATACGGAATACGGACGATATGTGAGTGATAGCGCACTTCCGCATAAGCCAGTCAAGCAAAAGCATTTTGTTCATCGATGCACTTTCATTTCTACTCACCATGTAGACCATAAGTCTGCATGGGTTTGATAGTTATCGTAGCTGAAAAATTAAATGGAGAACGGCAATCGATTTTCCACTTTTCATCCAAAGTAAGAGATGGGTAAATTATTCATACCTAAGAAAAACTGCTAATTTGGCTACACGTGTGTACGTACCTGAGCGGGTTTATCGGCGGATCTTCGGGATGTAAAGCATATGTGCATAAAGTTTCATATGCAAGTATGTGCACATACCCCTATCTACAAGTGTACAATTTTGTCTCTTTTGCTTCGGATAAGGAGACGGGTGGAGCCCAGACCACATTGTGATGTTAAGATTCCGTAAAGAAAGCTCAGCTGTTTGCTGCACGTTTTCTACACATCAAGGTGTTGTAAGTAAATATCGGTACCCTCGGTTATCTCAAAGGTGAATCTTAACTTGTTTAAGCATACTACGGAATATGGCAACAAAACAAGAGCTAAAACTTGGCCAATCAGAGACTACTGCTCTACTCAAATAAATCTGTGGAGGACTCATTGTTTAAATGAATTCGGTGAAGCTGTTGTGCACCTAATTTTCCCATGAAACGCCTTTCTTGGTGAGACTAGAAAAGCAAATGAGTAGAAGTAAATTGTAAAGGAAATTTGTTTAAAAATATGAAGAACTGACTTTTGCTGCTGCAAGTTAAAAATTTGCGTTTCTTAAGGCCCTGAAGATTTTGCTTCCGATTGTCTGTCTTCAACTCCCTTGCGTCAAAATCATAGCTCCTAATTTGAAATTAGAGCGAACAAAGTTTCTAATGGCTGTCGTTTTTCTCAATCGTATCACGCTTTTTGATCAAACTTCCGGAAAATTTCATGATGAATCCGTACCTGCAATTTTACCTTAAATAAGATTATGGAAAGTTGAAGAAACCGAAAATGAAAATTCTGCTTTGAAATGACCAACTACCTAGTAGTATTGTTTATTTGCCATTTTTAGCACGAAGCCTTTTTCAGGAAGAGACAAAATCAACAATTTAAAAAGAAAGAAAGGTAAATTTATGCATGTACTTTGTTCTTCGACTTAAACTTGATTCAAAGCGGACAATCCAATCTGGTTAGATTTTCCGGTTCAGCAACCAATCTATTTAAAAAACGATAAACTTTCAGCTTGTTAATAACTAACGGAAGATAGGTTCAACAGTGAATTCATTTCGGACAGGAAAATGAACGGTATCGATTAGGCAACCAAAACTCTGCGGTTATCGATAGCAGTGAATGTCCACATGGCCAATGCTACGAATGCGATAAGCTAGGCGAAACAGCTCTTTGATCGAATGTGCAAATAATAGATAGGTTCGAATTCGAGTTGGTTGGAAAGAGACGAAAAGGGTAGGAATGATATGATTTCACCATAGCTTTAAAGCCAATTGTTATCAAACCACCGAATCTTTCCCAAAACGATAACACGTCCGGGATGTGAAGAGACCAGGGTCAGCTTTGCTTGTATTGTTCCGCTGAGCAATCGTTTTCACAGGTTTAACTGGAAAAACAAAATCCTTTTAGTTTGCACCAAAAACAAGAATGGGAGAACAGTAAAGACAATGAAGAAAATATCGGTAAGTTAAAGATGGGAGTAAAATTCACCGAAAAGTTGTACTTCTGTGAAGGCTAAAAAAATGAATAACAATCTGTTCAAGGATAATTGTGTTTGGATGGTGTTATGTTAACAAGCTAAAATAATTTTGGATTCACTGTTCAAATACAAAAGAAACCTAAATTTGCAAACCACCTTGACGTAAAAATGCATATCAACAGTTTTGTGGAAATAAATTTTGAGGCAACGTAACTTATGTTAGTTAGATGCTAATGCATGCTGGTCTGAATGTAATTTAAGAGTTCTCACTCGTTAGAGAAAAACTACAATTAGTTTATCTTCGGAAAGTAGATCAACAAGTGCCCCAAAGATCATTTCACGCATGGTTTCACATATCATGACAGTTTTTCAGAGAGACCTTTCGAATTGAAGAGTTAGGATTTTTTCTCCTGTTGCAGTGAGTGTAAGGTACTTTTGTGTGCTGCTAACACTATTCGGCGAACAAATCAGTTGATGCCTTAAGACAATCAGTGTGATCAGTCTCTGTGAGTATTTCTACCTCTTAGCCAAGGACTTGGATTACCTAAGAAGGATTTCGTCACAAAAAACCCAAATAGTGAGTACCTAATAATGCGTGTTCGATGGTGATGCCTGTGCGATGGATCACGCTGGCAGGTGGTAGTCAAAAGGTAGTAGGATATTTAAGAATCATTGGCCGGGTATTGGGACGTAGTACACAATGAAAAACTTTATTTTCAGAATCCTCCTGAACGTAGAGATTGAATTCGTCCAGGTCACTGGAGCAGGTTTTGGAATAACGCATACGCTAATGTTAGTTGGAAGACAAGGTGTGAATGTGTTGGCGACGAATATTAGGGAGGTTGGGTGGCTTTTTACCAGAAACCAGCAAGTTAACACGCTTGAACGTGGCCATCATATTTGGTAGCATAGCACTTCCCAGTCTTAAGTTCATGGTTTTACGTCTCCCATTTGTTGTTAAGGGATGTGGGACATGCTTCTTCCAGAGTTTTCTTTTTCGATTCTTGTAAGAATTATGGTTTGCTTCTGGTCTTCGATGTCTTTTCAAGCCATTTAGGATCTCAACTCAGCTTAATTTTTTTCTCATCTCATGCGAAAGCTGACTACAAATCTTTGCTAGATCCTTCTTTTTCACTTCCTATCAAATAACCGGAGAAATTGTCGCCCATTTTCGATGTGATCGTTCCCACCACTAGGTGATGTAAAACAACAGTGGTTCATGAATCACATCAAAGAATAGCTTCATTCAACCCTCCGACAGATCGACGAATGGAACAAATCAACGTTTTGCCTCCCAGTGTGGCCTTCTTTATCGTTGCTGTTCAGTGTCGGTGAATATTTAATAAGCCACACAGAGAGACTATTGACTTAAAAGTCATGTAATTCAGGCAAACAAAAGTTTTCATTCGACTAACTTGCCATCGACCGAAGATCGTTCAACTCTGGAGTTGATTTGCTTCAGTCTGGATCAGTTGTGTCGATGCCATCACTGGGTTTCTGTGGAAGGGACGAACATGCACACTTGCAGGAACATCTCAAAAGATGAGCAAATTTTTATTATTATTATCGACATTCATTCACTACTGTTGCGAAATACTGCAATGGATCCAGTCCTTATTTTTCTTAATTATTCATTTGATTTTTACTTCTGAACTTCAAGTTACCCTATCATAAAAATGAGCGGTGAACAAACCGGTAGCAGGAAATCATGAAACTGTGATCGTTAGTATTGCATTATGTAATTTGACATTAGAATGTGCATTTCTGTTTACTCTGTTTGCGAATTTACTAGGTGAAGTTTGCGAGATGCAAACTGTTTCGTAGACAGCTCCGAATATTGGCCTTGACGATACAGTTTAACTGTTTCCAGCTTACCGATCAACTCGAAGTTAAAGGAGAATAAATGCACCCAACAGATTTAGACGAGCAAATTTTATCAACTTATCGCTCCTAAAAACCAAAAAGTAGAATACCCTGGTCCATGCAATTTCTGCCGTAGTACCTAAGCAACTACAGTGGGAATGTGCAAGGCTATTGGTACTCCAGAAACTGGAGGACAAATGATCTGAGCCAATTTGATTTCACCGTGGTGCAATCGTAAAAACTTGACAGCAGTTATTAACATTAGGGTTAATAATATAGTTAAAGCCAAGAATCAGAAAATGCTATCTACTTCACAGACTAACAAAGCGCTTAGAGGAAAAACGAACTGGGAAATAGACCGAGACGTAAAAACAAAAAGACAAACGTATGCATATATATATATTTACACGTATATACATATGTATATACTAATCCACAGATATTTAAGTGACTGGATGAATGAAAAGATAGATAGGTAAAAACGAGTTGACTGATAGATAGATAGTTAAATAGCAACGAGTGGATAGATAGATCGATAGATAGTATCGCGTGAATATATATATATATATATATGTATATACATATAGGCAGGAAAAAATTGCTAGATAGATAGAAACGATTGGATAGCTATACAGACAGAGAGTTGAACCAACTGGTTTAACCAAGTGGGTCGATGGATAGTCTTATTAGCTTGCTGCAGAATAATCTACTTTATGGTGAATCATTCGTCTTTAATGTCGAGTATGCGCTTACTGATTATGAGGAGGTGCCTTCACAAATTTATCGTACTCGCTGCACCAAAAACACTGGATTAAGCAGTTACGTGCATCAAAACTTTGAGAGTGTGATAGCACAGCAGAGAAAAAAATTGAGTATTGTTCCCGTCGATTCCCGATGAATGGGAAAAATTTATGAATAAGTTTTAAGTATCGAATATGGAAGTAATGAAAACATGCCTCTTGTTTGAGCGTCGCACTGTGGCACTGTTGACGGGTGTTTCCCTTGACTTCAAGTATGCTTACATGTATTACTGATTGCTCATTTATTCCAAGCATGAACATTATTGTTATTCCATGAGAACCATCGCTGACTCCGTCAGTCACACAAGTGTGTGAATTGCTAGATCGTACAAGACCCCTGTTCTATCATTCCTGGTACCTACACCCTGCTAATTCCACGGTGAACTTTAATTCTGTTACAGTTCGACTGACCGGCCCAAGTATTATGATGCCGAAAAATATTGGTGCTAACTTAAGACTTAAAATTTTAGGAATCATGGATGCCGACAACGTGAACAATGAAATCTCTCAGGCACACAAACAAATGACCAAACTAGCGGAAGTCGGACCAATTTAAGTGTCTTCTAGAGCGACCTATCTTTCCGTGGCATACGCAGACAGAGCACATTCAGTTTCCCCAGCTAACAAACCATAGACTGACCAAAATGAATGGAAGGCAGAAAATGGGCGTGGCAAAAGTCGGTCCCAGTTGGTAATGCCTAAGAGAAACGTTTGAAGAATAGAAAACGCAGTGATTGATATAAACAAGGAAATAGCTATCCGCGAACTTCCACCGAAAAAACGAAGCACTGTCAACACTTTCTGGAACCATTCTTATAAAACTAGAGCATAAAACAAAATATAGTGAGATCATGGACTGTCGCCATCGGCAAATAAGAGGCGGATAATGTAAACTGGATTATTTTTTCCATCTTGACTTAGCCACCTAGGGATTTCCGAAACTGATCCGCAAAGTCCAAAACCCATGTTATCCACTAAAGATCGGCTGCTCTGAGATCTAGTCGCGGTCCATGGGCGATGGACGTGTTTTACCGCTGATTTATAACAAGGAGGAAGTAGTTGTGCATGGCCTGCAAGGTTTCCAGGGGCCGATTTAGAGGAGGATGCTAGGTAAAGCATAATTTGAGTGTTAAATCAAGCCTCTTAATAACTAGGTATGCAATATTTCTAGCGTACCTTGAATCAAATGAACCAATAGTAACCAGCTGAAAGGATCGGAAGCTAAATTCCAACCCCTGTTAATAGGATGCACAATAAATTTTCCAGCGATTCTATACAATCTCCCTCTCAGAGCTGACTAGAAAAGTGACTTTTGGAGACATCAGATGCCACAACGTTTAAAATCCCGAAACAATGGCTATACAACCAATCTAAGTGAATACAATAAACTATGATATCTGAGTATGAAAGAATTTTAACCCGGGCGATATGCAAACCGGTGCGGTAACATAGCCTGTGAATCTACATTCAGACTGCTTCGTGCTAAGCGATTCGCTGGAAAATCCGGTCAATAGAAGTCACATCATGAAAATGCTGCAAATGGTGGATCAGTGATCGTAAGTGGAAACTCGGAATCCCTTTTGGACAAGGCACTGAAGCCGGGCTGATACAGCACAAGGGACACGAATACATGAGCTGTGTCCACGTTTGGATTCGAACCCCACCGAGGTGTAAGACTCTTTACCTTTGGATATCACAACATCATGTCAGTTCCGCCAAACTGTCACTGCCTACCAACCGGTATTGTTTTCATGAATGTCAAAAAGAGGTGACTTCCATTTAACAATTTTTCTTTCAGTTGTACACAATTTTGACTCTCACCTTTTTTCTACCAGTTAGTGTATCACATCTAATAATGTTGATTTTCAGTTTGTTTTGGTTGCGTTGGTTAGAATAATCCATAGATCTAACTTTGAAGGACTGGTTTTGCAAAGGAAAACTTCGAAAGAAAGAGTACTTGATACGTTCATTTCCGAGTCCATTGTTTTAAACTCTTGTGAATTTAAATACTCATGCAATTGTCCACAGGAAGAGTTTAAAACATCTCCTCCTCCTATTAGATCAGAACAAAAAAGTAGTTGAAATGTAACATGGAAATTTTTCAGCTGTACTGTTTAAATCTGTTTCTGTTCACGTTGAAATCCCTGGGGAAAACTTATTGACGTGCACAATTTTTACTTCGTTATTTGATAAGAACGGGGAAATCATACAGACCCTCCGAATTTATCATCGTTTGGCTGATTGTTACTGAGGTCATCTCGCTATCTTGATGGTAGCTGGTTCTATCCTTTACAGATCTCAGAATTAATTCTCGTTCTCCAAAGATTCATATTTTGCACAAGATAGTTTGTAGCTGACTCAGTGACTTCCCGATATTGGGGTTTCTAATTTGAGTTCTGTTTATTTTTTCGTCGGAAAATCGTGACATATTTTTTTTTACATTCTGCAAGCTTGCAACTTGTTAGGCAATCAAATCTTTATTGCATAGACCAGCTTCTAGCATTTGGTGCAAGAAATTTTCGTTGGTGGTTGTTCCAATATCCCAAGGTGTTTGTTTACAAATGAACAGAAGAACAACTGCCGATCGATTTCACCTAGACAAGATTCGTAAGCATTCAGAACATTGGTATGGTTTGTTGTTCGCGTGTAGGTATGTCTCTGCAAGCTTGCGTTATTCCTATGACAGAATAAATAGACCATCGTCCTAGGCAGCGATTTGACGAAAGAGATGGGTATCACACGAGTTGCCTACGTTTGTACGTAAACTATTCCTCTAAGCTTCAACAGTACCTTACATAATGTCTTATTCCACTATGAAGGCGAGTTTCTCTTGGTGAGTCCCAGTGAAACTGTTTTGTATGTTTCACTTACTTTAGTTAGGATCCGAACTTTCACAGGCAGACTTCAGGTTATCCGGTAAACCTTACACTCGGAAAACACCGGACTCAAGTTTCGCTCTAAGTGGGGCTTTACTGTGGTGCATATTTTCTGTCAACCCCAGCATTTGAATCCAGGCTTTCCATCCGGACTGCGTGCGCGCAACCACTGTGGCACCAATTCTATGCTCCCGTCTCAGTCAGGTCCTCTCCGCAAGCGTAGAAAAGTCAGTTCCACACATTACTCGTAATTAATTGTCAGCTATGTATGGGTAACATATTCAGACTTGCATCGGCATTTGCCCACACAACGGACACGAGGAAGATAAAAAGGGCCCAAACTTGCGATCGCTTAATGGGAAGTTTAATTTGGTAAAATTCATCTGGTGAACACACCGACTTTAGAGTAATATGGCTTCAGAATGTCACAAAACTAAGGCGCGAATAGTGTCTCTCAACAATTAGAAAAGATATTGAAAACTTGCCCACCTTCTCCACACTTTCGTCAGTAGATCGGAATTACGGAGCGTAAATTCTGGAGTTTAACCGACCTCGGCCAACTAGTCTGCAGAGGAGCAGAATACATTTTAGGAGATTTTATAAGTCAGACGCAAGGGCTGTGTCTCACCCATCCAGTTGAAAAGTTTGTCAAACACTGATAACTGCTCCGAGTGTTTCTGTACAGTGTGTAAAGAAGTCGAAAAAATTTTACCTCCTCGATGCACGGATTCTACCTAATTGAGATTCTCTTCTCTTACTGCGCAATGATCCTACTTAAATTAAAGCCTCGGCATAGAATTGTTGAGGTATGACCATCGGCAGTTTCATTGAGACCAAGCGAAAGAGTTTCCTTCAATGGAGTAAATTTTTACTGTTTATAAGCAAGCGTTAGTTCCGTTCCGTTTCCATCAAGACAGTAATTGTATTCGGTGTCTGTTGACAATGTCGATTCAGATGCTAATGATTACCTCAGCGCTCATGCGAGGTGGAGCTGTCACACTGATCCTAATTTGGTGGGGCTTCCTAGCACGGGTTTTGTCAGCAAAATGTGATTAAAACCATTTGCCCCTAGCAAGTTTCTACCTTCCAGTGCTAAAGTGATCACAAAATATTTTCTGCCCCAAACTCATGAAACTTATTAAATTGGCATAGCAAGCGACACAAACAACAAACATTTGCGTGAGGACAAACAGTCATGTTTTTACCCGCGGAATCATGTGGGTTACGGGATTTGGCCGTTATAACTTTGAAGCAGCGCGATGAAAACAGTGATTTACGGAATGTGTTTATTATTATACCTGATGCATTTGTGCACGCGCAGTATGCAGCGCAATTATGGTTGGTGATATATATTCAGTAGAACAACCCTTGAAGATAGGGACTAAAGTGAAGTGAACAGCAGGTTACGCAGCAAGAAGGAGCTTACAAGAGAGTGAAAAACTCCCGTTGGCTTAGAAAACTGATGATGATAGCATGGATGGAAAGCTTTTGCAAATTTCTGATCATGTAGCTTAGTGTTTTCAATCATAACTCGTTGATATGTTGTTTTCGATGGGTAGACCATTCTGAGGTCAAAATTACGGCCCAGTCACCCTGCTAGCTCAGTTGTTAATTAATAGCTATTTCTACAAAATTTCATATGATCTTTATATGGTTAGACATTGGCCATTTCACGATCGAGTGCCTCGGGATTCACCAAAAGACTGTTCCTTTGATGCAAAATTATACCTGAATCAATTTTATTTTTCCAATTATTCGTCGAAAGCCTGATTTTTCATAAGTTGGGAATGCGGTTACCAATCAGCTAGTTGCATGAAATCTTGAAACAAAACAGGCAAAGCAAATCCCCGGTTCAGTCAGTGCCTCGGAAAGGTAGTACGAAAATTCCTACTGATAACAAGGGTTTTTTTAAATGACCTCCCACATTTGCCTTCATTTTTCGTTATCTTTAGTGATCGGTGACGGCCTGATGATCAGTGTCACGGCGGTCCAACCAGAAAGTAGCTGGGTATAATCCTTCCACCGCATGGCATCCTCATGTTGGCTGCGAGCCCATTTGTGAAATTGATGTTCATTGTTGCCTCATTAATGAGGGAGTTAAAAGATAAAAGGTAACAGATACATTAGTTGTTAGTTTCAACAAGACCATCAAACTCGTAGATTTACGTTGCATCGTGAAACGTATTCACGTTTTAACTTTACGGGAAATAGAGTTTCGGGTTATTCAACCAACAAAATCCAGCCGTTTCGTTTTTACATTCCAAGTTATGACAGAGCGCGAGTGTATAGAAAGGAGTGAGTTTAAAAAAGCGAAATAAAACATCGACTAATTCTGGCCAACTCGGCAAACTCAGCATCCATGAAGGGTGCCTCACCTCAAAGTGGCATCATGCCTTTTGTTTGTTTTGCCTCACTAATCTGTTTTCGAAGCAAAGCTGTGCAAGTAAATGCAGCCGATAGCTCCCAATCCAAAGCCTGCACTTGACTGGCCTAAGAAACTTGGCCGGAAAAGGTTTTCTGGACCAGGTGTTGTGGAACATGTGGGGGAGTTAAGCGAAGAGCTTTACAAGTGTGGCAAGCATTGGTTGCATAGTTTGATCGAATTAATTCAGACAGCGTTAAGAAATAAAACATTCTGAATGAAAACGCACATCTGATGCAAACCATCAAGTATCGGACCATTCTTTGGTAAATAAAATCCACTGGGGGAAAAGTTTTGGTAAAATAGTTGGGTAGCTATAGTCACCGGCGACACATTCTGAGGACCCTTGATCCGCTGTGGTTCGTTAAACCAATCTCCCCAGCCCCAGCACGGGCAGAATCTAGAGATCACCTGGTAATTGACTTGCCTTTTTGTTTCTACCAGCATCGAAGAGCAAATAAATCTAACATTATTTCTGGAAATATCTAATTCGATTGGTGGGTGATAAAAAAGCGGTCTCCAAAAGCCGTCTTTAAATCAGCAACTGTCTTTTAAGTGGGACACTTCAGAATTGTCACCAAAACTAGTCACATACAAAGGAGACTTATCGTATGAAGCTCATAGCAAATGCCGAATGGTTACCCTAACATATTTTTCTTGAATATGATTAATTTGCAGCTATTACCTAGTGCTGCGACAAAATATGCGTGCTCGTACGATGCGGTTAAAAGGAGTACGACTTGAGGATATGATATATGGAGCAAAGATCTACCTAAGAAAAAAAAGTAGCCTGAAATGCTAGGGCTTTCTCGTCAGACTCAAGGCATTTGGGACTTGTTATAACTTTTCAGTCTACTGAGACGCGCAATTTTAGGTATATCACCCGGAAGCAACTTAAACGGTTTCATCTACTGATAGAACTACGTTTGCTGTGCGACGGCTTCCAACATTTCCTACACAGCTGTCACGGATCATTTCACGTGTTGAAAAAAAGCGCAAAATCACGTACGGTGGAAATCCAGGTAGCTTTTTGACTTAGGTAGTGTCGGTGCCAAATGTAAAAGTTGCAATCATCTAATAGTGGGTTTTCAAAGTCCCAATCCGTTTCCTAGATGGACTAAACTCACTGAGCAAGCTATACCTTACCACTGCCGAGTTCTGCCATTCAGCGGTTGAGGATACAAGCATTTAGTCATTTTTATGACATGCTTGAATCGTGGGTATGGATAAAAGGTCATGCTCCACAGCCCACTGCACGGGAAGGTGGGCCGGACAAATGTGATCCTGAAGCTTGGAGTGACATTGGATTACATAAGGTCCTATTGAGTTGGGTGTGGTAACTAGCCGGGGTGTCCGTTGCAGACTGTTCTCTGCAACCCACTTTCATAGCATAGACATCTAAGGCATTAGGCTGTCTATCCATAAACCACGATTTTCTACGAGTACTGCTGCAAACGAGAACGGCTAAGATGCGTATTAGTGTCCATAAACTGTCAAAAGTATTCGCATCAGTAGAGAAAAAAGAACGGTCGGCCGATTTCGGTTTGCTAATATATTACTTTACTTCTTAGAATTGAAACCTGTGCAAATGGGAAATGATCAACTTATCAGCATTGTGAATTCTGAATATCAGTGTTGCTGATTCAAATCCGCCTACGGCTGAAAATTAATTAATCAAAGGTTATTAGTGAAATATTTATTTGATAAAATAATAATGGTTCATTTGAAAAATAGATTAAAGCCTACTAATATTAATTTTGTTTACATAAGGCCAAGTCATCTGTTTGACAGAAACTATGCTGTGAACAAGTAGTGAACAGATTAACGTTTGCTCCTTGGTACACCAAGTATAAGCTGGTCCACAGGGCTTTACACTGGTGAGTACGAAAACCAAAGCAGATAAAGGGTGAAAAAGATGATTATAAGTTACCATGCAAATAACAGTAAATATGCCAACCTGTTAGGCAATAAGACTTAACCACAAACCGGAGATTGAATACAAAAATTGCAAGCGTATGCTTCGACGTCGTCGTACCTAGTGGAATGACGAATGTTTAAGCCGCTACCCAGTTGAAATTTAGGGACGGATGATTGCTCGACATGCCGGTCCGCTGGAAAAATTAACTCAGGTTGCTGTGAACGACTGCATAAATGCCCGGTAAAAATTGATAAAACCGTCTCAAGTACCGTATTCTTATTCTGGCTGTTCGAAAAATAGTCCTTTGGATCCAGCCTTCAAGAATCCGATTAGCTAGTTCCGCTGACTGAATGCACCAAGATAGCTATTTAAATTACTACACGTTTAGACTATCAGAAAGGTAAAAAAATAAGTAAAATAAATCAGTTTTACTGCGGGGTTAACGATTTTATGATTTTATAATTTCCTGTTTTACTATTTGTTCAATGTCTCGCAGTGACTAGCTTTCCACACTTTCAACACGAACATGGTATACCGTTCATAAGGCCACGGGAATTGCAGTGTCAACATTTTCGGTGACGCAAGCAAGCGAGAACATATATTGACTGGATAAACTCTCATATAGCTAACCTTACTGGCAGGAGTTTAAAAGTGAAAAAAGCAAACACCCTCGGATAAACGCTGTGCTCTAATGCACGATCCGGGTGGGCATATGTAGCTTTGTGCAGCAACGGATAAAGCGATATAGAATCTATCCAGTCCGATCTGCAGCGACGTTTTGTGGCAGCGGCTTGGTTTAAAAATCGGCCTCCGCATTCTTAAAAGTTACCATTCAAGCTGTGCAGGTTGTGAATTTTTGTTTAATTGCATAACATTGATTATCTGATTGGCAATCCGAAAGTCGATAGGGGATGATGGATCAGTCAGCTGACCAAAAGCTTGGCAACCTCTCTCGAACAAGCATCCCCAGTGTGAATTAATTATTCGAAAAGTTAAACTGGGCGAAATCGATCGCGCAGACAAAAATGTTGATAACATCAGAGGGCGGAAAAGCACGATGTTGCTCTGAAGACAATTTGAAATAGGAACATTTATTTGGGAGTTAGGTGGAAAGTATTTGTTTTTGAATGAAACTGGGCAAAACGCCGGAGCTGATTTTAAGGTTAGCATTGCCTATCTTGGCTAGACCGCGGTTCCCACTTTCAGCTAAACACGGCAAGTTTCTAGCTTGCAATGAAAATAAAGGCAGCGTTTCTAAATTCAGCAATATTTAATTTATTTTTTTCACATTTTCCACTTTGGAACCTATTTCCTGACCAGTTTTACAGTTCTTGCTTTCAAGTACATTTTTATTTTGTAAAACGTTTACCCTTCGACAAAAAATCTTTAGATCCTGCCAGATTGCAAACAGTAAAGTGTTAAAATTACTGACCTGATTGTCAAGACAGTCAAGGGAATTATGCGGACATTCTGTCGTCTCAATGAGTTGTCCCTTGCAAAATTTTCTCTCAACAAGTGTTTTTGACGCCCATTCAGCCGATCAAGTGATTTTAGTTCATTTGTTTAGAAATTTGAGGCACTGAGTGCCATTGAAGGGTCAGTCGTTTTTATTGTTTTTTGTTTCTTGTCGTTTATTCTGTTTTGTTTCCTTCAAAGTGAACCCGATTCTAGGAAAGCGGCTGTTTCGACAGACAGTCTATGATCATCTTGATCGTCGTCAAAGGCTTGTTACTAACCCCCTACTCCGTGACTTTTGACTTCCACATCGCTGTTGTTTGTTCACAGCATGCTTTCTTCAGAGGGAGCATTCTCAAGTACTCCAGTTTGGAGAAGCTAAGATTGTGTGCATGCATAACATCAAAAACTTCACAGTTAGCAGATTATTGATCACTAGAGAAGCTAAGTTTATCCACGGTCATATCACGTCTATTGGTTAACTTAAAATATGGGGAAACCAGTTGTCGAGAGGAGCAGGAACGCAAGAGATATCTGTTTGGTTCTTTGTGAACGGATTGCCATTGCATCGGTTCACTCCATATCAATTAGGCTTTCTTTATTCTGTTCTACCAAGTCGCAGTACAAAGCAGGGGGACTGATGAGTCAGTGAAAACTAGAAGCAATTTGTGTAAAATCTGCTTTTCCAAACAGCATTCACACTGATCAGACCAGACGCAGAAAACTTTCCACGTGGAAGATACCAAAGAAAGTCGAGAGTAAAGGTTTCTTTTATGATTTGCAAAAGTTTAGTTAAGTAGACACTGGTCATTGTCCGCCACGCACATTCATTTCTTCTCGTCTAAGAATTCAGAAGGAAAGAGTTTTTTCACTGAAACAGTATACTTCATAAGGCTTCATCGATTGCTTCATGCCTGATTTTGGGTACGAACTGAAAGTCAAAATCGGCGGGATGACGATGAAAAAGAGACTTAGGACGAAAGGGTTTAAACTTACAATATATAAAGTGCACCCAATCACATTGTAATCTGTCAGCAGTTTGTTATACTATCCCTAATGGTCGTTAAATTGGTTAACATGACGACAACATGCCTGTGACTTTTTCGACTGTGCTTGAAGGCTTTCAACACTTTACGTGACCCGCCTAGTGCTCTAGAGTAATGTGCTCTGTTCGGGTCAAATGCTTACCAGGAGACAAATCTGCTTTTTTTGCCTAACTCAGCCAGTCGCAGTCAAACTCGCAAAGTGGTCCAAGATGAGTATAATTGTCAATCGGTCTATTGGGGACAAACTGCAAGGGCTGTAATGCCTTTCCTCGCGGACAGGAAGTATTGTGGTTTTACCATTTAGTTCCGAATACATTCTACCAATCCCAATATAATTTACTGAAATTTGTAATATTTTGCGCCTTGTAAGAAAGGAATGGAAATGAAGCATGAACGGAAATTGTTGTACTCAGTGACACATTTTTTTGAAAATTTGCTTAGGTCGCAGCTCAGGTTGCTGGCTTCCGTGATGTTTTCCGGATGCTGAGCTTGACATGTAGTTCGCGGTCTAAATGGCAAGTTCGGGGATCAAAACCTTGAGAGAAAATCAGGTTTCCAACTAATTATCTGCTAAACATTTATATCAAAATCAACAGTAACACGAAAACCTTCCGATATATCACCGCGACTCCGCAGTTCACAGCTTACGGTGTTGTTCCACAAACATTCTGGCCATACCCCATCTTGGCAGTGCACGATGGACGAGTATGTGGCCATTGCTGGTCGTAAATTTTATTGTCAGTTTGTCAATCTGTATCACGACCGATCGACTGATTTTCACTTCTGCCGAAAAAACAAAGCAACTGGAGGTTTTGGCGAGGCTCCCTCCCATCATGTTTCCTTTTGGTGATTCCTCCGAGGATAACAGCGTTTCAAAATGACTTATCGGGCTATGTGTACACTAGAGTTTTCGTTAGAAATGATACAAACACTGCACTGATCATTTGATCAATGTGCGAGCTACATTCTTTGACAAACTAAAAGTGAGTGATCGTGAGGTGTTTAATCATATAATGTAAACGTCCGAATGGAATCCGTAGAGTCACTGTTTGAATGATCTAAGGAGACACGTGTACCACTCGGGTCTGTTCACTCCATATCCAGGCTCTGACGAGGTGCGACTTGCACACAGTGGTAACGGCTTGTAGCAAGAACAAAAAAGCCGATCAAAACATCCGACGATGGGATGAAGACGAATAATTAGAAATAAAATCAGAGATTAAGCTTCGGAAATTGAGCATCTTTGGGCGAAGAACTAGCAACAAACTTTCAAGTTAATGCTATGAACCAGGAGACTGCTTTATTGGGAAGAGTGTAGCTGACTTGGGTTTAATATTCTTCATGCAGAAGTTTCAAACATCCCAGATTTTCATGGCTTCTTTACTTCTATGTGAAAATGACAAGCGTTCTGGGAGTCATTAAACTATGCAGGCAAAAAATTAAAGCGTGAAAATTTATTTGGTGGACTGGTATCTGGAAAAGTGGATAACGATTCCGCGATAAGCCCATAATGCTCCCTGAGCTTCGGCGCGGACAAAACAAGCTCACAGTGCTTGGAGCTACTGCTCCATATAAACTTGGCACATCTTTGAAACGTAATCGCTCCGAGATCCTGAACCACCAGACTGTCGGTCGAGAGCCACTGGCGTTTCGAAATAGCATCATTTAAAGATTTGAATCCATATACGTGTTGAATTCGATACGGTTTTCAGTTTAGCAGGAGAAAGCTCGCTTCTTCTGTTTAGAATTGGATCGGCAAAACAACTCTAAACATTCGACTAGAAATCAGTTGTGAGACGCAGGAAGATCCCGTTGGAAAACTACTTCCATTTAAGCCGTCAAAATCAGTCAGCGCAGTAGACATATTTCGTTGTTGTGTGAGTCGCGTGTGGCTTCTCGTTATCAAAGAAAATGAGTTGGATTTCCGCCTTGCTTCTAAAATGGTTCCTTTGTAAATCATTCCATAGTTGTCCCTCACAGTTTTCGTTGACGCGTGACTTCGTGTATGCTGCATTCCCCAAGGCATCAGATATGAACCATCTGTCAATGGCGGCGGCAGTCAGCCAAGGATTCGGTCATCAGTTTAGACCTTCATGGAGAGGATTTTTCAACCGAAATGTCACCAGGATTCGCGCTCCTTCAATAGCTGATGTTTTCCAGTCATGCACTACAGCAATATATTTTGATCCTTATAATTTAGGGCACTTTCATTAGGCTCAAGCTCATTGAAAGCATGTGGTTACTTGCTTGAATATAGTCAGATTGCATTAGGTCAAATTAATAACAATAACGCTGGA
Organism: Fasciolopsis buskii; assembly: GCA_008360955.1. Classification (NCBI taxonomy): domain Eukaryota; kingdom Metazoa; phylum Platyhelminthes; class Trematoda; order Plagiorchiida; family Fasciolidae; genus Fasciolopsis; species Fasciolopsis buskii. The sequence goes on along the minus strand of LUCM01003232.1, from coordinate 137,925 downwards.
CGTGTTAGCATTCTGTCATTGGAGGTGGTTACCAGGTGAGGCCGCTCACATATCCTGGGTCAGATGTCAAGTGTCAAAAGCTCAAACGGCTTTTGACCTACGGATCAATGTATCCGAATCCCGCAGTGATTATATCCAAAAGGTATATTAATGTTTTGGGGTCAGAACGGCCGCTTTGGTCAGTGTTATCTTGCTTCATTTCCACTGAAACCCTCGGAGGTACACTTGGCCTAGAACCAATCTCGATAATTCGTTCGTTTTCGTTTTGGTTATGTTTTGGTACGGCTAAATTACTGGCACTCCCGAGTTGTTTTATTGCACACAAAACCGGGGACGTTGTCAAAACTTTGAGGAATGTGAGAATGTTCTCCCCTAGTTTGTGAAGCGCGGACCACAAGCCTTTTTTGTTGCTAAGCTTTTGCTGGCTAGCCTCTACTGACAATTTTTGACAATGAATAAAGTCTGGATATCCTAACCTGGATAACCGTTTTAAGACCTGCGCTATGGATAAACAATTTGTCGAATTGCTGCATATGTGTTATCTATAAGAGGTGCTGACAGTTAATGTACGAAAGTCTCCGGATTAGAATAAAATCCGTAGTTGAACCCAACGAAGTAAGTGTGACAGTGATTAGTACATGGATTTGATGGTACGAACTTTAGATGATTTTCTTTTACTTTGAACATATGAAGGTTGCTCCAAAAATATGTTGTCAGGTCTAATGGGTTTCCTTTCAAACAAGGAAACACACTGGGGCTGGTCCAAATAGCAGACCCGGTAGGTGATGGATAACATTAGGGGATTATTTCCTAACAAACTGTTTGGTAATCTCGCCACTGATGCCGTTGGAACCACAGATCCGTTACAGTCAGGAGCTTATTTGAACATCACTGTCAAATTGACCGCCAGGCAAGGGCTACCAAAATTATGAAATGAGAAAATAACGTTCCATTCGCCTTCGGGTTTCGCGTACTTGACAAACGTGGAAGAGGTTTTCGGAACGAACGAGATGTGATCCCAAGACATTCGAATTTGGTGACTGTTTTGTCAGACAAAATATATACTTACACGTGTATTTGTGGTGAGAAAGACTTTCTATATTTCCCCCGTAATATGTCACAAATGACTGATGATAGGAGGGTGCCCATTTGAATTTGGTAAGTATGCAACGCCAAGAATAATCTATCCGGAATTTGTTTTTTGTAATCGTACCGTACCAAATGCTGCTAGTTGTCGTTGTGTACTCAGGACCTATTCACCTCTACATCCCCCTTTTTTTTAGCATTCTCGAGATATACAATGAAAAAATTAGAGATCTTTTGGTCAACGTGCCGAAAAAGAATGAACGTAAATCGTTGCGTGTTCGTGAGCATCCGGATACCGGGCCGTACGTGGAAGGTCAGTTTCAGTTTTATTGCCGTGGGTTTTAATTTTGTTTCGCTTAAAAAAGATGAAAGTGAGCGAGGAGAGAAGGAAGGGCACGCGAGAGTTACCTTCACCTGTTTGGCCGTTTTTCGCAGAAACACCTTAGCGGTAAACACATCTGACACGTGATAGGAGACAATCAGCTTAGTTTGGCGGTAAACGGTGAAAGCCATCTGTGATTGGTGCAGAAGCATTACGTAAACAAGAGGCTCTAAAGTAAACAGCAGTTTGAAAAAGTCACAAAATCATGCTATTTAGTGGACATCTGTCAATGTTCTCCTCGACTGAAGCTTTTCACTTCCACTGCTAATTTGGCGAATTCAATTGTAAACTACCTGACAAAAATATGAATTGTCAATTACAAGTTTAAGATAAAAGTACATGACGGTAAGGATGCGTCGAAAACAGTAAAAGTAACAGAAGAATCAAAGTTTAGAATGACTCCGCACCGATTAGTATACGCCATGGAAATAACCAAATATAGGATTTTGTTTCACAGCCATGTCGTGACCTGTAGTCGGAGTTAGAGGCAAAGTTCACGCCCCCTTGAAAAATGATATAAATTAGCGGGGTATGTGTGGTAGGAAGTGAGAAAAGAATTGGGAAACGACACGCAAGATGATAACATCTAAGGAGAGGCTGAGAGAGAAAGTTGTACCACACAAATTTCCAACAGTTGCCTGTTGTAACGATTTGGAGTAGAAATCTGTCAACCCAGTAGGTGCCGAATGATTTTCATGTGGTCAGTGTTTGACTTTACTACCAGTGGTTTGTCGATAATCCAACTCAAAAGGAACAAGTTTCAGATGATCACAGAATTTACCGAGCCCGCTTTCCTCTCTTACTGAGCCCCGTGTTTCAATCCGTGACTGAGCACTGATTATTTTCAGTTAAACAGGCACAATTGACCGATGGGCTGCATCAGTGGACAATTAAAATCAAAGATGGAAATGGATTTACACTTACCAACAGTGTTTTGAGACTTCCGTAAGATTAACTGTGCAATAAACTTTCATGAAACGTTTTGGTTTGCGAAAGGGACACTTCTGCCACTTAACCGATTCCGAATTCCTTGCATCACTGTGTATATTTCTTTTTCACTGATTGGTTCATCGACCGGTTTGGTTCCTGTGAAGGATTTCCAAACAACGGACATTTCACAACCTTACATTCAGCGCAGTCAGTCTAGTGTCTAGTTAATTCGGTTGATTTAAAAATAACGATGGCCATTGCATCTTAACCGAATAGAAAGTTTGCATTAGTTTGGAACATACCCCAAAATGATTTGGCTCGAAAAAAACAAGAAACTTCAAATAGTGTTACAAAGGGGCACTGACTCGCATCTCCACGCATAAGCTTGAGGCGGAAGGGAAGTGTGGAGGTAAAGATCGAATTTCCAGCCTAGCGCAGTCCCAACCGTTCTGTGAAAATGATCAGTCTAAACCAAATGGCAATTAGCGAGGGTAAAACAATCCGACCCCGGAGTTAGTACGGATTCAAGGTGGAACTGATTCTGCAAATTGCGAACACCTCATTCGAGACCAATTTGCATCGAACGGTTCACTTCAGATTATCAGAAAAGGAATAATCTTTTAGCAAACAGTTCAGTTACACAACGATGCGCATCTGTCACGTCTATATGCAAAAACAAAGCTGGTAGTGGAATTTCTTTGATTTTTCAGCAAAGGTTCGAAACGTAAGATCATAACTGGTACTGTCTCAATCATTTTCGAGGGATCTTCGTCCAAATCGTGAGTTTCGAGTTACTAGTTAGCAAGCATGCCAATCAATTTTACTTTCGGCCATAGTCGAAGAAATTGTCACGAACTACTTACTACCTCACCGTTTGTCGTCCGATTGGAGTATGAGAAACGAATTGTGAGAATTGTGGATCGTAAGTCCGATTCCTCTCAAGGTAGGCGCCCACTCTTTTGACAGCCATCTGATGGCCACGAACCTTGCAATGAGATGCCGCTTGTTGGTCGCATGATGTCTGCAAATAAACGATAAGTTTTTGTCATATTACTGTGGGGTATGATCAACGATATTCGACCGAATATTAGGAGATCCCTAGAGCTTTTCTAATGGAGATGAAGTGCGGTTTATGAGCAAATAAGAGAGCCCGACAAAGTTGTTCATAACGTCATAGGACACTGCATGCAATTAAAGTGAAACTCAGTCGCCATTAAATGGAGTATACTGTATAGCTGAAATTCAAGGTGTCATTCGAAAACCGTAGTGATTAAATCGAATTTCCGAGATAGCAGCCGGTGATGAACACTTGATTCCTAGTGCAAAAACAAGCACAATACAAAAAGTGAATCCATTTTTTCTCGCTCGTACATGACCTCAGGATCGAATAATATCCACTCGTTTTTAAATTCTAGGTTGCGATAAAAATGCTCACAGAAGCAAACTGCTTTCCAGAGTATCTAAGAAACATTTTCTCCGTGCATCACTTTCAAACCAAACCTGATGATTAAATTTCCTTTCGTTTCTGTTCCGATGTCGGCTTGGAAATCAAACTGCCAGATAATTTTCCCAGAACAGTCTGTCAGTGCGATCTGATTTCTTTTTCGGTCAAGTTAAACGAGGAAAATAACCTATTCGTACTGGAACTCATTTTTGCGTTGACACCCTGGGTGGGAATACATTTTCTCTCCCTTTAAGTTCACGCAATTTTAGCCAGTCTACGAGAAGGCCAAAATGTCCTATTTTTTGTGCCCCGCGGACTTCATGTGTGTTTGATCAGAAACATTATGATACACACATTAAGAAATCAGAGAGCGGATTTTCACTCACCCGTTAGTGACAAAACAACTTAGCTAGCTGAACTATGCAACCTGAAATACACTGCATGTCGCTAAACCTCGCCCGGATTGGGGGAAACATTTGAGTTGGATTTTATTCAGTCTGTTATGGCAAGACAGAACACTTTAGTCGGTCTAGGCTAGCTTGGTAGCCATTAATAGAGTTCGGATGCTCAGTTCAATAGTGTTTAGTCTCTTCTCTTTTGGTAAACCCGTTTTTAGTTTTATTTATCATATTAACAGTCTGAAACTGGAAAATTTACACAAGCCCGAGTGCGGCGCAATGACCACCTAGAATGTCGTAAAGTAGTCGACTGGAACGTGGACTAATGAACGTAATATGGGGATCAGCTGGTCCCGGTGCTACTAGGTTTGACAAGCGGATTGATCAGTTAGGTGGCCATATAAATGGGGAACAGAAAAGTGTAATCCTAATTATTGTGCATTATTTATGCTCATTAAAGTACGCTGCCGTTGAGCAGCAACGAGAGGTCATTGCGTGGGAAACTGTGGCAATGAAACTGTGGCTCTGATTAGCGACTGCTAATCAATAAAGTCACCTTTCCGGTGATTGAGCCGATTCCTTTGGTGGTCATAATTCTCCGAGTAGGAAAAACGTCAAATATTACAACACATCTGTTCTCTTGTGTCCACTTGTCTTCCTTGTGACGTACCACAAAAAAGAAATTCTTGGGATTAGAACAAAAAGCAATACACGAATATCGAATCGTTTCGTTGACTGTGACCGTGTGTTGAACCGGTTAAAAAATAGGCTGTTCTCTTATACTTTTTATGCTTGATTCAGTAATGACAATTGCCATTTTATTGCTGATATAAGGTAGTTCATTGGAGAGAATTTTGCGTCCTCTTTTATACTTCGACTGCGAGAATTCCGCACCGGTGTACTGTCAATGATCAGTGTAACAATCTCTGCGCCAGTGTGTAGTATACGTCATATTTTCATACTATGAGCTTGACTGCAAGCAGCCTGGATTATTAATGAACACGCGTATCATGAATCTGGGGATTATTTGCAAAATGTCATACTTTCATCAACTGTCAGGAAAACCTGATATTTGCGGATGCGACGCGATTTCTACCTTCGCTGTATATTTTATGAACCAAAGAACAATATGTGAAAACACGCAGTCCTGACTTACCTCTTCGATTGCTAAGAAAAACGAGCAGTTATAAAATTCATTATTTTAATTTGTTAAATTCCATGGAATTAAATAATTTTGTAGGATTTCAACTTTGATTAATTTATGGTGTTCATTTTTTGTTTTTCGCCAAAATCAATGACCATAGATTAGTAAAAATGCGCGATCAAGTGATGAGAGTCGCCTATTTTTAAACGATAATGTAAATGGGTTTAATAATTTAGCAACTTCCGAAATGTGACCTGACTGACAGTGATCTGCCAGGAAAGTAACATTTTGAGAGAATGTTCCTGTTTCATCTTTTGAATTGCAATCATTTGTTTATCTCTACTCCAGGTTTGACCAAAGTTGCCCTGAACGAATGGGACACCGTGAATTCTGTCATTTCACAGAGCATGTCAAACCGGTACGTTCTATGGTGTAAATTATGGTTCAAACAAATTTATTTTCACGCAGGTATGCTGTCCTTCCCCTACTATCATTCGTGCTAAACACTGTATGTTTAGTAGCTCCGATTTTGTTGAAGAGTCGTTTAATATTTGTGATTTGCCTACTGCATATCAGTTCTGTCTCCTGAGTCCGTAAATAGCTGCCTGATTATTTTGTTCCCGACAGGGATGATTGAACGTCAGACGACCATTCAAGCTGCCTGGCCTAATTTTAAACCCGATACAACGGCGACTTTCTAGCCACCCACCTAGGAGGTAAAATAACAAGATAACTCTTTGGGTTTTTCAATATTATCATCATCATACCAAAATGATGGTGCCCGTTTTTCAGTTACAAACGGCCGATCTGGATTAGTCTCGACTAAGTGGCCTAATATAAAAGATCGAGTAAAGCGAATTCCGTATTTCATTGTCTCTTTAAAAAGCCCGCTAGCGATTGGTTATTGTTCCTAATGGTTGTTTTTATTTTTGAAATGTTTGCATAAATTTGCTGACTATATATTGCTGGAAAACTCGGGATCTCTTTCCACAATCTAATTGAAAGAAAACGGGTTAGAGGAACAAAAATGCCCCTTCAGAAGTTTGGAGGATTGATCACAAATCTGTCAACTAAAACAGTGATCTAAGCGTTGCTAAAAACAGAACGAATCATTTTGGACGAGGACACAGCTAGCAAATATATTACTATCCGGATGACAGCTGGTGCAGGGATATCGTTCTGTTTTAGTACGTGCAGTCTGTCACGAACGAAAACTAAAAAAAGAATGGATAGCCGCATCGACTCCTTTAATCGGATCAAACAATTCGTGTTAAAAGTAAAATTGTTTCTCACAAAACGGGTGTAGTGTGTGGCCTGATTCGTGTGCCATGCCCAGTTGCTTAGTGTCTTTCGAGCTAATCACTGAACTAGCACTTGTTTAAATGCTGAAAATCTAAAGGCCGTCGAAACAGATGGCGTCATGAATTATCCCATGCCTCTAATTCGTTCACCTATTAGCCCCGTTCTGTCTCTCCATCCCACTTATCAAGCAACCGAACATGCGTCGTCTAGTGAACGATGGAGATGTATCGATCTAAAGCAGCTTTACTGTGCCCATGCAAATTACCGTAGGCGTGCTTATGTTCGGGGTGGCCGCATTGCCTACGAATTCCTCGGTCCCTCGGATCAGCACCGGTAGCCTTACGTTGGACAATCTTCACTCTCCGATAAGTAGATTATGCGGCTGTCTTTACCCTTCGCCATCTACACTGATATTCATCATCATTAGGTGCCTTGAATCGGTTGTTTGGAACACGTATCACGGCTGTTTGCCTCCTTCTCGCTTATTCATGCACATTGTACGAGACAGGTACAGATAGCTCGATGAATTACAGCTCACACGTTCGACTGGCTAAAACGTGGTTCAAGTCTGTGGAATAAAACGACTAGAATATGGCACATACTTGCTGAAACAGAATGTGAGTCACAACATGCACATTTGCTGTAGGGATGCAATCACCACAGAGGACCACTTGTTGGCAATCAGGCGAAAAAATATTCCAGAAAAACCAACTAAAGTACCCTTTATTGGTCTAGGCTGTGGGTTGCTTAGCTTCGAGGACAAGATGATGTTTGAAAAGTGCAGTTACAGATTATACAAGAAGCAGCCTCTGTGTAACAGTCAAGCTATATTGGCAAACTTCGTGCCCGTAATTGTGCATATTTCTGCAAAAAATGAACTGTAAATATCTGTCCACGGTACCCGCAGAAATGAAGCTCACCACACCATCCATCTGCCCCAGTGTCAAGAAACATGTACACTGCTTCACTAATGATTTTCCGTCGATAACTTTTGTCGGAAAACAAAAAACTTTCGTCAAGAAACTGGAACTTCAGGGGCTGAAGCTTTGATTTTACCGGTGACCGAGGTGTGTCTCCGATTTTCCCCAAAACTAAAAAAGTTCGGTTGTGCTCAAATATAGCTCTGAAAATTGATCACTCTATGCAACAGAACGGTTGAACATCAACGAAATCTTGAGGACTGCAAGGTCAGCTGACCGAACCACAGTCAGCCCCAATTCACAATGGGAAGTCAACCTAAAATCAACGCAAAACGGTCGATAGCCTTTTGAATACTGGCGGTTTAAAGGAGCAGTTCACTGGGTCGTGGCTGGCCAATAGAGTTGAACGCCAAGTTGTTCAACACAAAGGCTCATGAGTCAACCGAGGGGCTTGGCATCAGTGTTGAGGTTTAGTTGGTCAGCAAAGCAAAGAATACCACGAATAACACGAACCCTAACGCAAAGATATGGGGACCACGGACTGTAAGCTCATGTGTCACAACAAGATTGTCACAAAATCGAGATCTCAAACCGCCAAGGGAATTTATAGACGACTTTATTCGAGATGGATAGCGACTGATCATCAAATACTGAAGTACCTATCCGGCACACTGGTTTCTCTGAGACTAAGTACATTGCCGCAGTTTATTCCTTACCAATATCTTACACTTAGAGTAATCCCAAATCAGTCTGACGAATTCTGACAGTCGAAGATCAGCTGCATCAAGAGCTGTGCCTCTTGCTACGCTGATTTAGTGGACTGTCCGTGAGAATGTTTGTGCTGATGACCGAATCGAATTCTTTGACTGTACATTCTTAATCGGGATTAGAAGATTGTTACGTTGGACAAATAAGGTAACGAGAAATTTCAGGTTACTTTAGCATGAGCAAATTACTTTTGTCATTGGAATTGAAAGCCTACGGCGGTCAGACGTCTGCCTGGTGTTAGCCGATCATGAACGTCTTCATTCGTCTGCCAATTCAGCAAAATGCGAAGTATGGTGACCAGGTGAACAAATCATGAGTTGGAATGTTTAGATAGAAACCCTACAGTAATGTCACCTAGGATATATTTTATATTACTGTCTGCTGAACTAACCACACATGTTATGCTAACTCAAACCAAAATAAAATACATGGATATGTATGCCATAATCCGCATTTTATGTGGGGGGTATCTGTCATCCGTTAACTGATTAATGAGCGTATCTAACACCGGTGCACTTTTCGGCGTTTGTACTAAGTTGCCACTGGGGAAGAGCAATCGTAAAGCAGACGGCGTCTATCCGGTTTTCTCTGGGTAATCAAAATCACCGAGAAAAGAAGGCGAAACCAATGCCACTTAAGGAGGGAGAGTAATTAATCCCACTGACAGAAGCCATGCCTGTTGTTTAGAACGAACTAATGAGCATTTATGACTGGCGGTGTAACACTGTGCAATTTACAGGTGAGTGGGCCACGTGGACATTTCTAACCGATCGCGTCATTTGTGCGTCACTAGCTTGTGTTGACCGAGGGACGCTTTCCGTGGCGAACGCGTAAACGCATTTGCTCTAAAATATTTCTGAAGTAAGACAAATCCTTTTTATTAGCTCTGCCTTATTTCACGAAGCACAATAAACGGTCCACGTGATTCAGAGAGTTGCAGACAGTGCTGATCTGATGGAGTTTTCATTTTTGTAAATTTGAGTAAGAATGCACTCGCGGAGGAAATATGAAGGAAAGGTGATGCGTTGATCTAAAAGCAATTAGTTAATGTACACGATTGGGTTACACGCTTACATGAGTGTAAAATACTTCGATATCATGGAACGGCTTCAGTTAACGGAACAAGAGGATGGACGGTTGACTCTTTTGACAGTGGATGATGATGTCATAAATATCGATTTAGGTAGCCAAACAGCATTGAAATTGGTGCGAGCTAGAAGCAACAACCCAGACAGTGTTGCGAGAAGCAAATAAAATAATCGGTTGTCCTATACCTGCGGATTCCTCTGCAGCGATGCGAAACCACGGCAAATTCCAGAAGGTTTGTTGATCATCAGTCCACACTGGACGCATCTGGTATGCCCGATAGTGAACTACCTCGCCCTCAGCCGAAAGTACATCAGCAAAGTCATGCATGCTTATTGTGAATCACATATTTATTCCTTTTAATGATTTGCTCTGGTTTGACTTGCGCCAGCTTTATTTGATAATCAGTGAATTCCCATCATCTTCATATGTGGATGTTTTGATGGTAATTTCGGGTTAGCCTGAAACAGTTTAGTAACAATTTGTTCCTAGGGTGCATCAATAAATCAGCAAAGCAAGTTTATTTCGCGAAGCAAGAAACCCAAGGCGAAACACCGATGATTATGATTCTTGGAAGGGGAAAGGAAGGCTCACTCCCAAATGCAAAATTGCTTTCGCAACCTTGAAATTCATTTAGAAAGCAAACTATTTGTCAGAATTTCAAAGAGTCCAAACTGCTGTTGCATCGCATCTTAGAATTGAGGAGAATATTTGGAACAAATGATGCAAACTGGTTGGGAGTGTATCAAAGTCAACCTTAAGCAGTGTTAAGCCGAATTTATCGTTGGGTTATAATATGGATGTTACGACATCGTAATGATCGAACTCATGCCCCCTTTTGGGATTCGGACTCAAGCAATGCACCGCACGCGTGCTAGTTTCGCATGATTTCGGTCTCGACGGGATCAGTGAATGTTTGCGTTTAAATCAAGCCGCTTTCTTCACATTCTGCAGGTAATATTCGGTGATAAAATTAATTTCGATCGTTATGTCTTCAAAAGAAAATCCGCAAATTTGCAGTAACGTTTCTACGCACCATCCAAATGAAATGCGACAACCAAAGTACCAAAAAAGGCGGTAACAGCAAATCAACGAAATCTTTTATTTCGAGGAACCTGTAGGTCAAACATTTGATTGAAAGAAAATAGAACTTCACAGACGTTAGGAATGCAGTACTGGAAGTGTGTTAACCATTGGCAAATTAGTATGCAGCTTGTGTAAGTGTGACAACTGTGACACATCAGAAATTGTATAGCGGTTTATCTCCTACTGGAAATGTGCAAAGTTGCATATGATCTTCGGTTATCCAAATTTATTTGACACGGATTTCCACATTGCACCTATTCACTTTTTTGTTTTGCTTTTGTCATCCCATGAACCGAAATCGATAAGAAAAAACATCGCATCGGTAGGGCTACTGTGAAGAGAGAATCATATGTTTCATTTGCGAAATTTACACCAACTCGATATTGATTTACAGTGCAAAAAATATGTAACACGAATTTTAAAAAAACAAAATCCAAATGGTGTGCTCAAAATGCAACTGCATTTTTGAAAATAATGATGCTGATAGCATCACATCCGTAGTGACATAATAGTCAAGCGCCCGACTGGGTTTCAGTTTATGGCCTGCCATTTAGAAACTCAGTATTTCTGGACGTAATGGGTAACATCAAAGCTAACAAAATAGATCGCGTACGATGAAATCAAAACTGGTTTATCGTCAGCGTCTCCGTTGATGACTCAGTCAGTTTATGCGGTGAGTGGGATGCGGTGTTTTACAATTTTTGATGTCAGCTACAAAACAGCTGTCCCATTTGTTTTTGACGGAAATTCGCGGTTTTAAGCAGATTGACAAAAGCCAAACAACGTACCAGAAATTTCGGCTGACCTAATTTTTGTTAGGAAACCAATGATACCTCCTAGTGGAGTATTGATCTTTTCTCATTGCACTCATGTGGAAACGAAATCACAAAGAATTCATTTACTTTGTTTGTTAGATGGTTATATAAATACGATTCCGATCAATAAGGACATTGAGATTGTAATCGTTATGAGGATATTTGGTTAAATATCACCAAATAAAGAACTGTTATTTGAGGCCGTGTTTTTGTCTAGCAGTTGGGAGATAAATCGCTGTCTTTTCCTTGCCCATTTCTGGTTCCTCCGTTCTCGGTACCAGACAAAGACATAAAAAGGTGTTTGCAAAAGAATTTTTTTATTGTTAAAGATTATTCCTTCACATTACCGGAAAACGAGATTTTTTCACTGGGGGCTAATTGGTGTGAAAAATTCATAACATTGAGGATCAAATCAGTCAGCCGCGGGTGACTGTCAACAGTTCCTTAAGCGAATTTAACGCGTACGTGAGAAATCCCAAGATATCGGCTGCCGATCATACCAAAGACTATTTTACTACCAACTTCTAAATATCAATTCCTTTCGCATTATCTGGATTGTTGTTTTTCCGAGTGTTTTCGAAACATACTAAAATAAACCTGGTTTTGTGTCATTTTTCATAACAGAAATAAAATTCAGAATTTGGTATCCGCCAGGATCGTCGTGTTTAATTCGCCTGAGGAAACTTCAATTGCGACCTTTTCTATCAAGTCATACGTTTTGTTCCCAAAATTAATGTAACACGCGAGATTTACAGGCGCTTCATGCAAATTTCTTAACTACGACCGGATTGGAACTCTGTTTGTGCATATTCGGCACATTTGCACGAGAGATGTTTTCCCGTCCTCGCAGAATCTCCCTCGATACAAAATTAGATGGTCGACGCTTTGTGTTTCTGAGCGAACAGAGTAAACTTGTTTTGCGAATGGCGGCCGCCAAACTGATTTGCCATTTTAAGTTTGAGTACGATCTAATCAAACAAATAGTATGCAAATGTATGGTCGCATGTCTGTCTCTTCTTTTAGCTACGCGATTTAGGGTCTGCAGTCCATCTTACTTACCACCTTCGCATGCTTTGGGCAAAATAGAAAAAGGTTATAATTAATGTTCAAAATATATTTTATTTCGTTCAATTTATATTTTTACAATGTGAAACAGTGCTGTTCCAAGTAGCGTGTGCATCCACTGGGAACTGCTGGGGATGGGATGCGAAACGTTATATCCCAATTCGCGATCACAGTTGTTTGTGGGTAGTGTGTGGGATTGGAATTATTTTATGATTATTTGGCTTAGCTTTGGACAAACATCAAGGCATCTGGTCAATGTTATACTTAGACACTACCGGACTCGATTTTCTTTTTTATTAGGGCAAATACCTGGTACTTATCCTCCATTGCATCCAGGGTTCGAACCCGAGCTTTCCAAGTGGTACGCATTCGGGTTACCATTTTGCTGCCAAATCCGCTCAGGACTAATTAGAGTTACCGAGTTAAATGTGTTCAGATTTCGTCCTCATTGGTAGCCTTGAAGGAAGAAGCGGTGCATGCCCCGTTGACGCCGGGCACGTCTCTCGCATTGAGTCAAGTATGTCGTTTAATGGTTTTTGTTTTCACCAGGAAAAATATATCCTGATGCGATATAACTATGAGAACGGATTGTAGATTGGAAATTTTGGGATTGCTATTCATATTCGTTTTTGAGTTTTTCATAAATCCACCAGTGATTAGTTACCTTTAGTTGCGTTGTCAGGGAAGGAAAGTTGTGCCACCTCTTTATGAATGTTACATACAATTTTTTGAAATACTTCCATGTGAAGGTAAATAAAACAATTTTGCCCCTGTTATTCTTCAATTCAAACCTTTACAGCAAAACAGCCGAAAATGAAGTGCATCGTTTAAGCAGTCGAAGTCACGTGATCTGCACAATTTACTACCACGAGGTAAGCGCGCAATCAGTGCGTGTGCTACCTGTTCTTTGGTGAAAATATCGCTAATCATAACAGCTTCAAATATTTCATTGAATTGTCAGTGAATGAAACGGAAGAAGTGAAGCAGATGTCTACAGAATCAGCCATCTGCTGTGAATGATTACTTGACACACCAAGCGAAGATTTGCAGACTAATCGATTTTAGCTGCCAGATGTTTTTGTCCGTGAGTGACGGGAATAGTGTCGGCTATTTCAGCGTGGAAGTGGTCCGTTTTTCATTCACCAAAGCACAATGTTTGCATGACGACTGGACAGATATTTACCATTCTAGCACAATAAAGTCATCTAATTTCTAGTGAAAGGTTTCATATTTTCATAATTAGATCTGAGTAATCGTTAAAACAGAAAGACTACTTACGCATAAGGATTTGAAAAGTCAGATTTCTGGGTCGGCGTAGGATCAGAAAACTTTCACTTTCCAAGCCAAAGTTATTTCCGGCGAGTTATCGAGTCGCTTACCCTCAGAGGTGTTATTATGCGAATTAAGTTGCAGAAATGCGTGCTCATTGTTGCAATAAACTACATCAGGAGCAAAAACATGGTAGAGATACGGAGGAGTGAACAAAGTATAGTGCCAATCATTCGCAGTGGTTGATTGATTTATGCTAGATAGTTAATTTTTGTTTACCATAGAAATTGGTTGGACAAAATTCCTGTGCATATACTAGCTCCGGAACAAAATCATTTTTATGAATGCTGAATATTACATCAGTAAAAGAGAGCGAGCCATTGGCAATTAAACGGTTCACTTATTTCAGTTTCGTTTGCCGTTTTTATTGTGTCTTTCTTTGCTTGCCCAATCGGTGGTTTTTTAATTCTGCATGACTAATTATCCTCACTTTAACAGAAAACAGCTGAGTGTATCAAGTTAACGCACTACAGGGAGTTAAAATAACACTGGTTAGTCAGAAATAACGCTCAGATTCACTGCTAAAGAGTTTGACCAAAAGTCTGAAGAAAGAGAGCATAAAAGTACCGTAAGTCTGGTAAGATGATTTCACTCACTATTCATCAGATTAAGTCTCGGCATAACAGTCAAACACGTGGGAACCCCCAAATGTCGCCCGATTTACTTGCCGAATCTAACTATAAGTTCACAGAAATTCATTTCCGTTGACCTTTTGTAAACCAGACGCCAGAAGTAGGACGCATCTATTGGGGAAAATTATGCCTCTCATTGTGGTTTGACCCACTTTTTCCAAAAGCTATCCGAAGCTTCTTCCCTAGAAGAAAGGACTATTTTCATTGAAGATGGATCAGAAATATGGCTAAAACAAACAGGTTCCCGAGTGATATGGTCGAATCACAAGTTGTCTCTCAGTTCTGGTACCTGCGAGACGGATATCGAACCAGTAGCAAATCTAATTATGAACAAGTTCATCGATCGCATCTCAAAGCGATTATTGATTCCCGCCGTTTGAATGGTGGAGCTGTTGTCTGCGTCCACTGCCCCAAGTCAACTGTCCAAAATTTTCACCGAGCTGAACAAAGTTTCTGTCTATAGGTCGATTACGCAACAACTATTTTTATCAACAGAGTTTTGATCATATTCCATGAGAACGTGAAAACACGGAAGGTGGAGGAGATCCTTTTCTCTAGTTCTTACCTGCAGAAGTTGGGGTGTCCGGCGACATTCGGCTGGAGACAGCACTGCACGCAAAGTGCGCTCAAAACCAGCATATATTTGGCCAATTACCGTAGTGTGCTTCATATGGAAATAAGTTTCCGGAAATATTAGTTGGAAATGTTTAAAATTTGTCTACCGGTAAACAAGCCATAGCCAAATTCCTCAGTGCGTCCAGGAAGGTTCAAAGCATTTGGCTCTCAGGTCCGGTAAGAATTGTTTGGCTTTCATTTGATTTAATGATTCTTTTATCTAATCCCAAAACATTTTACGGTCACGGTATAATCTGAGCAAATTATTCTTCTCCTGATTGACAAGTCGCGGTACTGGACCTTAACTAGTCTGTTCCAATTTCCTCAGTGGGCGGAACCTCATTTTGTTTCATTGCTAAATCCCAATCTTTTGGCTGCGAAGTTTGTGATTTGTTAGTTGATACCATAGAATTTACTTTACCACATAACCATTTGGGTCTGACGGAAAAGTGATCAAGATATGTTGTTTTCCAAATGCGAGCCGGTAAATAAAAAGACAGTATCCAATGGACTTCGTGAGTTTTGTCAAGGGAAATTAACTCACGTGTGGGGATATTGCATAAAAGGTAGGAAGCTCTTCTTACCGCTAGTAACATACAATAAGGAATGGCGGATAACAGAGAGGACTCATTCCAAAAGTAGACGTCAAAAATCCAGCGATTACGTCAGGTAGTTTCATAGAAATAAAAGGGTGAAAACTTACCCCGAACTCGTTGCTGAACAAGTCTGTTGACTTACAATGCGATGCACAACAATTCCATTGGTGGATTTATATAATGGTGGACGTCATTGGAAGTCCCCCAAAGCAGATGTCAACAAACAGCCACGGTGCCTTTCGTTTTCCTCCCATACATACTACCAATTATGATGCAATTAAGAAACTGTCACGCACTGAAAAATCCTGTGATAAATCGCTTTGCACAAAACAGAACAGTGCACTCAGTGGAATCGCCTAGTTCCATTATCGCGGTCAAAAGCAGAATATCTAAGCCCGGCACAGGGAAAGTGACTGAACAATAGAAAGATCCCTTCCAGAACTCCAAAAAACCTATACACCTTCAAAGAAACTTCAAAATGTGTAGAGTTTGCCCGACTTATGTCCACCGAGTTATTCATCCGTCATACAGCCAAGCATTCCAGTTGACTCTCACTATCAGCCGGAGATCGTGGATGAATAAACCGTAAATTTTGCCTCATTTTCACACAATTCTGCGGTCGAATGAGATTTCAGTCTAAATCTCTTCAAACTTCAGTTCGTTTTCACGAGCCAACTTTATCCGTCTCTCAAGAAGGATGTTCGCAACAGTTATGAGTAGAGATTATCCGAGGAACTAAGAACTCCGAGTGGGATCAAATCAACTAGTTGATGCGTTTGGCAGCAAATTTCGCCTGTGGTCCTAGATCTAGCGTTCATTAAAGACACTGGATCTCGCAAGGGTCACCTGGCCTTAGGGAGCAAAAACGGCAGCTCCCTAATTGCAATGGGCATCAGTTGACGATAAGCCTTAAGGATGACCGCGAAAACTGGTGGGTTAAGTTAGCTGAAGAGCTGGAAGTGGCGTCCGCTTCAGGTAACAGTTAAAGACTGTTTAAGCTTATACGCAACAGCGGTGGGCGGCAAACTTCGGTTGGTGAAGTCGAGTGCAGTAAAAATGGAGAGATCATCCATGATGGACAATAAGGGCTGGACCGGTGGACTGAACACTTCAAGGATCAGCTTAGCTGACCACACGCTAACGTATTTAGGCCGGCGTCTGCAGCTGCAAACCCTTGCGAGGTGTCACTTGATCCCCCAACGGAATTGGAAGTGCAGTCGAATATTCGGCTTTTGAAGAGGGGAAAAGCAGCCGGTCTTTACGAGCTCCCCCCAGTTCTTTTCAAATTCGGTGGAGAAGCTCTGATTAAACCGCTTACCTTCTTGCTTCGTGGTATTTTGAACGAGTAGCGTATTCCGTTATCGTGGGGTGAGTCATTAATAGTACCC